>JANEHK010000152.1:162962-195844 GCA_025960845.1 Tachycineta bicolor | reverse complement strand
GGGGGGGGGGGGGGGGGAATTCTAAAACTTAACCCTCAACAGTATGGGTCATGGTTATGGTTATTCACCCTGTTTGTGGGAGGAGGAGCAGAGGATGAAGCATTGCAGTCTTTCGTTTCCTTCTTCTCCTCTAAATTGGTTGAATCATTGTTGGAGAATGCTGAGTTTCCCCTGAGTGTTAAAGAGACCATCTTTCTGGTATGTCATCTGGTAAGCCTCCTCTATACAGTCTGCAGCTTCTCTAGAATATGGGCTGAGATTTCTAGAGGGGCTGATGAAACTCCTGACCCAGGCAGAGGAAATCCTGAGTGGTGTGGAAAATGGGAGGATATGGGCCAACTCCTCAAGGAATTGTCTGACCCTGTAGTCTGGGATTTTCTATGAGAACAAATTCAGAATCCAGTGGAGCTTGGGAAATATCTGAAAGACAAGTACCATGATGGCTCTAAGGAGGAAAAGATCGTTGCAGTAAGCTGGGCCCTGGCATATGTTTATCACACATTGCTAGAGACTGTAGGGCAGCAGACAGAGGCAGGGGGGAAGGGATACAAATCAACAGCTACCCCAGTCGCTCAGACTGCAGCCAACACCCCAGTTATGAAGCCAGCAGCTAAACTAGAACGTAAGCCTGAGTCGGCAGCTAAACCAGGCAGTAAGCCTAAGCCCCTGGCAGTTGCTCCAGCAAAGAAGCACACACACAAAACCGATCGACCAGTGGACAATGATGACACAAGAGAAGGACCTTCACCAAAATCAGAGGCCAAAGCTTCTAGCACAGGATCAGAAGCCAATATTGATTCCTTTTCCCTGAAGGACCTTCGGGGCCTAAGAAAGGATTACCGGTGACAACCTGATGAATCTATAATTAGTTGGTTAGTCCATCTTTGGGATGCTGCAGGCGAGGCTACAATACTGGATGGCACTGAAGCGAGACATCTGGGATCCCTGTCACATGATCCAGTCATCGACCAGGAGATGATGAGAGAGGCTAGTCCTTGCAGTCTCTGGATACGGGTTCTGGGAAGTGTGGCAGAAAGATACTTGTGTGCAGATGATCTCTATATGCAGCAAACCCCATGGAAGACCATAGAACAAGGGATTCAACGCTTTAGAGAAATGGCAGTGGCAGAGATGGTTTTCTCAGATGACATAAACACTAGGAACCCAGACGTGGTATCATGTACATCTGTGATGTGGCGAAAACTTATACAACTCGGGCCATTAGAATACGCTTCTGCTTTAGCAGTAATGAAGCGGGAGGACATGGAGGAGACGGTGCTTGATATGGCGAAGAAGCTCCGAGCATATGCAGATGCTGTGCATGGCCCAACACACACCAGAATCGCAGCTGTGGAAACACGTCTACAGAAACTAGAGGATAAGATAGATGAGAATCATAAGAGACTCAGGGAGGCGATTAGAGAGGACCTTCTCCAAATCTCAGCAGTACAGATCAGAGGTTCTGGTACCCAACGTAGATGCTCCCCAGGTAGGGAGAGAGGGTACACTCCACGTGCTGAACTATGGTTCTTCCTGTGGGATTGCAGAGAAAATATGAACAGATGGGATGGAAAATCTACGGCTGCCCTGGCACAATGGGTGCGTGAATTGAAGGAAGTTGACTCAAAGAGGGAGTTCCACCAAAAGGGAAGCGGCTCCAGTTGCCCATAGCCGAACTGCCAGGTATGACGATGATGACATGTCCGACCCCCTTGAAGGAACCTCTAAGACATATGCTCAAGGAAAGAAGGATAACCAGGCTTAGAGGGGCCCTGCCTCTAGCCAGGTAGAGGCTAGGGAAAACCGTGTATTTTGGACTGTGTGGATTTGTTGGCCTGGCACATCTGAACCACAAAGATATGAGGCCTTGGTTGATACTGGTGCACAGTGCACATTAATGCCATCAAGACATGTAGGGGCAGAATCTGTCTCTATTGCTGGCATGACAGGGGGATCACAAGACTTTACTTTAGTGGAAGCAGATGTGAGCCTAACTGGAAAGGAGTGGGAGAAACACCCTATTGTGACTGGCCCAGAGGCCCCATGTATTTTGGGCATAGATTACCTCCGAAGTGGGTATTTCAAAGACCCGAAAAGACTCAGGTGGGCATTCGGGATAGCGGCTGTAGTGACAGAGGGCATCCGGCAATTGAACACCTTGCCTGGACTGTCCGAGAATCCATCTGCAGTAGGACTCCTGAAAGTACAAGAACAACGGGTACCAATTGCCGCTTCTATAGTGCACCGCCAACAGTACAGAACAACTCGAGATGCTGTGATTCCCATCCATAAGATGATTCAAGAGCTGGAGAGCCAAGGGGTGGTTAGTAAAACTCACTCCCCTTTCAACAGCCCCATCTGGCCTGTGTGTAAATCTGCAGGAAAATGGAGACTGACTGTGGACTACCATGCATTGAATGAGGTGACGCCACCACTGAGTGCTGCCGTGCCAGACATGTTGGAGCTCCAGTACAAGCTGGAGTCCAAGGCAGCAAAATGGTATGCCACAACTGACATTGCTAATGCATTTTTCTCAATTCCTTTGGCAGCAGAATGCAGGTCTCAGTTTGCCTTCACATGGAGGGGAGTGCAGTACACCTGGAACGGACTGCCCCAGGGGTGGAAGCACAGTCCTACCATCTGCCATGGACTGATCCAAGCTGCACTGGAAAAGGGTGAGGCTCCGGAGCACCTACAGTATATCGATGACATCATTGTGTGGGGGAACACGGCAGTGGAAGTGTTTGAGAAAGGAGAGATCATCCAAATTCTCCTGAAAGCTGGTTTTGCCATCAAACAGAGCAAGGTCAAGGGACCTGCCCGAGAGATCCAGTTCCTGGGAGTAAAGTGGCAAGATGGACGGCGGCAGATTCCTACTGATGTCATCAACAAGATCACAGCGATGTCTCCACCAACCAATAAGAAGGAGACACAAGCTTTCCTAGGTGCTGTAGATTTCTGGAGGATGCATATTCCCGAGTATAGTCAGATTGTGAGCCCTCTTTACCTGGTCACCCGCAAAAAGAACGATTTCCACTGGGGCCCTGAGCAGCAACAAGCTTTTGCCCAGATCAAGCAGGAGATCGCTCATGCAGTGGCCCTTGGCCCAGTGAGGACAGGACCAAATGTGAAGAACGTGCTCTACTCTGCAGCCGGGAGCCATGGCCTGTCCTGGAGCCTTTGGCAGAAAGTGCCTGGTGAGACTCGAGGCCGGCCACCAGGATTTTGGAGTCGAAGCTACAGAGGGTCCGAAGCCAACTACACTCCAACAGAGAAGGAAATCTTGGCCGCCTATGAAGGAGTTCAAGCTGCCTCAGAGGTGATTGGCACAGAAGCACAACTCCTGTTGGCACCTCTACTGCCTGTGCTAGAGTAGATGTTCAAAGGGAAGGTCCCCTCCACCCATCATGCCACTGATGCCACATGGAGCAAGTGGATTGCTCTTATTACACAGCGCGCCCGTATGGGTAAACTGAATCGCCCTGGGATTTTGGAAATAATTACCAATTGGCCCGAGGGTGAAAATTTTGGCCTCACAGATGAAGAACAAGAGCAAGTGACACGGGCTGAAGAGGCTCCACCATACAACCAATTGCCAGCAGAGGAGACGCATTATGCCCTTTTCACTGACGGTTCCTGTCGTATTGTAGGGATGAACCGGAAATGGAAAGCAGCCGTGTGGAGCCCCACACGACAGGTTGCTGAGGCCACTGAAGGAGAGGGTTGATCAAGTCAACTTGCAGAACTCAAGGCTGTTCAATTGGCCTTGGATATTGCTGAAAGAGAGGGGTGGCCGAGGCTCTACCTCTATACCGATTCATGGATGGTAGCCAATGCTCTGTGGGGATGGCTGAAGAGGTGGAAAGAGGCTAATTGGCAGCGTGGAGGGAAACCAATTTGGGCTACTGAGGAGTGGAAAGACATTGCTACCAGGGTAGGGAGACAGTCTGCCACATAGATGCCCACATCCCCAAGAGTAGAGCTAATGAGGAGCATCAAAACAATGAGCAGGTAGATCGGGCAGCAAAAATAGAAGTGTCAAAGATTGATTTAGATTGGGAACACAAGGGAGAGCTGTTTTTAGCTCAATGGGCCCATGATGCCTCAGGCCATCAGGGTAGAGATGCCACCTATAAGTGGGCACGAGACCGAGGGGTGGATCTAACCATGGACAGTATTTCTCAGGTTATCCATGACTGTGAGATGTGTGCTGCCATCAAATAGGCCAAGCGGGTGAAGCCCCTATGGTATGGTGGGTGATGGTCCAAGTATAAGTATGGGGAAGCCTGGCAGATTGACTGCATCACCCTTCCCCAAACCTGCCAAGGCAAGCGCTACATGCTCACAATGGTGGAAGCCACCACGGGGTGGCTGGAGACCTACCCTGTGCCCCATGCTACTGCCTGGAACACCATCCTGGGCCTTGAAAAGCAAGTCCTGTGGAGGCATGGTACCCCCGAGAGAATTGAGTCAGACAATAGGACTCATTTCAAGAACAGCCTTATAAACACCTGGGCTAGGGAACATGGCATTGAGTGGGTGTACCATATTCCCTACCATGCACCTGCTGCAGGCAAAGTGGAGAGGCACAATGCATTGTTAAAAACCCAGTTGAAAGCATTGGGGGGGATCTTTCAAGAATTGGGAGCAGCATTTGGCAGAGGCCACCTGGTTGGTCAACACCCGAGGCTCCACCAACCGAGCAGGACCCGCCCAGGCTGAGCGTCTGCATACAATAGATGGAGATAAAGTCCCAGTGGTGCATGTCAGAGGTCTGTTAGGGAAGACAGCGTGGATCAGGTCTGCCTCAAGTACAGACAAACCCATTAGTGGAGTTGTCTTTGCTCAGGGACCAGGCTGCACATGGTGGACAATGCAGAAAGATGGAACAACACGATGTGTACCTCAGGGAGATCTGATTGTTGGGTGAGAATCATTTATAAACATCACTGTTTGCTGAATGCTATTGCCATTGTCTGTACATTAAACCACGCAGAATGAAATAGAAGGAAATGTGAGAGAGGGTATGTGTTAAGTGTTGAAAGTCTGAGCAAGTGTTGAAGGTCTGAGTAAGTGAAAGAGGAATCCTGCTGCCCTGCAGCCTGGGGCCTGGATTCAGTGGCTCAGTGTGGAACGTGACAGAAGCATGACAGGTGTAGATATAGTTTTTCCCTCCGCTGTTGCTGTGGACTCCAGGACGGTGTATGTAAACGTAAACGAGAGATCTCTGCAGTTAGGTTTTAGAAGATTGGGTTTATTGTAAGGGATGTAAGGCCTTGCTTTGAGCTGCCAGGCCGCAGCTCGTGGCAAGGCCAAGGAGGTGGGGGAAGGGCAAGGGTAGGGAATGGTGAGGAGCAAAGAGAGAGGTAAAGAGGTAAAGGGGGTAAAGAGCCAAAGAGGCCGACCCACCTTCGCATCCCCCTGATAAGGGGTCTGGAGGTGGGCTGGAACAGGATCTGTGCCAATGGGCTTACAGATACCTGAAACTTTAGGGGAGGGGTACAGGTGTGGGATGAACCATTGGGGGGTGTTACAGAACATTCCATTTGACCTGGGTCTGGTGACCTTCAGCTGGTCACACAACTGCTTTCTTATACATCCAGTATCCAATACATCTCAAGCATCAAAACTTACTTTCAATTCTCTCTCACCCACAGTTCCCACATTCCTAGAATATAGGCAATCATATTTATAGGGTTTTTTGGCCTCATCCTCCCCAACAGACAGGTATTGCTTGTATTCTTTTTTTTTGGGGAGAATGGATGGAAGTTTTATGTGGAATATACAGTGGTTCTGTCTGTAAGTCGACGATATGGGGATAAGGGGTGGAAGATGTCCTGGGGTGACTGTGTATCCCCAATCGTCTGTTGGGTGCAGTGGGGAGGGCAAGTGCAGTTTGTTTTTTCCCCAGGAAAACTCTGCTCATCGGAGTGACCTTGAAGCGGGGGAGTTGGAACTCGGCAAGATGAAAGAAGCTCTTGTTTTTTTTCCCCGGCAGTTAGTTTAGTGCCAGCGTAGTTAGATGCTGTAGAATAGCTGAAGCTTTTTTTCTTTTTTTTCTTTTTTTTCTTTTTCTTTTTTTCCTTTTTTTCCTCTCCTTTTTTTCTTTTTTGCCCTCTCCTCGGAACTGTTCCAACCTCTCTGGACTAAGGACCTGGGGAAGCACTGGGGGGCCTCCGCAGGGGACCCACCCCACCGAGACCAGCCCTGCACATCTCCTTTTCTCCCAACGTCAGCGGAGATGGAGTGGTGGAGCACAGTGACGATCTTCAAGAGGAGACTTTCTTTAAGTTTGTTATCCCTCCGTAAGCGGTACGAAGCTCTTGTCGTCGGGTATTGTGCTGCGAGTGCTTTGCCTGTTTAATAAACAGATTTTTTCCACTTCTCTCTGAGGAAGTCTTTTCCCAAACCGGTTGGGGGAGGGGAGGGGGGCCCCTTGGGAAGATTTCTCCCAAAATCTGCCTGAAACCACGGCAACCTATTAAAAATCCACTTCTAATTTCATACCCCATTGTGACAAAATGTCTCTTCCCCATACTGTGATAGGCTTCTGCACAACGAAAGGACGAATGGCTGCTGTCTTTTCCCCTGGTCCTGAGGCAATAATTACATTCTCACTCTGCAGACACAGGGAATTTCCCCCATTGCCTGAGAGGGAATTCAAAGGTGTTACTAAGCCCCACTCCTTGGGCCAAAAGAGATAAGAAATAACTGTGACGTCGCACCTGTATCTCACATACCTTTGACTGAGATCATCTTCTCACCACAACTCAAGTTGCAGACAATGATGGGTCGATCCTGACCTATTTGTTTCACCCATGTGGCATGAATTTCAACATGTTCACCACAAGGAGAAATCTGCTGATACAGCACTGGCATAACTTGTTCAGTTGCATGAGATGGCAAAGCAATGGCTTTGGCTATTAAAGTATTTTCAGGAATGGTCAATGGAGGGCGTAGAGGTTGAGCTAAAACTGTTAGTTCTTCGTTGCGGTCTGCTGAAATGATTGATGGATAAATAATGAGCCCTAAAATACTGCTTCTTTCTTTACCTATAATTAAAAAATCTTGCCTTTTCCATGATGCTCCAGTGACCCCTGTGGGTATCACTGCATGATTGTCATCCATGAAGCATAATATTTTGGAAGGTGGCAAGTCACATTGCTCTCCTGGGGGCAATAATTCTGGATGGCTGGGGATCCTGCAGATGGTCCTGCTAAGGGAGTCTAATTGACGCTCCCCAATGGTTGTGCCCCCTGTGGAATCTAGGTTTGAGTCATCGCCATCACTTGTGTCGTTGCGCGTTGACGATTCATGCTCTTCTTCAAGTTTCCCGGAAGAGGTAGAGGTCTTCCGTCTGCATCCCTTTTGGAATAACATTGACTTGCATGATGTTTTCCTCTTCGACATCTTGGACAAAGGTCTGGAGATTTTGTGTTTTTTTCAAGTTCTGGGCAATTTTTTCCTGACATGCCCATGTTTACCACATTTATAGCATGGTCCTCCTACAAATTTTGTCTCCATGACTTCTGTAGAATTGATTTGTTGGAGTGCTGGTTGCAGCGCTGCAAGAGTTTTTGAAAATTTTTCATCCTGGGCTTTGAGGATTTTTTCCACTTGTTCTCCCGAAATGCTTGCTTGAATTGTTGCAATGTGCCCACCTTACTGCATGCCTCTACCATCTCAGTCACAGTGGGTTGACCAGGCATGGCACTGATGATGCATTTGCATTCCACATTGGCGTTTGCAAATGCAAGGCTCCGAAGCCGGTGTGGCTTTGCTGCTTCGTCACTCACTTGCCTGCCCACTGCTTTGTTACCCCGGTTTTTCTGAGCTTTCTTATTAGCCTTCTTGAAATTCATAATGGAGTCAGATCTTTTCATTACTGTACAATATTAGGAGCAGTTTTCTACCTTTCCCATAGATGTAACATAAACAAACCCTTTGTTTCTCATTCTTTATCTTTTGTTTGCATATTTCTAACCTGAAAAACAACTGTAACGGACAGTGGGTCTGGCCACTGAGGATGAGGGGTGGAAACCCAAAAAGCCAATCTTCTGCCAGATCCACAAATGTATAAAAAGTAAAGAATAAACAAGGAGGCCCTTCTTTTTTCCTGCTCTCTGCGTTCTCACGGTAGTGAGCTGGAATCAGAAGGTTCTCTGCTTTCGAATGATTTATGTCTGCGTGATTGCTTTGTGCGTCGCAGTGACACTGCTTATGTGAGACAATAGAGGAATGAAGTAAAAGATTCAGAAAGTCCTTGCTTGATCTCTGTATAAATGTCTTCAGGAGTTCCAGCTGGTGGAATTTGCAAAATTGCTTTTCGTGCTGCTTCTTTGATATCTGCAAGTACATCTTGAGGCAGAAGTTCAGCTTGATCTTCAGGTGTCGTTGGGTGGGTCTCCTCTCCTGCCAACCGAGGTATGGTGAAAGCTGCATGTGATCCTCCTTGATATATGTTCCTCAGTTCTCCAAGAGCTCTTCTCCATTTCGCCTCCCATATGAGGAGTTGTGAATCTGTAAGAATCGTTGAAGTGATGGCTCTGCAGTCATATGGTGTTAAATCATAAGTATTAAATGTGCCTTTCAAAAGCTATTTAAAATATGGAGATCCTAAACCATTGTCTTTCACTGCTTTCATGAGGTCTTTAATTACTTCATGGCCTAAACATTCCCATCTAGGGTGTACATTCTGTGGTCCATAAGCTACTGGCAATGTGATACTTTCTGTGTCTGCTATTTCAAAATCTTTCTCCTTTAATGCTTTCTTCCTGATATCTGCCCAGTCTGTTGCACTGGATGAACCTATAGGAATATGTCTATAAATTGCAGTCAGTTGGTGTGCATTTTGCCCTGATTCAGCCCCTTCTGACCCGAGGGTTACTTGCATCCCAGGCACCTCTCCCCCTCCTGTTTGAGGCATGGGGAGGTACAGTTCATCTGGAGCACACCCAGGGGAAACCATGGCTGAAACCACCGTGGACCCAGCAGGTAACCTTGGCATAGACATGTAGGGAGTATGTACAGGAGATGTTGGAAGGTAGAGGCCACCTTGTGCTGAAAGGAATAACTGAGGAAAGTGTGCTGCCAGATGTGGGTAAAATTCCAAAGCACAGTCTTTTAACTGAAGGAGAAATTGCCTCATAAAGTCTTTCAAAAATGGAAAGGAGTGTGGATGACTTGAGGAACTAGGTTTCTGCTCTGGTCGTTCTGGAAACCAGAGCCTTGGACCAGGCATGCGAGGAGCTGTAGCACCAGATGCTGTGGTCCAGAAAGGAGATGAGGCTTGAGATGATACAGGAATGTCTTGTGAAGCGGTAATTCTGATGATATTTTCATCAGCAATATATGTCTGATGCTGTTCTGACTCAGGAATATTTTGAGCTCCGTGTTCCTCAGAAACTGCAAAAATCCTTGTTCTGCGGTGTTAAATTGCTTTGGAGATTGTTCTGCATTGAAACATTTTTTTGTAAATCGTAGGGTAAAACTGCTGCAATTGTGCTCTTCTGTCACTAGGTGGCGCTTGCGCTACATCGATCTGTTCGCTCCTCGCGGAATCGAATGGGAGTTTCCGCAGTCGCGGTTGAAACTGCCTGGTGTTTTTGAAAAAAATTCCCCGCCCTGGCTGTTGTTGTTTCTGAAAACAGCTTTGAGTCTTCTCGCTGCTTTGGGCGAACACTGGGAATCAGCGCCGCCGCTGCTACTTCGGCGCTGATGGGAGGGGACGGGTGAGGCGCCGCTTGCTGTTGAGAGGGAGGCGCTCAGAGGGAAACCTCCGCCCTATTCCTGCCCCGTTCCCGCCCCTCCTGGCCCCGTGCCAGCGTCTGCCGCCATCAAACTAGCGTCTTCCGCGAAACCCGCAGGTCTCCGCACGGCGCGATCCCGCTCCTCGTCCTGCGGGCCAACCCCCGCCCCGCTGAGCTCGGGTTGGAACCACCCCACCTTCGTTGCCGCCCCCTGCGCTTGCTCTTCCAGACCCTCCTTCGTTGCCTCCCCACGCGCTGACTTGCATCTCCGCCTTTGCTGCCGCTGCCCACCCGCGCGGTGGCTCTGCCCCCTCGGGCGCGGCGCTCGCCGGCGCGGCCGTTCCCCCGTCCGCCGCCTTCTCCGTGACGCAGGGGGGAGAGGGTGGTACAGTCTCCAGGTTTTTTTTTTTTTTTTTTTTCCCCGAGATTCAGGTAGTTTTAGAGTCCTTTGCCTTCTGAAAAGCCCTGAGCCAGACGCAAGAAAGAAACGGAGTCTTCAGGTTCTGATTTCTCAAGGTTGTGCGCTTTGTTTATTATTTCTTATCTTACAATTCTTTCTGTGCCCAGCTAAGATCTGTGCAGCTGCTTGGGCATCTGACGACTCCCCCCGCACTGGGAGGTCGCTGCCTCTTATACTAATTGTTACCTGTTCTTTATTTATGGCTACTTGCCAATACCTACTACCTATACTAAACAGGTCATCTCTACTCTCTGACCCAATCTCCTTAAAATATTTTGTGCCACCATCACCGCAGAAAATGGAGTGAATGAAGAAGAAAGAAGAAGCAAGAGACAACGCTCAAAGTCCTCCATCTTGCTCCCATCCACTTCCATACTAAAGAATCCAAAACTACGATTTTTCACTCTGTGATAAGCTAAACTACTATCTTTCACACTCTTGTGGCCTGTAATTCATCTTGCAATGTAGGAAGCCTTTCCCATGGACTGGGATCAAAGCCAGTGTCTTCCTGGGCTCTGTGCCAGGGTCCCAGACCTCCCTGTCCAGGTCTCAGACCCCTCTGCCCAGGTCTCTGACCTTCCAGGGCAACCAAAGGAATGCCCTGGACTCCGACAGTACAGAGCTCCTGGGCCGCAGCTCCGGACCCACCCCGTTGGATGCAGGGGGTCGAGGGGCACCAGTGATATAGATTTAGGGATTGTGTGTCTCAGGGTAGGTGGAGGCGTCTGAGACTGCCCCTGAGGTGGAGACTGGAGAGGGGAGGAAGGTGGAGTTGGAAGATCCATTCTGCTAGACCCCATTTCCCCAGACACCCCCCCTCCCTTCCCCAGGGCATCTGTGCAGGCGCAGTGTCAGAAGCATCAAAGAATGCCATGTCCCATTCTTCTTGGTGTGAAGGGTGTATAAGTAATTTCACTTTTCCAGGAGTTGGAGATTGGGATTGCTCTAATTCTCTTTGAGCCCCTTGGTGAGGGCCCTCCCCGCTTCTGCCGGGATAAAACCTTCCCTTAACAGTACAGTGGGTGTGGTCACATACCTTGGCTCAGCGCCAGAAGGTGGAAGGGCAGCTGACCCCCCCCCCCCCCCTTCATGTCTTGCAGCATTTGAGGGTTTTCTGGGATTCTCTGGGACATTATCTCGAGTAATACTCAACCCTGACCTATATAATTGTTATAAATTGCACGACTCAAGGTTTTAGTCTCAATTAGAATTTTATTAATTACAGCAAGCGGGGCATAAGCAAAATACAGCGCTGGGCGACAGAGAGACTGCGCTCCACCAACTGCCGCCCGGTTACGACCTTCCAGTCCCGTTTTATACATGTGGGTTTCGCAATATGTGTTATCTTGTTGCTAGGAGACCGTCTTCTGTCTTCCGATTATCACCAAAAAAAAGCCTTGTTAAGCAATAGCACAATGTGTCTAAAAATCATGAGTCATCCTGTGCTTGCAAGAAAAAAATCATGAGTCATCATGTGTTTGCAAGTTTAAAGGTTCTTTTAAAAGTCATGAGTCATCCTGCGCTTGCAAGTTCAATGAACAAAGTATTAACCCGTCACAATCCCCCCTTTTTCTTTCAGCCTAAATTTGTTCATTGAATCTTTTTAATTCCTGTCTGGCCCATTCTAATTTCTCATCTTTTGAGTCTTCAGGTAGCGATTCATATTTTGCTCTAATAAGCATTAAATGTGCTGCTTCTAAGCGTCCTTTCACAATTGTTATCAATTTATTAAAAATACATGGTCCAAAGGTTAATCCAAGTATTAAGAAAATCAGTGGTCCCGCAATTGTGGATAGCAGGGTAGTCAGCCAGGGGGAATAATCAAACCAAGATTCATACCAGTTTTGGTTTGCCTCTCTTTCTCACTTCCTTTGTTCTAGTCGGTTTCTTAATTCTGTTATGGTATCTATTACTACTCCCGTGTGGTCAGCATATGCGCAACATTCTTCTTTTAGGGCTACACACAGGCCAACTTGTTGCAAGAACCAAAAGATCTAGACCCCTGTGATTTTGTAACACTACTTCAGATAAAGATCTTACTGACTTTACTAGCCCATCAATGGCTTGCTCGATTCTTCCTAAATCCTCATCTACTGACATTTGCAATGTCTTCATTTCTTTTTGCTGATTTATCAAGGAGGCTACTCCTGTCCCTGCTCCTACTCCTCCTATAGTCAGCAGGGTTGCAATGGTCAGGGCCGTAAAGGGTTCCCTTTTTACTAGATGATGCTCTGCAGTGGTATGTTGCTGGTAAATATAATCAGTTGAGTGGTAAATTATTCTGGGTACAATGGTTACTTGGATACAGTAATCTCGAGCATAATTAAAAACTTTAATGATAAACAGGGGGTGACGCCTATATTGTTGCATACCCACTTTGTATTCGCTGCAGGGAGGAGCCATCCTGCAGGTTTATCCTCTTCTCTTTGTGTCATAATTACTCCACATAAGTGTTCTTTTTCTGGTGGTATTTTTCCTATACACCTCCCTTTACCCGTTACTTGGGATAAGGTTACCCCTTGTGTTTTGGTTTTATTCTGTTTCCAAAGGCATTGTGCTGGATTGGTTACACTGATACGTCGTACTTTTTGTGTACTACCTATACCTTCATAAAAGGGAGGCCTAATGCTATAACATAGCCAGCATTCTTGAGTCAAATTCAGATGTGTTATATTTAATAATTGGTAACTAGCTTGCATTATTTTCCATAATGCACTATACTCTAGTCCTGTTTTTACAACTCCTTTAACAGTAGGGGCTACGTTACTATTCTTTATCTCGTCTCTTTGACCTTTATATTGTTGTTCTAATTCCTGTTCTTCCTGCAGCACAGAATTTGGCCCAATAAGTTCTGAGTCTTGTGGTGCTGGTTCCTTTTTGATTAAAAAGTGTCCCCCTCTGTCTGTACCAGGTTCCCATAATCGTGCCCCCCACAGTTTTCCTGTTACCCACGCTTGATCGTATCCTTTAGTAAGATTTATCCAAATTCCTTTATAATTCCCTCGCCATCCTAGCCCTCCGTCTTGCCATATTTGGGGTTCTTTACATCCATAGGGATACCATTTTACGGATATGAATTGATCGTTTCCTCCTCCGGGGGGGAATCCAAAGGATACTGTTTCGCATCCCCAGTACGCACAATAATAATGCCCAGGATAGTTACAATATGGTTTTCCCAGATTTGAGGCAGGACAAAAATAAAAGGCCCCAAGGAATACAGATGGCCAGACTGGAAAAAGATCTTTCAATTCACACTGAAAAGAGGGATTCCCTGGGGTAATCATGGAGGACAATACTTTATGGTCTTCCCATCGGATCAAGGACCACTTAAAGGGTTGATGGAGGTTATCATGCTCTGCGGTAGCACAACATACTAATAATGATAGCATCCATATTATGGTGTGCAGATTCGGGTGCTTGGTTTCACTGGCTATTTTGTATTCTTTCTTTTCTGAAAGCTCCCTCTGGTGGTGACAATGCCATAACTCAGTAATACTATCAGTCCCATTCTTTTGGCAGTTCAGCGAACATCGTCTTGTTGTCCCATAAGTGAGGCTCTTTCCTCCACCACTTTTTCTCCCTCTGCCTCGCTCGTCGACTCGGGTGATTCGAGCCACGAGGGATACCATCTTCTCCGCAGCAGGGGAATTCTTCAGGAGGTAGTGATTGCCTTGCTCTACGACTTTGGACAACATAAGAATACCAGTTCGCTCTTTTAACTTGTGGAGAGTTGCACCTGAGCTCCTGTAGCTCCTTTCAGCAACGCCCTTCAATTATTTCTGCTACGAATGGGCTGGGCACGTTTAGACAATACAAGTCTGGATTTGCTCCTTTGCAAATATCTCCCACCATTCGCTGGATTCTACAGTTAATTCTTCAAGAGATACTTTTAGGTTTAGTAGCCAATCAGTAATATTTCTTTGTAATTTTCAGCAAGGGGTGCAAACCCCTTTAGGGGTCTTCCCCTATAGCAGTGAGTCCACCCTTCTCTGCACACTTTACAGTTATAACATACAAATGGGTAACAGTTACAGTTTGCTTTCTTGCATCTTATCATTACTAAATATGGATTGGGTAAATATTCAATTGTAAATCCGTTCATTCAGTCTTTTACTTATCTCTTCAGTCTTAATTTCAGGCTTCCAGTGAGCTGACAACTTTCCACTCGGTAGTTGGTTCCCTCACAGGGCCCTTGATCCTGCTAGCGTGAGTCCATCCCTTCTCAGCTGTTCTTATTGCTGTTTCTGTTGTGAGTAATACAAGGTAAGGTCCTTCCCATCGGGGCGCTAGGGTAGTGTCTTTCCATGTTTTGATTAATACCCAGTCTCCTGGTTTTATTTGATGCAGTGCAATGTCTAATGGGGGTCATTGTACTATAAGACCCTTCTTCCACATTTCTTCTTGATATGTCATTAAGGCAGTGATGTATTGATTGATGTCTTGGTCTCTTACACTGGGATGGGTTAAAGGCTTCTCTACATGATAAGTCATTAAGGCATCCCGTACAACATTTCAAAAGGAGATAGACCTATGTCTGTTCTTGGCTGGGTTCTTATATTTAGCAACGCAAGCGGTAAGCATTTTGTCCATGATAGTTTGGTTTCAATCATTAATTTAGTTAACTGTTTTTTAATTTCCCCATTCATCCTTTCCACCCGTCCTGAACTCTGAGGGTGCCATGGAGTATGGTGTTCCCACTTAATTCCCAGGGATTCCATTGTTTCATTAAGGATTTTGGACACAAAATGGGGGCCTCTGTCGGAGTCTATTGTTTCAGGTGCCCTGTACCTGGGGATTATATTTTCTAGCAGCACTTTTACCACAGCTTGCGTGGTAGCTCTGGTGGTGGGAAATGCCTCCACATAATGAGTTAAGTGATCTATTATAACTAACAAATACTTCACTCTCCCAACCTTGGGTAATTCTGTAAAATCTACTTGTATATTTGCAAACAGCCTTTGGGCTAATGGTCGTCCTCCCAGAGGTTGTTTTCTAAAGTTGGCCTTGTTCACTTGCAAACAAGTTGTGCATCCCGCTATTACTTGTTTGGCCAGGTTATAAATTCCAATACACATATATTTAATTCCGAACTGATCTACTATAGCTTGGGTTCCCCAGTGAGTTTTCTCGTGTATTCTATGCAAAATTTCCAACGCTATTGCTTTTGGCAATACTTCTCGTCCATCAGAGAGTTTCCATTTTCCATCCCGGTCTTTACATATTCCCATTTGAGATAACCTCTGCTCTTCTATTTTAGTAAATTTATATTCTGCTTTCTCCTCATCCAATGATTCTGTCCTGGGCCCCCCTTTTTCTTTTTGTTGTATTATCATTAGAGTAGCTTTCTTGGCCTCCTGATCTGCTGCATTGTTTCCTCTATTTCTAAAATCTATTCCTCTCTGATGTCCTCTCAAATGTACCACCGCAATTTTCTTACGTTTTCTCAACGCTATTAATACCCTTTTGATTAATTCCTGATGTATTAAATCCTTTTCCTGGGAGTTCATTAATCCCTTTTCTTCCCATATTTTCCCAAAGGTGTGCACTACCCCAAATGCCTATTTAGAGTCTGTATAAATTGTCCCTTCTTTATCTTTTAATCTTTCCAACGCTCTTAATACAGCATACAATTCACAGGCTTGTGCAGACCAAGTTTTATTCAGGGGGCTTGATTCTATAATCTCCAGTTCCGATCCCCCTATAATTGCATAGTCTGACACTCTTTTTCCTTCTATAACCCGTGATGATCCATCTACATTTAGCCTTTCCCCTGTTTCTAATTCTTCCTCCTCTAAGTCTGGTCTTATTTTAGTTTGCTCCTCAATAGTTGTCATGCAGTTATGAGCTAATTCCTTTTCATCTGGCTCCCCATATAAAAATTGGGCTGGATTTTGCAAGCCCGTCACTTCTAGGGTCAGTTTAGGGGAATCTAGAAGGATGCCTTCATATTTTAAAAGTCTGGAGTCTGTAATCCACTTATCTGTTTTTTGTTGTAAAATTCCCCTAATATTATGAGGAGATAACACCTTTAATTCGCTGTTAAATGTTATTTTATGTGCTTCTTCCGTCAGGAGCACACAGGCTACAACTGCTTGTAAGCAAGTAGGCCATCCTTTACTAACTGGATCCAACAGTTTGGATAGGTACCCCACAGGTTTCTTCTTCCCTGCCCAATCCTGAGTCAGTACCCCATAGGCTGTTCCATTATCTGTGTTTATGAATAAATAAAAGGGTCTTTTTAAATCAGGTAGACTGAGTACAGGGGCTTGGATTAAGTCCTGTTGTATTCCTTTTAAACTTTCCTCATCTTCCCGGGTCCATTTCATTAAACCTTCTTGACTAAGTTTTTGATATAAGAATTTAACCTTGCTACTATAGTTTTCAATCCATTGTCTGCAATATCCTACTAGTCCCAAAAGCTGCCTAATTTGCCTCTTGTTCTTTGGGTGTGGCAAGGCTAATATACCTTTCACTCTCTCGGGGTCAATTCTTTTTTCTCCCTTACTAAGGTAGTGGCCTAAATATTTAACTTCTTCTTCTACAAATTGCAACTTGGCTTTTGATACCTTTAAGCCTTTAAGTCCCAAAAAGTTTAGTAGCTTTATGCTCTCTTTTCGAACGTCGTCCTCTCTTTCCCCTGCTAGTAGTAAATCATCTACATACTGTACCAAAGTTACTCCTAGCCTGGTCTTGTAATCTTGGAGGATTTGTTCTAGTGCTTGTCCAAATAAGTTAGGGGATTCCGTAAACCCTTGAGGTAATACGGTCCACCTCAATTGCTGTCTCCTATGGGTCTCTGGATCTTCCCATTCAAAGGCAAAATAATCCCGGCTACTTTCTGCAAGGGGGCAGGCCCAAAAGGCATCTTTTAAGTCTATTACACTATACCAACAATTATTAGGCCCCAAGTTACTTAATAAGGTATATGGATTAGCTACTACTGGGAAGCGAGCTACAGTCCTTTTGTTAATTTCCCTTAAGTCATGGACTAGCCTATAAGTTCCATCTGGCTTCTTGACGGGGAGTATTGGTGTGTTGAATGGTGACATGCAAGATTCCAGTAGTCCTTTGCTAACCAGTCTATCAATTTCAGGTTTAAGTCCCATTCGTCCCTCTAAGGATATGGGATATTGCCTTATCCTAACAGGGATATCTGGATTTTTAAGGGTAACTGTAAAAGGTGGTATATCCATTTGTCCCACACTCTCAGGTATATACCATACTTCAGGGTTTATTCTCTGCTCATCCTCCACTCTAAGAGGGCATAGCTTAATCTTTAACTCCTTATCTACTATTTCTAAATTAATCCCCAATTCTATTATGAAGTCTCTTCCTAATAGATTATATTCTGCCTCTGGTACTATTAAGAAGTTACTCAATTTAATCTTTTTGTCTGTTTCAATTACTACATCCTTTACTGATTTTACTTCAAAAGGCTCCCCCTTTGCCCCAACTACCAGGGCAGTTTCTCGGGCAAAAGTGCACCCAAGGGGCAGTTTTTGAATGGTTGATCTTTCAGCCCCTGTGTCTACCAGGAACTCGAATTCCTGGCACTGGGGACCTATTTTTATTTTTATCAAGGGCTCCTGGTGTGTCCTAGTCCCCAGCAAATAGAGCCCCTGACCTCACTAGTCTTCCTTAAACATTCTCTCATCCTTCATTCTCTTTCTGTAGTCCTTTCTCAGATGTCCTTTTCCTCCACAATAAAAACAAGCTTGTGTCTCTATTCTTTGGCGACACTTCTTCCCACTTCTGATGAGAAGGCCTGTCTAACCTGTCCCTTCGGGGTGTTTCTTGTCTTCTGCTTTCCCGTACTGCAGCGACCAACATTTTTACTTGTCTTTTGTGGCTTTCTTCCTCTCTCCGCACATATACCTTCTGAGCTTCCCTCAATAACTCGTCCAATCCCCTCTCCTGCCAATTGTCCAGTTTTTCTAATTTCTTCTTAATATCCTCCCATGATTTTGCAACAAACTGTGTTTTGAGCAGGGCTTGCCCCACTGGGGCTTCAGGGTCTATCCCCGAATATAATTGCAAATTCTTCCTTAATCTTTCTAGCCACTCAGTTGGGGTTTCCTCCTTCTTTTGCCTTTCGTTAAATGCTTTGTTAATATTCTGCCCTCTTGGAACTGCCTCACGGATGCCCTGGATGATTATTGTTCTTAAATCCTGCATGTGTCCCCGGTGTTCTGGGTTCTGATGATTCCAGTTGGGATTTTGTAATGGCCATTTAAGGTCTGCTTGTGGTCCTTGTGCATGCTGGGCATCGCAAATGCGCATTCCTGCACGTCTAATCATGTTTTTCTCTTCAGATGTGAAAAGGATGCCC
This sequence comes from Tachycineta bicolor, assembly GCA_025960845.1. Classification (NCBI taxonomy): domain Eukaryota; kingdom Metazoa; phylum Chordata; class Aves; order Passeriformes; family Hirundinidae; genus Tachycineta; species Tachycineta bicolor. The sequence continues at coordinate 177,306 of JANEHK010000152.1, read as the reverse complement.
AATATGGATTGTAATTCGTCCCAAGTATAAATGTTGGGACCTAGGAATTGGTCCACTCTCTCTGATACTCCTAGTGGATCTTCTAACAAGTTCCCCATTTCCTTTTTGAAGTCCCGTACATCCCCTGAGCTCAGTGGGACAGAGATAAACCCTATCCCGGCCTGAGCCCCCCCCATGGGCATTTCCCTTAAAGGTATATATTATGTTGTCTTGCCCTTTGTCTAGTCATCGGCCCTCTAGGTGGGGTCTCAGCTTGTTCCTGTGCATTTTCATTATCCGGGAGTGGAGGGGCTTGTGGTGGTACATACGGTGGTGGAACTAAGGGAACTTCTTCCTCTCGTTTTCCTCGTTTCTTATCTTCACAAGGGTCAGGTTTTTCTTTTAGGTTGGATAAGAACACTCCTGGGGTCTCAATCCATATATTTGCATAGTCACTCTCCTCCTGACTAAAGGGGGTCTTAGTGTTTACCTATAAGTTGAGTTTCTGCCTAACCCACTCTTCCGATGATCCAAATACAGGCCAAAAAATATTTCTAGATATTTCTTTCCCACCCCATACTTCTACACAATAGTGTATAATTTTGGCCTTATCCTTATCTCTGGTCCCAGGATACTGCTTCCATTCAGCTAGCATGAATCCTAACGGACTGTCTTTAGGTACAGGTGGGAGTTTCATGGATGGAGGGGGCTTGCTCTTCCCGTCCCATCTTCTGGAGTGCCTTCTATCACACTTGCGCAACCAATCGCTTCCCCTTGTTGGTGGCCCACGCCCTCGCGGGCAATGGGAACCGCACTACTGAGGGTCCACACTCGCTTGGGATGTCCGGCTGCCGGCTTCCGTCTCACACAGGCACACTCCAGGATACCCGACCCCGACCGAACGGCTACCCGTGTGAAACTTCACACAATACTCACGCGTCCTGCGTCTTCGTCCGGACTATTGTACACAAAGTTTATAGGGTCGACCGGTCTCCTTTGCTTATGCCTCGAGTTTTAGGTTCGTCGGTGAGAGCGGGGTAGATAATAGGGATCCCGGGGCCACCTGAGGTGGGGCGCCTCCCCAGTATTCCTATCCTACCAGAACATTCTCATCCGAGTCACGGCACCAAATTGTTATAAATTGCACGACTCAAGGTTTTAGTCCCAATTAGAATTTTATGAATTACAGCAAGCGGGGCATAAGCAAAATACAGCGCTGGGCGACAGAGAGACTGTGCTCCACCAACTGCCGCCCGGTTACGACCTTCCAGTCCCATTTTATACGTGTGGGTTTCGCAATATGTGTTATCTTGTTGCTAGGAGACCGTCTTCTGTCTTCCGATTATCACCAAAAAAAAGCCTTGTTAAGCAATAGCACAATGTGTCTAAAAATCATGAGTCATCATGTGTTTGCAAGTTTAAAGGTTCTTTTAAAAGTCATGAGTCATCCTGCACTTGCAAGTTCAATGAACAAAGTATTAACCTGTCACATAGGTCTCTGCCGCCCTCAGGTGCATTCCGGTCCATTCCGTTCGCTGGCCAGCAGGTCATGGCAGATGATTCCCTGGGCCCTAGGTCCTCGTCTCATTCCGTCTTGGATCCTGGAGTTTGGCACCTCCAGAGGTCTTTCTATGTTTTTGCTCGAGCTTCAGAGAGAGAGAGTGTGTCTCAGTACTTTGCTTTTGAAGGTCTTTTGATAGTCTCTTGGTCATCTCTTGGTGGTCTCTTGGTGGTAGTTCGGCCATTGGGTGCCTGTTGCTGTGTCCGTCCTCGCACTTGCAGCGCGCCCGCAGGCTAGCTCAGTTAGGCACTGCAGCAGCGTAGAAGGGTCGGGGCGGCACGTCGGGCGAGCCGCCTCCTCCCCCATGGGATCTTAATTCCCCCGCACCAGCGGCGAGTGGACCGATGTAGAACGCAACCGCGGTGGCCGAAGAAAGGGCGACTCCTCCAGGCAGGGCAAAACAGCGTTTATTGCAGGGAGATAGAGCACAGAGCTCAGCACACCCTGATCCCCTGCCCAGAAGAGCAGAGATCAAAGCTTGACAGCCACTTATAAACGGGAGAGGGCTGACAACGGGTCAGCCAACCAGGGAACACAGGGGTGGTAACAGGGGTGTCAACCTTGGAACCATTGACAAATCACAGAAGGGTAGGAGGGGATTCCCCGAGCACCAGCCTATCACTCGACGCCTCTCCTGGATCTTTCCAGAATCCAGGGAAGGATCTCGAAGTGACAGACAGGGCGACCATGAGGAGAGGGGGGGGGAAAGCTGAGAGGGACAGGTGCAGGGAAGAAATGACTGACATATAACTGACTTTTCTAGCTCTGGACAGACAGGTTACTACCGATACAAAAAACAGGGGGGTACAAGGAACAAACCATTACCGAAAACTCAATATTAATTACATTAAATAAATAAAAACAAAATGCACACCACCACATCTCCCCCTTTTCTGTTCTTAAAGAGGAGGTGACTTGGAATGGGGGAGGTAGATATTCGGACGCCGAGTAGATCTCCGCGAACCATCCCTGTCAGGTTGGATACCCCAGTTCATGATTTTCTTCGTCGGGGTTCCGGTCGTCGTCCTCTTCACGATCCCACTCCAGCTCTTCCTCCATCTCCAATCCATCCTTTCCAGGTGGCACGGCGAGATGATTTATGGTGGGGGAGTGAGTGGTGGCGGAAACCAAATTATACAACATTCTTTTGATTATACCAAACACAATCAGAATTAACATTAAAATAAACAAACACAACAAAACTGTCTTTATAATTGATGAAACCCAGCCAGAAATTCCCCAATTGGTGAAAATCCCGCCCAGACAATCGTCAGTCTCCCGTTTGATGTTTGTGACCATTTCTTTGATCCGCTGGATGGCAGTGTGCACACTCTCGGCCTTTGATGACAAATTAAAACAACACAGCCCCTCAAATTCCTCGCACCGGTGGCCATGCAACAGGAGGAGGTAGTCGATGGGCGCCCGGTTTTGGAGTGTTGCCTGCCTTGTTATTTCCTCGTCACTTAGGAGGTTTGCGAGGGCATCTGATGTCAAATTTGCTTGCTTGGCCACCCAGCACTCTAGGTGCGCCAATTCACCTAGGGCTTTTGCAATTGAAACCCAAGGCAAGAAGATCGTGACAGCCACTCCTTTAGTTTTAGCCCAATGTACAATTTCTGAGTCACAATCTGGGTTCAATGCTCTTAGATCTCTTTTTTGAACGGCCAAATGGGTGGAAATTTTCTTCTGCCAATTAATCAAAGTAGTTTTGTTGGGTGACAGCAAGCTCAGTTTCCCTAAAGTGCAAGGTCCTCCTACGTGGCGAGGGGGGACGCCTGCCCAGGCCCGGTCTCCGCAAATAAAGAAAACTCCCTTCGGGAGGGCCCAAGGCTTATCAGCCCATGTGGATGGCATATTCATCTTAACTGTTTGCCAACACCAATTGGTGGACTTAAAGCTAGCTGCGTGGACTTTTGGGTACAGCTTCTCTTGCCCTCTCGGGGGATAGAACTCAAATCTAACACAAAGGGAGGCATTTGCTGAACCTAAAAGCTCTATTTCGTTGGGGGGAGAAGATAAAGGGAAAAGGGTATTGACGTAATGGGACCATAAAGCAAATGGATTCTCAACTGGGAAAATTAACTTGCCCATAACGTTAAATTTAAGAAGATGATTTCCAAAAGATGACGGGCCTTCTCGCGCTGCTTTAAAGTTGACTTCTCTTACGATTTGCAGGAATTCAGGTGGGAAGTCTCGGGGCTTAAAAGGGATCCCCACAAGGCAGGTGGAGAGGGGGCTGTCTGCCAAGGTGGCCGACAGGCAGATGTGGTCTTGTCCCATTGCCTTCGCCAGGGTGGCCCACACGTTGGCTTTCGGTTGTGGGACCAACCATCCGTCCACAGGGAGACAAAGGCTGAGCGTTAATATGGCTCCAAGGATCAGATGACTCTTCCTTGGAGTAGGGGATCCGACTGGGATAGACTTCATCATTATAACTGAAAGACAACTAAATACAAAGGTTACAGAACATAATAATAGATAGGGATTACATAAATTCAGGACAGTTAGAGAAAGGGAGCTCCACCCAGGAATGTTGTTGTTCCTTCCTCTTTCGCCTCCACGCTGCCTCCGCTACCTGTGGACTGATCACCCTTTTTGATCCTGAGCCCTTAGGGACGTAGGGCCTTACCCATTTTGATGGAATCCACCTTGGCCCCGTGGGGGTGGACACGCAAGCGTACCCCCGTCCCCACGTGACCAGGTCATGAGGCCCTTCCGTCCTTCCAGACTCAGGATCCCTGACCATGACTGGCGGCCTGTCTTTGATGGAAAAAGACGCTTTATCATTAAAATGCCGCACCATGGGTGGATTTAAACCTTCAAAAGAACAATTTAAAAAATTGATGGTGAAAAGCGCCCTGGCCAGCCTGACAGATGGTGTTTCTGTCTTGAGGACCTGCTGCTGCTGATGTAAAACTCTCTTGATGTTTTGATGGGTCCTCTCCACCACGGCTTGACCTGTGGGGGAGTGGGGGATGCCGGTCTTATGCTCCACCTCCCATTGCTGCAGAAAGCTGCAGAGCTCCCTGGATTTGTATGCCGGGCCATTATCTGTCTTCAGTTCTCTCGGGATACCCATAAAGGAGAAGGCATGGATAAGATGTTTAATGACGTCCCCTGCCTTCTCTCCTGTGTGGGCAGAAGTGAAGACTGCTCCAGAGAAGGTATCTACGGACACATGAATATACTTTTGACGGCCGAATTCGGGGAAGTGAGTGACATCTGTTTGCCACACCTCACAGCTTTTGAGCCCCCGGGGATTAACCCCTGCATGCAAAGTTGGGATCGCATGTCGGGAGCAGGACGGACACGCAGCCACGATCGCCTTGGCCTGTTCCCGCATTAGGTGGAAGCGGCAAACAAGGCCAGGCGCGTTCTGGTGGAACAGTTGGTGACTGAGTTTAGCCTGTTGGAAGATGTTTGGCAGAGGGGCCATCTCGGCAGGGGCAGCGAGGGCATCCGCCTTCCTGTTTCCCTCCGCAATGAACCCCGGCAAATCCGTGTGTGACCTTGTGTGCATTACAAAAAATGGTTGCTCTCGGTGGGAGACTAGTTTAACTAATTTCGAGAGCAACTCGTACAGAGCGATGTTGGACACTTCTTGCAAGACAGCTTGCTCCACTCTAGACACCACCCCCGGAACATATGCGGAGTCTGTAACCAGATTAAAAGGTTCAGAAAACCTCTCAAATGCCCTAACAACTGTGGCTAACTCAGCAACCTGAGGTGATCCTTCCACCTCAGCAATATCAGCCTCCGACTTCTGAGTTTGAGGGTCCTTCCAAGTCAAGACTGACTTGTGGGACCTTCCGGACACGTCTGTAAAAACGGTTAAGGCCTTGAGTGGTCTTCTGCTTTGAACCTCCTTGAGTGACAATACAAATTTGACATCCTGATTGAAAATTTTGTGGGCAGGCCGATGAATTGAAATTTGCCCAGCAAAGGAGTCTAGAGCAAACTGTAACGCTTCGTTCTCCTGAAGCAAGTGTTCCAACATTGATTTCGAAATTTGGCCCGAGCGTAATCCAATTGGGATGTGAATGCATGCAAAGTCACATCCTGCCAGTTCTCTGATCCGAAGCCTTGCCTTTCGGATCAGCTCAGCCACCAAATCTTGCGGCCGGGTCATCCTTTTGGACCGGTGGTGACTCAGGAAGACCCACTCTACGATGGAGAGTGGATCTTTCCCGTCTCGGTCCTTTTTCGGGATGTCCTTCCACTGGAAGATCATCCCGTGGAGGTGTGGTAACTTCCCCATGATGATAAATTTGAAAGGCAGCTCGGGGTCAAATCTGTGAGCTTGCCTTGAGGACATTGCGTCCTGAATCCTCTCCAGAGCTTTCTCCGCCTCTGGGGTAAGAACCCTGGGAGAACTAAGCTCCTCTCCCCCTTTCAATAAATTGAAAAGGGGGGCTAAGTCCTCAGTGGTCAGACCTAGCCAGGGTCTTACCCAATTCAAAGCCCCACACAGTTGGTGGACATCCGCGAGAGTACTCACTTTTGTTTTGATGGCCAATTTTTGCGGCACAATGGTCTGCTTGCTGATCTCCAGCCCGAAGTACTTCCATGGTGGCATCCGTTGAACTTTCTCCTCCTGCAGCTCGAACCCTGCAGCAATCAATGCATTGATTGTCAGGTCAAGCGCGTGTGTAAGTTCATTGTCGTTCGGGGCGCACACCAGGACATCATCCATATAGTGATGGATGATAGCCTGGCTCACGGCTGCGCGGACAGGGGACAGCAAGGAGGCAACATACCACTGGCAGATAACCGGACTGTTCTTCATTCCCTGGGGGAGTACCCGCCAGTGATATCGCTTCCTTGGGGCTTCCCGGTTGATGGTAGGTACCGAGAAGGCAAAACGTGGGGCATCGTCCGGGTGTAGGGGAATATGGAAAAAGCAGTCTTTTATATCTATTATTGCCAATTGCCAATTTTGGGGGAGCATAGTTGGGGAAGGCATCCCAGGTTGGAGGGACCCCATGTCTTCAATTACATTGTTAATTTGGCGGAGGTCTTGGAGGAGGCGCCACTTGCCCTTCCCCGGCTTTTGAATGACAAAAACCGGAGAATTCCAAGGGCTGTCTGTTTCGACAATATGTCCTTTACGTAATTGCTCCTCCACGAGCTCCTCGAGCGTTTTTAATTTTTGTTTTGACAGCGGCCATTGCTCCACCCAAACTGGATCATTTGTCAGCCAATTTAGTTTTTTGGTGGGACGCTCTCCAATGGCCGTGGTGGAAATTTCCACTGAGGGGGTCAGGTATGTCAATCTTGACCCCCCATTGAGACATGAGATCTCTTCCAAGCAGAGGTTCCTTATAATTCAAAACGAAAGGGCGTATGTTCGCCAATTGCCCTTTCGGCCCCCTAATTTGTACTATACTCTTAGATTGTCATGCCAATTGCGACCCTCCTACACCTTGGACTTGTCCAGCCATGTCTTGCAGAGCCCAATGTGATAGCCAATCCTGCGCTGTCACGATCGTTATGTCTGCCCCGGTGTCTAAAAGACCCAGGATGTTCAGGGTTTCCCCACCCACCGTGAACTCACATGCTACCCGGGGCCTCTCTTCTGTGATGGCTTGCACTGGGCAAGCCACCGGGACCGCCGATGTTTTGCTTGGTCCCCGGGTAGGGATGATTTGGGTGATGATTTGGCCTTTCGGGAGAAATGTCGGCGGATGGGTGCATCGCAGCCAGAGAACGAGCTTCCCAGGGTCGTTGACCAACACTCCTGGGAGAATCTCGATCTCTTGCGGGGTGTACTTACAATCCCCGATGACGATGAACTCCTTCCCTAGGACTGGCCAGGCACTCTGCTCCTTGATGTTTAAGGAAAGGAAGGTCCACTCCGTGGTCCTTAAGTACATGGCCTCAGAAAGCTGTAACTTAAAAGGCTCATGCCTAGAGGTGGTAACAAGAATCTGTTTGGTTAAGTCATGGTCAGTTTGAAATGTCTTATCAGGTAATTTGTCCAGTCCGGTAGTTTTAGTTCCTTTAGGCAGCGTTTCATCGGCACTCACTTTCTCCTCCCTTTCTCCCACTGCTTGGTCCGCCCTATTTTTATCATAGCACCGGGCGGACCTGCACTCCTCCTTTAGTTTAACTGGCGGGGGCCTCCGCCCTCCACCCCTGTTCTCCCTCCTCCCCCCGCTCCCCCTTTTTTGATCTTCAATGCCTCAATATCTTCCCTTAATGGGCAGTTGTTTGCCCAGTGCCCCGGCTCCCGGCATATAAGACATCTATTCCTTTGCGGAACATGCGGCCTGCGGTTTGGGTCTCTGCTGGAGAACGACTGATTGCCAGTGATGGTAGCTATTCTAGGTTTTTTTGTTTTGGGTCCGGTTCGTTACCCTGCATAAAAGGAACCTTCAGCTGGCACACCCTGAGCATGTCCTGAATGGTAGGAGGGGGATCCAAGGGTAAACTCAAAATTGCATTTCTGCATAAACCATTTGCATTTGCAAACACCATTTCCCTTAGCATACCATTCCTCACTGCCACGTCCGAAATCTGAACTTCAATACCTCGGGTGAGCCTTTCTACAAACTTGGTAAATGGTTCTTTTGTGTCTTGAATGATCTTATAATAAGGCACTACCGGACCCTCTGGCATCATACTAAAGAATGCAGTCACCGCATGTTCCCGCACTAAATTGAGGGCTTTTATTGGAATAGACGACGCTTGGTCCTTTGGATCCACCCACCTTCCCTCACCCATAAGGTGTTCCAGGGTGAGGGCACCCCCATCCTCATCGATCGCTGTCTCAGGGTCGACAAGGAGACCTGGCAATGCTTCCTTAAGCAGCTGCTTCCACGCTGCTTCCCACAGTTTGAACTCCGTGGAGTCCATCAGGCAGGAAAACAACTGCTTAAGATCAGCAGGAATAACCATGGGTCCCTCGAGATTAGAGCGGAGCAGTCCCCTAAAATAGAGGCTGTCCCATCCATAGTCCCGATGGGCCTTGCACAGGTCCCGGATGGTAGCTTGGTAGAATCGGTGATGGACCGCACGAATGTTGTGCCCTCCTCGGGAGGCTTTGTAAGTGACTGGGGCTAATGAGGGAATAGGGTGAGGCAGCTGTGCCTCAGTAGATACAGGCTTCGGCCCCACCTCCCCTGGTTCCAGACCGTGGGAACCGGGCGGGGGAGCGTGGGAACCAGCAGCCCAGGAGGCGTGTCTTTCAGTGGGGGGAGTGGTCTGGGAAGACGCCGATGACTTCTGGGCGTTTCCCTGGGAGGGGCCAACAGGAGGAGCTGTGGGAGTGGTCTTGGGAGAGGGAGGACGCATGGGTGGAGACTTCTGGGGGATAGGAGGGGCTGAGGAGAGGAAGGGGTTGGGCTGATCAAGGGCGGGAAGAAAGGGATTGAAAGAAGGAGGATAGGGGGATGGGGAGGATTTTGCCATGTGGCCCACTCCATCTTGGGGACAAGGGCTGGGGACTCCATTTTGTGTTGGCCCCTCTGAAACACTAAAACGAACTTTGGGTTTATTAACTAGGGAATATGAGGGTGGGTGAGATTATTGAGCAGCCCGGCCAGGGCTGTCCGAGAAGCCCTGAGTAGTCTGGCTAGGACTACCCAGGCGGGGGGATCGGGGAGTCCTGGGGGGGCCTGAGCCAGCAGGCAGAGGTCCTGCTGCCCCCCTCAGGGTTCCCTTCTGGGGACACGAGGGAAGGGATTGGGATTGGGGCGAACAGAGGGAAGGTTGTTTCTGTTTCTGCACCCCTTTCTCTATTTTTACTGCTGCAGCTGAAAGCTGCGTGGCCAAATTAAAAAATTCTGATGCTTTTTTGTCTCCGGAGAGAGCCAAATTATGTATTTTATTATTCACAGCCCTCCAAAATTTAGGGCCGTACACTTGCTCCGGAGATGTTTGAGGGAAATGCAGAAACAGCCACTGAACTAACTTTTTTATCTCGCCTTTAGTAACTTTTAAATTGGCGAGCTCAACTAGGGAAATTAAACTATGATACATTCCCTTCTGGGTGACTGAGAGTTGAGCACCCATCTCTCAGAAGCCTGCCGCCCACCCACAGTCACTCAGGCAAAAGTAAAATGTAACAAAATAGCAAACCGCGGACCAACTCTTAAAACCGGGTGATTGCGAAACCGACGAAGCCCGGGGAGCCGCGACGAAGAAAAAAAAAACGGTGGCTTTAAAACTTTCGGGGTCTCCACTCTCCCGAACTCTGAGCCACTGTCCTTAAATTAAATTTTAAAGAACAGAAAAAACAAAAGCACGTTCCGAGGAGGGATCCCGCAGGAGCGTGGGGCAATCCCCCACCCCCCTGAGCTGCGCAGCCTAGGATCTCCCACAAAGGGGGATCCCTTCCCGAATTAGGGTCTTCCTTCCCCGAAGAACCCTCCTTTAAAGTAAGTCCCCTCCCGAAGGGCAACTTACCCCCTCCTGGACCCAAATAAAGCCTGGTGGTGTGGATTCGGCCACCTGAAGAGGACCCTCTGGGTGCTCAGGGCTTCCCTCTTCTCCCCTGCCAGCGTGGTGTGAGCCGCTCCAGCAGGGGGAGCGGGGCGTCCAAGGATTCTTCGGCGACTCCTCCAGGCAGGGCAAAACAGCATTTATTGCAGGGAGATAGAGCACAGAGCTCAGCACCCCCTGATCCCCTGCCCAGAAGAGCAGAGATCAAAGCTTGACAGTCACTTATAAACGGGGGAGGACTGACAACGGGTCAGCCAACCAGGGAACACAGGGGTGGTAACAGGGGTGTCAACCTTGGAACCATTGACAAATCACAGAAGGGTAGGAGGGGATTCCCCGAGCACCAGCCTATCACTCGATGCCTCTCCTGGATCTTTCCAGAATCCAGGGAAGGATCTCGAAGTGACAGACAGGGCGACCACGAGGAGAGGGGGGGGAAAGCTGAGAGGGACAGGTGCAGGGAAGTAATGACTGACATATAACTGACTTTTCTAGCTCTGGACAGACAGGTTACTACCAATACAAAAAACAGGGGGGTACAAGGAACAAACCATTACAGAAAACTCAATATAAATTACATTAAATAAATAAAAACAAAATGCACACCACCACAGGTGCCCACCCAGGGATGCCAGATGTAAGAGGCGAGAGTTTTCTTCTCACACAAAGTCCTGTACCAGGGTTAAAAAGATGAATGGAATGTGCAGCTTTTTGGTCTTTAGAGATGTTTATTCAGTTTCTTATCTCAAGGTCCGCGCGTCGCCAACACCTGGCTTAATGCGCTGGAAAACACAGCTGGCAAGAACGCCAGCCAGAGAATTCCTAGGTCTTTTAAAGGTTTATATTCCAATTAACTCTTAAAACGTACTATATTTACAGTTTTGTGCCAATAATCACTACCTATTCTAAACACGCAATTTCTGCATCAAACCCATTCTACCAATGTCTTTGTGCCACCATCACAGCAGAAAATGGAGTAGAAGAAGAAGAGACACCACCCCAAATCCTCCATCTTGCTCTCATCTTTCTCCGTACTAAAACCCCAAAACTACAAATTTTCACCCTGTGACAAACTAAATTACTGTCTATTTCAAATCTTTGTTGTTTTAATTCATCTCTAAGTGTTGGAAGTTCTTCCCATGGACTAAGGTCAAAGGCAATGCTTTCCTGGGGTCCCAGCCAGGGTCTCAGACTCCCCAGGGCAGTTTGAGGGATTTTCCACATGCCCTGGACTCCAACAGCTATAAGCCTTCCTATTTTTCAGAGTTATTATACTATACTTATCATTTCACCCACACCCTATTTATTTTCCCAAGAAAGTTTTCATTTCAGTTCATTACTACCTGGTGTAACTTTCCAGAGTCCCTCAGGAGCTTTCTTCACTCAGGAGTGGTGGATCCAGGTATTTTGTTCCTTGATCTTGATTGCAGTAAAGGTGGTGAGGAGCACTTGGAATGGTCCCTCCCACTGCGGTTCCAGAGTCTTTTCTGCAAAAGACTTAACATACACATAATCCTCAGACTGCACACCATGTACTGGTCCATCTAGTTCTCTGCTTCGAGCCCCAGCCACATGTTTCTCAATTTCTCTAAGTTGTTTGTTTAGGGTCACCATATATCTCTAGGGTTTCTTCCCCTACTTGAGTGGGTGTTGTCCCTTCTTGAATTCCATATGGCCTTCCATACAATTGTAGTGGTTTCACGTTCACTAAATTTTGGTCTTGGTACTTACTCTTTCTGGGGGAGAGAGACTAGGAGAAAATCAAAGCAGGCTTAACCTTAAAATTAACAGTTTTATTAACATACACTAAAAGAATAGAAAAAAAAAGAAAGTTGGAAAAAAACCCTGAAACTGAATGAGACTTTAAAAACACTCTTCCCTCCCCTTACAAACTGTTCACTTTTCTACAAAACAACATAATGAGACAAAACTTGTAATTTTCAGTCAGTTTCACTATCTGACAATAGTCTTTCATCAATTCATTAGGGGAAGAGTATCCTTTTGAGTCATGGATCTCACTGACAACTTAGAACAGGTCTCTTGTGGGTTTTAAACTGTCACAAAAACAACTGCCCGGAGAAACCAGCCTTTGTGACCCTCCCAGGAGCAGTTTCCTAAGCTGCTTATGGGTCATGGGTCTTAGACTTTTGCATACTGGGGTGTCACCTTTTAAAGATGAATAACTCCAAAGCAAAGGATTCTTCACCTCAAGGTACAGAGATATCTTCTCACTTCTTCACTGGCACAGGGGGCTTTTCATCTTTATCTCTGTTCAAGCATCTTATAGGATATTACTTAGTTCATCACAAACACCTTTGCTTAAATCTACACACAAATTAAAACAATCATCTCCCCAAATGCATCTCTTTCCCATGATTTAAAGGAATGACCTAAATATAGAGTTCATTTCCATGGCTCAAGTAAGAATAGAACAACTAACTCTTCAACCCTCTGTCCTAATAGTCTTTTCACTCTTGCTCTGCTGACTTCATGCTGTTGTTCTTTATGTTCATTCTGTCATTTCTTACTCTCTTAGAGAAGGGCTAAGCTCTGGAAGCTTCATGTTGCTAAGAAAGAGTTAAATCTGCTCGGAGTCTTTGTCTCTCTCTCTCTGTAGCTCGTGGTGTTAGATGTTCAAGGCCGCGCTGGTGAGGGAGAAAGAACTCACAGAAAGATTATCATGGGTTGGCATAATTTTGTTTTCTAGATATAGAGAAATGTAAAATGTTTTTCCCTGCCCTAATGGTAGCGTGGGTTGAGGGGGGGAGGACAAGGACCTATCATAAAGCAGGCTGGGATATTGGCAGCTAAGTTGACCAATGAGAAGTGTCAGTGCGACTTTGGAAGGAACATTTAAAACTAATCTGCTGCTGACCGCCCACTCTCTCGCTTTGGGATCAGCAATGAGGTAACATCAGAGGCGGCGGGCGGCCTTGGGTCGGGCCTTGCTGCCCTTTTGAGCGGCTGGGCCGGGCCTGGACGGAGGTCTGAGGGCTGCTGCCCGCACAGGGAAGGCCTGGGCCGGCTGAGCTCCTTTCCCTTGCTTGCTGGCAGGGGAGGGGGGCAGCTGCAGCTTGGTAGTGCGGGGCCATGTGCTCAGACCACGGCAGAAGGGGCCAAAACATGGCTCAGCTTAATCACCACTGGCAGCGGAGAAAGCAAGCCTGCAGCTCTATAACAACTTTGAGCTGGACTGCCCTAGATGAGACGGAGGGGTGGAAAAAAGGACCTTTACCAGCTTCCTTTATCAGCATGGCCGTGCATTTTTTCTTCAGCCCTGTCCGGCTCGTGCATGTGGCCTTTGCAAGCCCGGGAAAATTTAATCCTTTCTTAGCAACACAGGACTTTTAAAGCACAATTCTTCCTCGAGAGAAAGAAGAAAGGAAAAACAGAAGGTACATGGAACAGACACTGCAGGAAGTCAGTTAGATGAGAAGTGAAAGAACTAATAATATTGGAATAGGATTGAAGAAGTGGACATTTTTAACTGGACTTTTCTAAGGTAAATTATGAAGAAATGAATTATTCTTTACAGCATCTTAGTATTATTTGGGTAGAATGCTATTCTAATCAAAATTAAGGACTGATGTAATAGAGATTTATTTGGGAACTTTGAAACCCCTGCTCCTGGGTCAAAAAGGAGGTCTCAGCCTTTTGAGACAAAGATAATTTTAGATCAGAAGAAGTATTCGTAAATAATACCCCAGATACACTGAGAAGCTCTGTGGATAAAGCATCACAGTCTGCGAAAACTCTGGGCGACAGCAGATGTCTGACATTAAAAGGACTGGACTATTTTATCTTGTAGCAAACATCATAAAAAGATCTTAGAAGGACTCTTCTAAAATAATGTGTACTTATGTCTAAGTAGTGAAACTGACTGAAAATCCTAAGTTGTGTCTTTCTATGTTGTTCAATAAGAAAATTAATAGTTTGTAAGATGAAAGAAGCGTGTTTTAAAGTATCATTCTGGTTTAGGTTTTTTTCCAACTTTCTTTTTCTATTCTTTGAGTGTGTGCTAATAAAACTATTTTTTGTTCATTTTTTAAGCTTAAGCCTGCTTTGTTTATTTTTCTCCTAATCTCTCCCTCCCACAAAAATATTAACACTAAAACCCCTACATTAATTAGTGTTTCCGCCCGGTTTTATTAAATTAAAACCATTACAAAGATCAGAGATCGGAGCACTCAGGCAGTCCGAAATCACAAAGAAAAACAGGCAGGATTATAAATGCCTTCTCAGCCCACCCCTCAGTGTAAATCGGGGTGGCTTCGGCCCAAATGGTGCCCATAGCTCTTATCAGGGGCCCAGCAGAGATCTCTCCTTGCTCCAGAGAAGTCTGAAGAAAGTAGCTGTTGCAAA
>JANEHK010000152.1:144472-162862 GCA_025960845.1 Tachycineta bicolor | reverse complement strand
CCCCCCCCCCCCCCCCCCCCCGCCGCTTCACCCGGGAGCCAATGGAATCCAGCCAGGCCTCAGGCCAGCTCCCCCCAAAAGGGGGGAGCAGCAGGCCCAGCTCAATGTTACCTGTCTCTCTTGGGCCAAAGGAAAGAAGAAAAAGGGCCCATCTACAGGAAATTCACAGGGTTTTATATGGTACTTCCCAAAGTTGCAGCCAACAATTTCAGTGGTTAGAACAGACGCCAATATACTAACTAACTCTCTGATAGGTTGCTGTCTCTTCCAAAGAAATTCCCAGGTCTTGACCTGGAGAATTATTCTACATTCTTCTATAATTAAAAAAACCAAACTGTACTAACCCATGACAACTATTTCAAAGGGACTTAGTTTTTGTTTTACTCTTGGCTTAATCCAAATTCGTAATAATGCTCTTGTCCCAATCTTATAATTTGCTGCTTAATCAAATGATTCACTTTCTTTACTTGTCTGCTTGACTGACAATGATATGGAGTATGACATTCCCAGTCTATGCCTAAATGGTGGCAAATTTGCTGAACAATTTTTGAAGTAAAATGTGGCCCCCTATCTGAAGACATTGTGGCTGGGACTCCAAAGTGTTGTATTATTTCTTGTAACAATGCTTTGGTTACCTCTTGCACTTTGACACTTCTGGTAGGGAAAGCTTCTGGCCACCCTGAAAAGGTATCTGTTAACACCAATAGGTATCAGTACTCTCCTTTCCTGGGTAGTTCTGGAAAATCAATTTGCCATTGCTGCCTAGGTCCGTATCCTTTCCCAGTTTGCCCAAGCTTTGGTTTAGTAATATTTCTGGGATTAGTTTGGAGACAAAGGCTACATTGGCGAGTCACCTGAATTACTGTACTTTATGAATTGCTGGCTATGATTCTATCTTTCAAATAATTGTACAAAACATCTGTTCCCCAATGTATTTTCTGATGTTCCTCTTTCACTAATGACTATAGCATGTAAGAGGGGATCACAAGCCTTCCTTTCCCTTGATCTGTAATAGCCCACCCCTCTTGATTATGACTTCCATTATTTTCTTTCTCAATAAGCTTCTTGTCCTTTTTACTGCACCTTGGCTTACCTTCAATGGAAATTTGTCCATCTGGAATTAAAGCTGCCCCAACAATTTCAACAATTACCTCACCTTTAGCTGCTTCTTTTGCCTTTCTGTCTGCCAGCTTGTTTCCTTCCTCCAGTTCAGAGGTCACTTTTTGCTGTGCCTTGATGTGCATGATGGCTACCTTTTCGGGTAGCTGGACTGCCTCCAATAGTTTTATTATCTCTTGTGCATGTTTAATGCTTTTTCTTTGTGAGTTCAACAGTCCTCTTTCTTTCTAGATGGCTCCATGTGCGTGAACTACCCCAAATACATACCTTGAGTCTGTGTAAATATTAATTTTCTTTCCTTTTGCCAGCTCTAAAGCCTGGGTTAAGGCAAATATTCTGGCCTTCTGTGCTGAGGTGTTGGTTGGTAATGATCCAGACTCCATTGCCTCTTGGCTCGTGGTAACCGCATACCCAGCATGTCTTTTTCTGCTGATGACATAGCTGCTTCCATCAGTAAACCAGGTCTCAGTGTCATCAAGAGGGGTGTCCTTCAGATCCAGGTGACTGGAGCAGGTGGCTTCGATGGTCTCCAGGCAGTTATGGATCACCGGTTCGCCCATACTACCACTGAGGAAGGAAGCTGGGTTCACAATATTAGTTACCACAATTTCAACATCATCTTGTTCTACTATTATGGCTTGGTATTTCAAGAATCTCTGCAGGGAAAGCCAGTGTCTGCCTTTTTCCTCCAGGACTGCAGACACTGTATAGAACACTAACTCAGTCATCTTCTGGCCTAGGGTGAACTTGCATGCCTCCTGGATGTTCTCTGCCACTGCTCTGAGGCACCCTGGCCATCCCTTAGCTGCTGCATTCAGCTGCTTAGAGAGGTAGGTGACCGCCCTGCGATACGGCCCCAGATCTTGTGCTAGTATTCTCAAAGCAATCCCCTGCTTTTCATGAGAAAACAGAAAGAACAGTTTACTCACATCTGGAAGTCCCAGGGCTGGAGCTGACATAAGGGCCTTCTTCAGTTGGTCGAAGGCTTGTGTTGCTTCTTTCGTCCATTGGAGGTCTCTGTTTCCTTCCGTAATCAAGGCATATAGGGGTTTGACTAACAGCCCATAATTATAAATCCACAGTCTACACCACCCTGTCATGCCCAAAAGGGTTCTCAGTTCTTTTACTGTCTGGGATTTTGGGGCCTGGCATATTGCTTCCTTCCAATCCCGTCCTAAGGTTCTTTGTCCAGCACTAACCTCGTAGCCCAAGTAGATAACTGTTTGCCTTACCATCTGGGCTTTCTTTTGGGATACTCGATACCCCTGTAGACCCAAAAAGTTTAGGAGGCCTACTGTCCACTCCACACATGCCTCTTGAGTTTTGGTAGCTATCAGGAGGTCGTCCACATACTGTAACAGCTGACCCTCTCTTGATGGAGCTTCCCAGGATTCCAGATCTTTTGCTAGTTGTTTTCCAAATATCCTGGGAGAGTTCTTAAACCTAGAGGTAGAACCTACCATGTGAACTGAGTTTTGCTTCTGGTTTTGGGGTTTTCTCATTCAAATGCAAAAATTTTCTGTCTGGCCTCATGGTGAGGAAGGCAAAAGAAAGCATCCTTTAAATATATAACAGTAAACCATGTTAGTTCAGCAGTTAAACAAGTTAACGAAGTGTAGGGGTTGGCAACCACTGGGTATAAGTCCTCAGTTATTAACAGCTCTTAAATCTTGTACTATTTGATATGATCCATCAGGTTTTTTAACAGGTAAAATAGGAGTATTGAACTCAGACTGACATTCTTTTAATAACCCTATCTGCAAGAAATTTTCAGCCACTGGACTAATCCCTTCTCTGTCTTCCTTCTTTAAGGGATATTGCCTAACTCTAACTGGCTGTTTTCCTTCTTTAAGCTTAACTTGCACTGGGGGTGCATTCTTTGCTCTCCCTCATATGTTAGAAGCCCAAACCCCAGGAAATACCTGGTCCACTATTTTCATGTGAATCTCTTCACTTTCAAGAATCAGAGAGCTTTCATTCTCTTCTGTTATTCTACAACCATCTTCTGCTAAACCCCCAGCTACCTTTAAAACTATTTTTTTTTTCTGTCTCCATTAAGGCATCCAACAACAGCTGGAGATCTGACCAGTCAGGTTGATGTTGTTTAATCATAAACTTTAACGTCTTTGCAACACCAATTGGGTCACTTTGATAACGTTTAGCAATCTTTTCCTAAGCCTCTAAATCCATTGTAGAAAATGGAATTTTAACTAACATTGTTTTCCCTTTAGGACTTACTGCCTCCCTCAGTGGTGCTTGTATAATTTCCTTAGGTTTTTTTTCCGAATCCGGGATGCTGTAGGACCCTTTGGAGAGGGCTTCTCTTCCTCACTGTCACTGCTGGGCAGTGGGAGAGATTTAGGAGTAAGTGGAGTAGTCGAAGTGAGGGATTAAGGAGAAGCTGGAGCTGAAGCTGAACTAGAAACCAGAGCTGATTCATCTGCGCTTAAAACTGGAGCAAGAGTTGAAATAGAAATAGCTTTAATTGGAGCGGGGGATGGAATATAAGATGGAGTTGAGATAGAAATCTCAGGAGGTGGAATAAGCTGGAGTTGAGGTTAATAACTGTTTAAAATTTACTTTCCCTCTCAGCCCCCCTTGCCTTCTAGGGGGTGGTTCAAACAGATCCCCCAACTCTTGCTCCAGTGACTCAGATGGGTACACCTTGCCCAGGTGTGTGCAGGGTTGATTTATGGAGCATGTACTACAACATCATTTAGGCTCCCTCTACTAGCCTTTTTGTCTTTTTCCAGGGCCAATACCAAGGGGTCAGAGGGGGCCCTAATTTCACAACCCAAAGCCACTAATCCCCTAGCAGACATCTGATATAAACTTTCTAAATATATTCTCTCATTTCCCGGTCTATCCTCCAGTTTATTGAATTTGCAAACTCACAAAAGTCGAGCCCAAACCACTGAGGCAAAGGAGTCCCCTCTGTTCATCTGGCCAGATTGGATTCTCAGACCGAAACGACTCCTATTATAATTCTAGCAATCAGAATTTACAAATACAACCTCCGTACCTAAAATCGCAACTAAGCCCTTATCAAAGGCTTCTACTCTTCCTTGCCAAACTAATCCTGTCCTTTGTCTGTCCCCAATCTGCTTCAAAAACGTTCACGTCTCAGCTCTCAGAGACTAATAAACTCTCTCAAACCACTTTACTATTTCTCACCCAGCGTGTGCTGCACTTATAACTTTTGACACAAGATGGCGGTGTTGCCTCAAAAACAATGCACCAAAGCTTCAAAACACAACTCCAAGTTGCTTACACACGAACAAAACGTCTCTTCCTTACAAATTAGCATCACAATCTTATTATTCCCGCGGGAAACACTTACAAACACACTATACTAAAGCACTCAACCTCTGTATCTGAAATTCCACAGGTGAAAACACTTGAACAGCAAGCCTGAACAACTCTCTGAGTCCGGACCCTTTAACGTGAACACCACGTACACACACACCCCACAGTCACAGCAGGGAAGTGACTTATTAAAGGAATGGGTACTGATCTATTATCGATACGCAACTGTGACGGACAAAAACTCTCTAACAGTTTAAAGTTAGAAAGTGTATGTTTATTACGGCCGGGCAGCACGCGGGATATTTCCCTAATTCGCACTGCGAAATTCACAGGTAATTACAAAGTCTTTTATTTACAAAAGTGTTGAATATCCAAAATACAAATGCATATTCATACCCCTGTCACCTCCCATTCCTCGCTTCGTATGCTAATTGGCAAAAAGGCTATTAAGCATGCGTACTTTGTTTCTTAAAATGAGTCGGGGGTCTATTCTGGGGAGGGGTCACCCAAAATGAGGAAGATGAGTCTTCCTTATCCTGACCTTTCTACCTTTTCAATGCATTCATGACAAATGGATCCTTGGTAGAACTTACAGTTTCCTGTGATCAATGGGTCCTTTAAGCAGGAAATCTGCAGCTATATTATGTCCTATTTACCACATTTTGTTTTTCATTACAAGCACAACTACATAAACATAAACCTGACAAGAAATAAGTTACAAGATCCAGGGTAGCTTATCTAAGATCCGGCTTCTGTTAACTGCTAACAAAGATTACCTATCTACTTCAGCTAATTCAGCAACTTATTATCTTAACTTTCCTAAAAATCCTTAGTTCCTCAAAATTAACATCTCAGAAGGGGGGCTTTTTATTAGGGATTCACACAGCATACATCGCTGTCAAGCGCCTTTAATCATGTGCCCCACTTGCTTCGTTTTTCCCCGGCCGTTTCAGTCTCCTGAGAACGGAACCGCGGGTTCAAACTCCCACTCACTTCATGCTAATAGCACGTCTCAACAAACTCTCTCACAGCGGTTCTCACAGGCAGGACACAATTCACAACAGCCATAGACCAGGATTTATCCTTACGACTGATAGCCCCAAATTGCTAGCAAACAGATGAAATACCCTTCTGCCAGCAACCAAAGCCCGAGCCCTCTCGGCCCGGTAGAACAGCTCCACAGCTCTCTCTGCCGGCAACCAGATACCACTACAGCTTGCAAGCACACTGCAGAGGCACAAGTTGTGCGTGGGACGTCTCCCACGGCTTACCAACGGCCTTTCCTGACCACGCGTATGCCTTACAGGTCACTGTTTCAATTTTTAAACATACCGTTTTGTCCAGAGTTTTAGCAGTCAGGAGTCCTTGTCTGCTGCTGGATGAACAGCCGGACAGCTGAGCCCTCTCTTCCAGGAATATCCCGGCGGTGCCCCGAGGGGGGTCCACTACCCGAGCTGGTCTCACAGCCGAGCAGAACACCCTCCTGGCTGGCTTGCCAGAATGAATCGCTAAAAACCGATATGATCATGTGCAAAGACTCTCTAGTTAAAGTTAGAAAATGGTATGTTTATTAACACCAGCGGGCAGCGCTGGAGTAATCTCCAAAAGGTGTGACTGCACCGTACAAGGTTGTTTGCTCTCTATTTATTTCCCAAGATCTTATATACAGTACATATGCATAACCCCAGCACCTCCCATCCCCACTCTGTATTAAAATGAGGCTATTAGTCCTTCACATGTGAGCATTTCTTCTCTTAAATTGGGTCGGCGGTCCCAAATTGGGTCAGTGGTCTTAAGGGATGAAGTCAGGAATGTCTTCATCAGGTCTCTGTGACCCTCTGGCACAATCAAAAGCCCCCTGCTTTGTGATTGATTGATATAAAGTCCAGGTACTGACCATTGTTCTACTCATCTGTTCTTATAACAGTTCACTTAGTCCACTTCCTTCTATAAACAAGCTCATAATGGGAAACTACAACAATTAGCTCTAGCTTAAGCATCTAATAATAATTAACCTATCATTTGTTTATCTAACTTACATTCTGATCAATATGAATTGCTTCTTACCCTTAGCTAAAATCTTAACTCTTTAAAATCATGATTCATTTGGGTGGTTGATAGACTCCCAGCAGGATGTCAGCCTTATTGGCCTTCCCTTTAATTCTTACCCATAAGCATTCAACCTCATTGCCATTAGTTTCAATACTCATGGCATCAAAAACCTCCCTAATATAAAGGGCCACTCCTCCACCTCTTCCCCCTTTCCTGTCTCTTTTGAAGAGCTTGTAGCCATCCAGTGCAGCACTCCAGTTACGTGAGTCATCCCACCACGTTTCCATGTGGCGACTACATCATAGCTTTGCTGCTGCACCATGGCTTCCAGCTCTTCTGCTGGGTGCGAAGGTCCTGCTGCCTTCTCATCAGTCACTATGCAGACTGATTTGGTCTTCAGTTTCTGTCACAGTTTTAGCTGGCATGCAGCTACCAGATATATATGGCCATGTCGGACCCCCAAACTCAACCAACCTAGAAGTAAAAGAAGTCCTCAGATGAGGCAGGGATAGGTTGGATTCAAACTCAAGCAGGGACCTCAGCTCATCATGTTCAATCCAGAAAGCAGACATATCACTGGTCAAGGAGCTGGGCGATGTTAAAACCCAGACCAATCAGTTGTCTGGATCCAGGAGTTTTGAACCCAGTATATAAGAAGGTTTTGAAAAATAAAACATGCTGTTTGTCTTATGATCAAGAGGACTTGAGTCATGATTTCTGTCTCCAACCTACGACCGCACGTAACACAGAGGGAACTCAAAATTTTTTAAAACTGCTGTGTCAGGTGTGAACGGCTAGAAAAAAATATTCTCTACTCTTCCCCCCAGGGGCTGGGTGTAATTATTAAGGAGGCCTCAGAAGTAGCAGCCCAGACTAGGACAGGTAAACAAAACTGAATATATATTCCAAATGACATTCATTACCTCAGAGATTATCATGCAATAGATATAATAAACCAACAAAACAATTTTCATGCCATTCCCTGGTCTCAAGAGGAGCATCAGGACCAGCAAATAGTGCCCTATGTGCAGAAAAATATAGAGAGCAAGGTACAATACCCATGTAAGCACGTTGAGCATAATGGTGAATAAGCAGTTTCTATAATGCAAAATTGTAGTTCTGACTCCTCTCATGTGTGCTCCACATTGGGAGACAAAAATATGTGCTGGTTTGAGGGCATACCAGTGGAGGAATTAACTCCCCACAAATATCTTGAGAGATTCCAAGTCAGAACTACAATTTAATAGGAAAATTACAGTAAAGTCAATAGTACGGAAACACTAGCTTAAACTGACAAAGTCAGAATACAACCTGAGACCTTGTTGGTCAGGGTGGTGGTAGCAGTCCAATTAAATGGTGGTTGCAGTCCCGTTGGAGTGATGGATGTGGTCTTGTCAAAGCAATGATCATGTAGAAAGGTCTGATCCTTCTCTGGATGTCCAGTGGTGGTACTATTGTGTTCCAATCCTCAGATTATATACAGGTAGAAATGTTAGGTTCCTCTCCCAGGGCAGGGCATCTCACAATGGAATTATGTAATTCTGTGAGACATTCTGGGAGACTTTGATGATCCATTACCAGGGATGCCCCCTCAGGGTGGCTGCTGCTTCCCCAGAGGGAGTTATCAGGGCTGAGTCATGGAGAAGATAAAGAACATTGCTCCACCCGTTTTAACAGCTCATGTAGATGGTAGTAGGATACATACTTTTGGTTACAGCTCACATTGTAACCCAAGACAGTGTCCTGGCTTGACACTGCCCAAATGCCAGGCACCTACAAAAGCCACTCTCTCACCCTCCTCTGCCACAGCCAGGCAGAGGAGAGAAAAAATTAAGAAAGAGTTAAAGAGTTGAGACAAGGACTCCTAGGGCAAAAATAGGCTCAAC
Source organism: Tachycineta bicolor (assembly GCA_025960845.1). Classification (NCBI taxonomy): domain Eukaryota; kingdom Metazoa; phylum Chordata; class Aves; order Passeriformes; family Hirundinidae; genus Tachycineta; species Tachycineta bicolor. The sequence continues at coordinate 154,499 of JANEHK010000152.1, read as the reverse complement.
TTAGAGGTACTAAGTGAGTTTATTGCTAACAAAGTCAGAGGAGGATAATGAGAAGTAAAATAAGTCCTTAGAAACACCTTTTTTTCCCCAACCCCTCCTTCCTTCCCACCAATAGTGCAGGGAGACAGGGCATGGGGAGTTTTGGGTCTGTTGTAGTGCATTAATTTGGTTTATATTATGTTCCATTTTTATATTGGGGTTTGTAATGTTTTCTATTGCATCCCCTTGGAAACTGTATCACATGGTTTGTCCCTGCTCAGCAGTGCCCATCTCCCACACTGGAATGTAACCCAACTCTGTTCCACTCCCACCTTATCCCTGATTGGGTAGTGGCTTGTCCCTGCCTCTGGGCCCGTCCCCCCTGGGAAAAAGCCCTGGGACAGCTGGGGCCTCAGTCCCTTTGGCATCAGAACGGGGATGGGGAAGGAGCTAAAGGAACTCTGGACCAAATAAAGCTATAATTTCCCCCGCCCTCGGACAAAGAGCAGTCTCTTACCTTTTGCCGTTGACGGTCATCTGGGTCTCTCTAAAGAACCACCACATGGGTCAGTTCATCACCTGAGGGCTTCTTCTGCTGTGCAGGGAGAGAAGTCATTCCTCTGTGAGAATGTGGGGTTCCTCCCACAGGACACAGTTCTCTATGAACTTCTACACCGTGGTTCCAATCTCATGAGCAGCAGTCCTCTCAAAACTACTGCAACAGGTAAACAGTGACCCACATTTCAGCAGGTTTGGGAGGACTGTCTGCCCCTGGGAGGGACTCACGTTTGCAGCAAGTGCCTAAGTCACTCTTCCATGGGGTGCAGTCTTCCAAGGACAGGCTGCTCCAGCCTGGAAGCAGGGACTGCCTCTCTCCACCAGGTCTTCCACTGGACCACAGCCTCCCCTGGGCATCCACCTGCTCTGGCATGAGCACCTCCCCCACAGGCTGTGGGTGGATCTCTTCATCCCCCATGGACCTTCATGGACTGCAGAGGGATGGACTGCTTGACCATGGTCATCACCACGGCCTGCAGAGGAATGTCAGCTCCTGCACCTAGAGCACCTCCTCCCCCTCCTTCTCCAGTGACCTTGGTCTCGCCATGTTGTTTCCCTCACATGTTCTCACCTCTTCCTCGTCTCTGACTGGGAAAAAACTGAGCTGCTTCTTTTGTTCTGATTTTCTTCTTAAATATGTTATTACAGAGGCATTGCCAACATATCTGGCCCAGCTTTGGCCAGCAGCATGTCCATTTTCAGAGCCACCAGGGACTGGCTCTGCTGGACATGGTGGAAGCTTCTAGCAGCTTCTCACAGAAGCCACCTCCGTGGCCTCCCCACTATCAAAAACCAGGCCATGCAAAACCAACACAAAAGGTCACAACTCTCTTTTTTTCATGACTTCAAGCCAAAGCTCTGTGTTCAGTCAGGCCAGAATTCTTCCCTGTCAACTTGTCTTTTGGCAGATAGGGTCAAACTGTTCCAGCACCTTTAAGATCTTCTAGAAGAATTCTCAGCCTTCCTGTACTCCTTTGCCCTACAGGCCTGCCTCCCAAGGGATTCTGCCAACCAAGCCCCTAAACAGGCCAAAGTCTGCCCTCTGGAAGTGGGGACAACATCAACTAGTCTTTTAAATACAACCAGGGATTGTGACTCAACCACTTCCCTGGACAGCCTGTTTCAATGCTTGACAATAATTTCAGTGGAGAAATTTTTCTTAAAGTTTTCTGAAGCTCCACTGGCACAACTTGAGTCCATTTCCTTTTGTTCTATCACTCGTTACTTGGGAGAAGAGACCAATACCCTCTTTTTAGGTAGTTATAGAGAACAATAATGTCTTCCCTCAGACTCCTTTTCTCCAGACTAAACAACCCTAGTTCACAGAAGCATAGAATCAGAGAATGGCTTGAGTTAGAAGGGACCCTAAAGATCATCTTGTTCCAAATCCTTTACTATAGGCAGGGATACCTTCCACTGGACCAGGTAGATCAGAGCCCCATCCAACCTGGCCTTTAACACTTCCAGGGATGGAGAATTCACAAACTTCTCTGGGCAACCCATGCCAGTGCCTCACCATCCCCACAGTAAGGAATGTTTTCCTAATATCTAATCTAAACCTACTCTCAGTTTGAGGCCATTTCCCCTTGTCCTATCACTGCATGCCCTTGTAAAAAGTCCCTCTCCAGCTTTCTTGTAGGCCCTCTTTAGTTACTGGAAGGCTACTATAAGGTCACCCCAGACCCTTCTCTTCTCCAGGCTGAACAGCTTGAACTGTCTCAGCCTTTTCTCATAGGAAAGGTGCTCCAGCCCTCTAATCATCTTGGTGACCCTTGTCTGGACTCACTTCAACAGGTCTATCTTCTAGTGATGAGAACCCCAGAGCTGGATGCAGCACTGTGAGTGGGGTCTCATTAAAGTGGAGTAGAGGGGTAAAATTACTTCCCTTGACCTGCTGGCTACACTAGTTCCCTCAGCTGCTCCTTTTAAGATGTGCTCTAGACCCTTCACGAGCTTTGTTGCCCTTCTTTGAACATGCTCCAGCACTTCATTGCCCTCCAATGAGGGAGACTCCACAACCTAGACAACCTGTTCCAGTGCTCAGTCAGCCTCACAGTGAAAAAGTGTTTCCTGATGTTTACCTGAAACCCCCTGTGTTTCATTTTGTGTCCATTACATCTTGTTCTGTCACTGGGCAACATCTTCATAAACAACTTGGACACAGGACTGGAAGGAATATGAAGTTTGCCTATGATAGTAAACTGAGAGCAGCTGTTGACTCCTTTGAAGGCAGTGAGGCCCTGCAGAGAGACTTTGACTAATTAAAGGACTAGGCAATAACCAATCATATTGACTTATTAAAGAAATATGGGTATTGATCTAGTATCGATACCCAACTGTGACGGACAAAAACTCTCTAACAGTTTTAAGTTAGAAAGTGTATGTTTATTACGGCCGGGCAGCATGCGGGATATTTCCCTAATTCGCACTGCGAAATTCACAGGTAATTACAAAGTCTTTTATTTACAAAAGTGTTGAATATCCAAAATACAAATGCATATTCATACCCCTGTCACCTCCCATTCCTCGCTTCGTATGCTAATTGGCAAAAAGGCTATTAAGCATGCGTACTTTGTTTCTTAAAATGAGTCGGGGGTCTATTCTGGGGAGGGGTCACCCAAAATGAGGAAGTAAGATGAGTCTTCCTCATCCTGACCTTTCTACCTTTTCAATGCATTTGTGACAAATGAATCCTTGGTAGAACTTACAGTTTCCTGTGATCAATGGGTCCTTTAAGCAGGAAATCTGCAGCTATATTATGTCCTATTTACTACATTTTGTTTTTCATTACAAGCACAACTACATAAACATAAACCTGACAAGAAATGAGTTACAAGATCTGGGGTAGCTTATCTAAGATCCGGCTTCTGTTAACTGCTAACAAAGATTACCTATCTACTTCAGCTAATTCAGACACTTATCTTTCCTAAAAATCCCTAATTCTTCAAACTTAATGTCTCAATATGAAGTTCAGCAAGGGAAAGTGCCAGATTCTGCATCTGGCACAGGACAACCCTGCATGTATGGACAGACTGGGGAATGAGAGGCTGGAAAGCAGTGCTGTGCAAAGAGACCTGGGGGTCCTGATTAATGGCAAGTTGAATATAAGTCAGCAGTGTGCCCTGGCAGCCAGGAGGGATAACCGTGTCCTGGTGAGAGGGACCAATCTGATTTTTATTTATGCCTCCACATATGTTGCATTCCTATAGGGGCTGTACATGTGCTGGCAGCCCTGTTCCGGGGAAGGCTTCACCTGTCAGCCAGTCAGGGCAGAGAAAGCTTCCACGATAGGGCTGTGAGCAATTTGTCGGTTGGGCAAGTCCCCGGATGCCAGGGGAAAAATGCCTGGGAAATCGGGCTATGGGAGGGTGGGAGAGGCTTTAGCAGATAAAAGCAGTTAACTGCGACACAACGGAAGCCATTTTCTTTGAGTTTCTTGTAGGGTCGGCTCGACTCCCCCCCCGTCCCTGCCCCCCCCGCCCCCCCCCCCAACCTTTTCCGCTCTGCGGTCCTGCTTCCCTTGTCCGCACCCGTCTTGCCTGGCTTCACCGTTCCCGCAAGGCAGCTCATCACTATCGCCATATTTCCAGCATTGCCCACTGTGAAAAGTGCATATTATATGGCTCTACGCAAGATATTTACTATATGTATTATGTTGTATTGTTTGTTAATGTTGTATTAATATTTTGATAGTATGGTAAATGTAGTTTTGTAGTTAAAATGTAGTTTTTATGTACCAACCACAGGAAAACGTAAATCTTTCAGAGAAAAAAGAATTTACTACTTCCTTATCAGAAGAGACCAACTTCTCCTGCCTTGTTCAGCCCTGAAGACGCCATAGAGATTAAAGGAAAACAAGTGATACTAACCAGAGACAATTCTTTGTTTGAATGGAATTTATGCATCATGTATGAAATGTATGAATATTCAACAGGCTATTGCTTTTAAGAGATAATCCTTTGTTAACAGGAGTCCTTCTCTGGAGTTTTTTTGCTCGGGGAGGCACCCAGATGTCTGTAACTTTGTTTTTATTGTCTCGTATTGTCCTAACCCTAATTGTTCAATTTTTTTTACTCTAATTCTATTTTTATAACCATCTTATTTACCATTAAACTTGCAAAATTTTAAAACAAGTGATTGGCGCTTTTCACACCCACGACTGCTGCCACCACTGCCGCTGTGTTCCCCACGTTGCCCGACAATAGCCTGCAGCACGAGCCCGCGGCACCCAGCCAAAAGCCGCAGCCGCCACGACCCTGATAGCCCGCAGCTATTCCAGGAGCACACCATAGCCACAGCAACCGCTTCTTCGGCAATGGCAGAGACACGCAGCCTGCTGCTGTTTGGAAGTCGCGCCTAGCCGCCACACCATGGTTCGCAGTACGCACGCTCCTTCTGCTGAGCTGACAGCGACAGAGTGCCTGGGGCTCTTGCAGTAACGCAGTCCCTGTCTTCTGTTTCTCTCTCCGTCTTTCTTTTTCCCTCTCTGATCTCTTTTCTATCTCACTTCGGTAGGAACACTTACTCTTGCTTATCAATAAACGGTTCTCAGATATAATATTTCAGCATTTGCATTTGATTTTTGTCCTAGAAATCTATCAAAAAGAATCCTCCCTGACTCCCTCTTTTACAGCGGGATGGGACACATGGGGTGTATTAAGCACAGCATAGCTAGTCAGTTGAAGCATAGCACAGGCCTGAACCCAGAACTGGACACAGGACTCCAGATGTGGTCTCACCAATGCTAAGTACAGGGGAAGGATCACCTCCTTCAACCTGCTAGCATTATTCTGTCTGACACAGCCCAGGATACTATTAGCTACCTTTGCCATGAGGGCAGACTGCTTTCCCAGGAGCAGGGGTAGGGGAGGTTTCCACAACTCACTCATGACTTTGGTCCAAGGATGCGGGACTGGGGGGTTCTCTTCAAGCTGGTGGCGTCGGCTCTAGGAGGCCCCAGGATGTCTCATAGCAGACAATGGCGGGGGGGAGGGGGGCGGAGGAGGCGAAGGTCAGGGATTCTGCCCTTCTTTTTCCTCTCCACACACTTTTGCACAGGTTTTGCCTTCCTTTCTATGGACCTCAAGGTCACTGTCCATCCCTCACGTAGTTTTCAGGTGTTCAAAAGAGATTATGATAAGCAGCTGTAATGACAGAGCACTTTTTGAAGCCTTTCTCTTATCAGGTTCTCACACCTACTTGCCTGGGAGAAGAGACCTACCTCCATCAGGGGTCTATGCTGGGGCCAGTTCTGTTCAATATTTTTATTGACGACATGGATGAAGGCATGGAGTCTTTCATTAGTAAATTTGCAGATGACACTAAGCTGGGAGCGTGTGTCGACCTGTTGGAAGGACGAAGGGCTTTGCAGAAAGACCTGGAACAGTTGAACAGATCGGCAGAGTTCAATAGGATGAGGTTTAATAAGTCCAAGTGCCGAGTCCTGCACTTTGGCCACAATAACCCCCTGCAATGTTATAGGCTGGGGATGGTGTGGCTGGACAGTGCCCAGGAGGAAAGGGACCTGGGGGTACTGGTCGACAGCCGGCTGAACATGAGCCAGCAGTGTGCCCTGGTGGCCAAGAGGGCCAATGGCATCCTGGCCTGTATCAGGAATGGTATGGCCAGCAGGAGCAGGGAGGTCATACTTCCCCTGTACTCTGCACTGGTGAGGCCACACCTTGAGTATTGTGTCCAGTTCTGGGCCCCTCAGTTTAGGAAGGATGTCGAGATGCTTGAGCGCATCCAGAGGAGGGTAACGAGGCTGGTGAAGGGCTTGGAGCACAAGCCGTACGAAAAACGACTGAGGGAGCTGGGGTTGTTTAGCCTGGAGAAAAGGAGACTCAGAGGTGACCTTATCACTCTTTACAACTTCCTGAAGGGTGGCTGTGGTCAGCTGGGGGTTGGTCTCTTTCTTCAGGCAACAATGGACAGAACAAGAGGACACAGTCTCAAGCTGCAACAAGGGAGATATAGGCTGGATATTAGGAAAAAGTTTTTCACTGAAAGAGTGATAAAGTACTGGAATGGCTTGCCTGGGGAGGTGGTGGAGTCAGCATCTCTAGAAGTGTTTAAAAAAAGACTGGATGTGGCACTTGGTGTCATGGTCTAGTTGAGGTATTAGAGATGGGTTGGACTCAATGATCTTGAAGGTCTCTTCCAACCTAAAAATTCTGTGATTCTGTGATTTGGCTACAACCTCCTTTCAGGCAGTTGAAGAGAATGATTCGGTCACCCTTGAGCCTCCTCTTCTCCAGGCTAAACACCTCTAGCTCCCTCAGCTGTTCCTCATAAGACTTGTACTCCAGACCCTTCCCCAGCTTCTTTCACCTTCTCTGGACTCACTTCAGCACCTCTCAGTCTTCCTGAATTGAGAGGCCCAGAACTGGACATAACACTCGAGGTGGAGCCTTACCAGTGCTGAGTACAGAGGAAGAATCACTTCTCTAGTCCTACTGGCCACACCATTGATGATACAAGCGAGGGTGCCATTGGCCTTCTTGTCCACCTGGGCACACTGATGGCTCATGCTCAGTCCTTTTCCACTGGGCTGCTTTCCAGCCACTCATCCCCAAACCTGTAGCCCTGCAGGGGGTGGTTGTGGCCAAAGCACAGTATCTGGCACTTGGTCTTGTTAAACCTCATGCCACTGGTCTCACCCCATGAATCCAAACTGTCCAGATCCCTCTGCAGGGTCTTCCTACCCTCCAGCAGATCGACAGTCCAACCCAACTTTGTATCGTCTGCAAATTTGCTAATGGCAGACTCAATCCCCTCATCCAGATCATCAATAAAGATATTAAACAGGACTGGGTCCAACACTGATCCTTGGGGGATACTGCTAGTGACTGGTTGCCAACTGGATTCCCCACCACTCTGGACTTGGCCATTCAGCCAGTTCTTAACTCAGCAAAGAGTACACTCATCCAAACTGTGGGCTGCCAGCTTTTCCAGGAGAATGCTATGGGCGACAGTGTCAAAGGCTTTGAAGTCCAGGTAGACACATCCATAGCCTTTCTCTCATCCACTATGTGGGTCACCTGGTCATGTAGTTTCCCAGATCCTCCTTCTGGCCCTTCCTATGGATGGACATCACATTTGCCAACCTCCAGTCACCTGGGACCTCCCCAGTTAGCCAATACTTATGATGAATGATGGAGAACGGCTTGGCGAGCTCTTCTGCCAGCTCCCTCATCACCCTAGGATGAATCCCATCCAGTCCCATAGACTTGTGAGCATCTAAGTGGCACAGCAGGTCAGTAACTACCTCCTCCTGAATTGCAGGGAGTTTGTTCTGCTCCCCATCCCTTTCTACCAGTTCAGGCAGCTGGTTGCTCTGAGGATAACCAGTCTTTCTGTTGAAGACTGAGGCAAAGGAGGTATGTCAGCCTTTTCCTCATCTTTGGTGACAATATTCCCCCTATATCCAATAAAGAATGTTGGTTTTCTTTGTCCCTACTTTTGTTATTAATGTATTTATAAAACACAGAAGGTTATTAAGTTGGTCAAGCATGACTCACTTCCCCTTGGTGAATCCTTGCTGAGAATTTCTGATGTCCTTCATGTGCCTAGAGATCATTTCCACAGATAGCTGTTCCATCACCATCCCTGGGACAGTAATGTTGACTGGCCTGTAGTTCCCTGGTCTTCCTTCTTAGAATCATAGAATCATTATAGTTGGAAAAGATCTCCAAATTCATTGACTACCAACATTAACCTGACATCTTCACCACTAAACCATGTCCCCAAGTACCACTTCTATACCTTTTTTGAACACTTCCAGGGATGGTGATTCTACTACTTCCCTGGGAAACCTGTGCCACTGCTTGGTAAGCCTTTCAGCAAAGAAATTTCTCCTAATATACAATCTAAAACCTCCCCTGGTGCAACTTGAAGCCTTGTCCTTTCATCCTGTCACTTGTTACCTGGGAGAAGAGACCAACCCCCACCTCACTACAACCTTCTTTCAGGTAGGTAGTTGGAGGTCCCCACCAAACCTCCTTTCCTCCAGGCTAAACAACCCCAGTCTCCCCATTCACTCCTCATAAGATGTGCTCTACTCCTTTTCACCAGCTTCATTGCCCTTCTTTGGATGTGCTCCAGCACATCATTGTCTATCTTGTAGTTAGGGGCCCTCGATCCCCTTATCCAGATCATTGATAAAGATATTAAACAGAACTGGCCCCAATACAGAGCCCTGGGAAATACCACTAGTGACAAGCTGCCAGCTGGATTTAATTCCATTCGCCACAACTGTTCTCACCTTTCTTGAAGATGAGTGACATTTACTTTCACAGAATCACAGAATCATTTAGGTTGGAAAAGATCTCTGAGATCATCAAGTCCAACTTTTGACTGATCACCACCTTGTCAACTAGACCATGGCACTAAGTGTCATGTCCAGTCATTTCTTGAATACCTCCAGGGATGGCAACTCCATCACCTCCCTGGGCAGTTCATTGGAATGTTTAGCAACACTTTCTGTGAAGAAATTCCTCCTGATGTCCAACCTGAACCTCCCCTGGCACAGCTTGAGGCTATGTCCTCTTTTCTTGTCACTAGTTGCCTGGGAGGACAAGCTGACCCCCACCTGGCTACAACCTCCTGTCAGGGAGTTTAGAGAGTAATGTCTCCTCTGAGCCTCTTCTCTGGGCTAAACAATCCCAGCTCCCTCAGCTGTTTCTCATATGATTTACCCTCTAGACCCTTCCCCAGCTTTGTTACTCTTCTCTGGACATGCACCAGCACTTCAATGTCTTTCTTGTCATGAAGGGCCCAGAACTGAACACAGGATTGGATGTGCAGCCTCACCAGTGCCCAGTACAGGAGGACAATTGCTTCCTTGGTCCTGATGGCCACACAATTGATGATACAAGCCAGGATGCCATTGGCTATCTTGGCCCCCTGGGCACACTGCTGGCTCATGCTCAGTCACCTGTTGACCAACACCCCAGATCCTTTTCCACTGCACAGCTTTCTAGCCACTCTTCCCCCAGCCTTTAGTGATACATGGGGTTATTGTGACCCAAGTGCAGGATCTGGTATTTTGCCTTATTGAACCTCATACAATTGACCTCAGCCCATTGATCCAGATTGTCCAGATTCCTCTGCAGAGTTTTCCTACCTTCCAGCAGATCAGCGCTCACACCCAACTTGGTGTAATCAGCAAACTTACTGAGGATGCAGTCCATCTCCTCAGTTCCTCATTCAGGTTTTTGATAAAGATATTAAACAGAACTGTCCCCAAAACTGACCCCTGGGAACACTACTTGGGATTAGCCACCAGCTGGATTTAACTCCTGTCTTGGGTTATATAACCAAAAAAAAGTGTATTCTATTTCATCTGTTGAAAGCTGTTTTTTGGGAGATTTTTTTCCTTATCTCTCCTGACTGCTGGGGGGAAGGGGTGGGGGGGGGGGGGGGGGGGGGTGAGGGGGTGGATGCCATATAATAATGGCCCAGCCAATAAAAACAAGTGGGGAAGTTTTTA
>JANEHK010000152.1:123232-144372 GCA_025960845.1 Tachycineta bicolor | reverse complement strand
GGGGGTGGATGCCTTCTGATAATGGCCCAGCCATTAAAACCAAGTGGGGAAGTGTTTCTTATCTCTTTCACCACCCCTCCATCCTCCAGGGGGACATCTTCTGATAATGGCCCATTAGGGCCCACCAATGACATGACACATTCCATCATCCCATTGTGAGATGCTCTACCCATTGGGGGAGGAGCCAGCTGTTCCTAGCTAGATAAAAACTGGGACTGAAGAAAACAAAGTATCCAGTTTTTCCACTGGATGCCTGGAGGAAGACTGGACCCATCTTGTCACCACTGGACTTTCTACAGGACCATCTCTACTCCACAGAAACACATCTGTTACTCCAGGAGGATTTATTTGGACTGCATTCAACACCCTGACCACCAAGGTGTCAGGTCGCATCCCTGACTCTGTCAGGGTTTTTCCAGGATTTATGCTTGCTTGCTTGCTTTGTTGTACTACTGCATTTGTATTTTATTTTTTTAATATTAATAGTAAAGAACTCTTACTTCTATTCCCTTATCTTTGCCTGAAAGCCCCTAATTGCAAAATTATAATAATTTGGAGTGAAGGGGGTTTACATTCTCCATTCCAAGGGAAGCTCTAGCTTTCCTTGGCAGACAACTGTCTTTCAAAACCGAGACAACTCCATGCACCACAACCCTTTAGATTCAGTCATCAAGGTAACTTTTTACCCAGTAAACAGTACAGCAAACTAAGCCATGAGCAGCCAGATTCTCCAGGAGAATGCTGTGGGAAATGGTGTCAAAGGCTTTACTGAAGTCCAGGTAAACAACATCCACAACTTCTCCCTGATCCACCAAGTGGATCATCTTGTTGTAGAAAGAGATAAAGTTCATCAACTGGCAGCTGTATTTTCTAAACCCATGCCAGCTGGGCCTGATCTCCTGGTTATCTTGTATGTGTCCTGTGATGGTACTCGAGATGGTCTGCTCCATAACCTTCCCTGGCATTGAGGTCAGACTGACAGGCCTGTAGTTCCACGGATCCTCCTTCCATCCCGTCTTTTAGATGGCATCGCATTTGCTAACCTCCGGTGACCTGAGACCTCCCCAGTTAGCCAGGACTGCTGATAAATGATGGAAAGTGGCTTACACCAGCTACCTCAGTACCCTTGGGTGGATCCTATTTGGTTCCATAGACTTGTGCATGTGTAAGTGGTGTAGCAAGTCACTGACCATTTCTCCTTGGATTATGAGGGCTTTTTTCTGTTCCCTATCCCTGTCTTCCAGCTCAGAGGTCTGGGTACCCTGAGAACAACTGGTCGTACTGTTAAAGACTGAGGCAAAGAAGATATTAAGTATGTCAGTCATTTACTCATCCTTTGACTGTGTTTCCCCTTACATCCAATAAAGGATGAAGATTCACCTTGGCCCTCCTTTTGTTGCTAATGTATTTTTAGGAAAAATTGTATTGCCTTCTACAGCAGTAGCCAGATTAAGCTGAACTAGTTGGGCTTTGTCCCTTCTAATTTTCTCCCTGTGTAACATCATGACAGCCTTGTAGTTCTCCTGAGTGCCCTGCTCCTTCTTCCAATGGTCACAAACTCTCCTTTTTTTCCTGAGTTTGAGCCAAAGCTCTCTGTTCAGCCAGGCCAATCTTCCCTGTTGGCTCATCTTTCAGCACATAAGGCTGCACCTTTAAGATCCCCTTCTTGAAGAATGTCCAGCTTTTCTGGACTCCTCTGTCCTTCAGGCTTGCCTCCTAAGGGATTCTGTTAACGAGGCCCCTAAACAGGCCAAAGTCTGCCCTCCAGAAGTCCAAGGTAGAAGTTCTGCTGATCCCTCCTCCTTACTTCTCCAAAAATGGAAAATGGTATCATTTTGTGGTTGCTGTGCCCAAGACAGCCTCCAACCATAACATCACCCACCAGTCCTTCTCCATTCACAAACAATAGGTCTAGCAGGGCACCGCCCCTAGTTGTCTCAGTCACCCGCTGTGTCAGGAAGTTCTCTTCCACACACTCCAGGAACCTCCTGGACTGTCTCCTTTTAGCTGTCTTGAACTTCCAGCAGACATGTGGTGAGTTGAAGTCCCCCGTGAGAACAAGAGCTAGCGATGATCATGAGACTTCTCCCAGCTGCTTATAGAATATTTTGTCCACCTCTTCATCCTGGTTGGTTGATCGATAACTGACTTTCACCAGGATATCTGTCATTTGCCTGATTGTTATCTATAAATACTCAACCCTTTCATCACCATTGTCAAGCTCTGGACAGTCAAAACACTTCCTAACACTCCCTTCATTGATGACTTTCCCCTGAGCCTTCTCTTCTTTTGGCTAAACAGTCCCAGCTCTCAGCCTTTCCTCATAGCAGAGATGCTTCAGTCCTTTAATCATCTTAGAGGCCCTGTTTTGCACTGTGAGGCTCTGGGCTGTCATGATTCCAGTAAGAAAGGCACTTAGACTGAAAAAATGTGTAAGGTTTCATTTAAAATGTCATCTAAGTAATTATATAAGGAGACAATAGCATCCCTTTAGATGCTGGGAACCTTGAGCGGCATAGCATTGAACAGGACTCCAACCTATGTGTGGCATGCCATGCAAATCCCATCCATAGCTGAGATTATCCCCTTTTGGTCTTTCAAGCCATTATAGGATTTTCTTATAAGGAAACAACTCTATAATTTCTACTGTCAAAGAGGGTGTTCACATAAGAACTTCTTGCTGTGCTTGTAGATAAAGGCAAAGCCACACAAGTGGCATAATCACCAGTAGCAACTGGGAGCTGCCTGCAGGATCCTCTGTTACAATGAGCTGTGTGAGTTCAGCCTGCTGTCCCACGGCCAAGGGATTTGTGCAGCATAACACAGGCCTGAAGGCCACACTGTATGTGCACCATAGTGCAGAATGGCACAGCATAGTGCAGCTCAAGTATTCCTTGACCTGCTCCTCTTCCACCAAGGGTAAGTCTTCCTTGCTGCAGACATTACTTATGATTTCTGGGACCTGGGATTCCTGAAGACTGGTCTTGCTTGTAAAGAATGAGGCAAAGAAGGCATTTGATACCTCAGCCTTTTCCATGTCCTGTGCCACGAAGGCTCCTGTCCCATTCAGCAATGGACCCATATTTTCCCCAGCCTTCTTTTTGTCCCCTATGTACTTATAGAAGCCCTTTTTGCTGTCTTCAAAATCCCTTGCCTGGAAAACATCTCTGTATTACTTCCAGGTTTCCTGTCCCTGCTTCTACCCTCTGTATACTTAATTTTTTTATGTGTGAGTTCTGCCAGGAGCTCCTTGTTCATCCATGCATGCCTCCTGTCATTTTTCAAACACTGAATCATAGAATAGTGCCGCAGCCAAGGTGGTCAAGACACAAAGCAGAGACCAGAATCATCCAACTGCAAACTTCTCTCCTTATTTTTCTTCTGTTCTTTTCTTCTCTCGGTCTCCTTGGTAACAGCCTTGAAGAAAGCTCCTTATCAGCTTCTTCTTGCTTCTCAACTTCTTGCTCCTTCAGCTAACAGGCCTGCTGTTAGCCCCTTCTACAATTCCCCCTTTTTGTTTTTGAACTGTAAACACAGCTGCTATGGATTTTTGCAGGGCCCTTTGCAAAAATCCAAGCAGACAGGGGAAACACAAAACAACAATCACAACCATTAACAAAATTAACAGTGCCATTCTTAACAATACCTTAAACCACCCAATAATACAATCATTCCTGTAAATGCTAACTACTCTATACCCAAACCTTAAACTATAATCAACATGAGTGCTCAAAAAGAGCTGCAGGAATACTAGAACAAAGTTTCCAAATACCTGCATTGTCCTGGTCAGCGCAAACCAAAGACATACCTTTTAATAACTATAAAAGCACATTAAGACAGATTAAATACATGTCCTGATATATGGCCCTAACAAGTATCATCCACACATTCTGCTTCAGCTGCATAAGCATCCATCCTGTCCCTTCCTGCACTCTCCAGATAAGGTTTAACACAGTGAGCAGGAAACCATCGAGGACCATTACCTGTCAAAACACAAGCATAGCCCCTCCCTCAGGTTATTAGTGCCACTGGACCAGACCATATACCAGTGATTAAATCCTTTATCCATACCTTGACATTTCTGCAAAAATTTGGTCACTTAGAATTCAAAGAGGAAAAATGATAAAAGATTGGAGATAACTGTGAGTCAGGTAGGGGACGCAAAAAGTTTAACACATAAACAGCTTTATCTAATCTCACTTGAGGTGACTCCTGTTGCATTCCCCCTTTTTGAACCTATAGTTCAAATTCCTTTTCTGTGTCTGGAAGAGCTAAGACTGGGGCATTAACCAATTTGTCCTTTAATTTTTTTAAGCTTTGCTCTCCCTCTGGTGTCCATACCACGACATTAGGAGTGTCTTGGGTTAAAAGGTCATATAAAGGTCTGGCCACAACAGAAAAATCTTCAATCCATACTCTAAAGTACCCCACCAACCCTAAAAACTGCCATAACTCCTTTTTGGTCCTGGGTAAGGGTACTTGTAAAATCCCTTGTAATCTTTCCAGATCAATACACTGCAACGCCCTAATCAAAATATGTCCCAAATATTTGACCTTTCTTTCTACCAACTGCACCTTTTTTCCAGACACTCTAAGTACTTTCTTAGCAAGAAAATTAAGCAGCTGTACAGTAGCCTCCTCAACCACCTTTTCCTGTTCCCCTGATATAAGCAAGTCATCAGCATATTGCAACAACCTAACTCCTGAGGGTGGAGTAAATTCTCTTAATATTTTCTGCAAAGCTCGCCCAAACAAAACTGGCGACTTTAGGTAAAACTGACCATGTAAATTGTTGTTTTACCATTTTCCCTCCTTCCTCATGTTCCCACTCAAAGGCAAAATACTGTTTACTATCTTCTGTAATTGGATACCTCCAGAAAGCATCCTTTAAGTCCAGTACTGAATAATACTGGTGTGAAGAAGGGGTCTGATTCAGGATTGTATAGGGGTCTAGCACTGTGGGATGCCTTGCTTTGACAATTTCATTTATTATTCTTAAATCCTGCACCATTCTGTAGGTTCTATCTGGTTTCTTAACTGGCAGGATAGGGGTGTTATAGGCAGACATACATGGCTCCAAAAGACCTGCTTTTAGCAGGGACTCAATGACAGGCTGTAACCCCTTCTTTCCCTCCCTTGAAAGAGGGTATTGCTTTTTAGACACCACTTGTCCTGGTTGTTTCAAAGTAATTTGGAGAGGCTCTATGTCTAGTTTTCCGTATTTTCCTGGGGCTGCCCACACTTCCGGATTTATTTCAGCATAAGCCTTCCCGGACATTTTGCACAAAGATATCACAGTGCTGGACTCGGTGTCGTTTTTTACAATACTAATTTGCATTCCCACTTTAGCCATCAAATCCCTTCCCAGTAAATTACAGTCACAATTAGGAACAAACAGGAATTCGTGTATTTCAAACTTGTCCCCCACATCTATTAATAGCGGTTGAATAAAATACACTCGCTCATCCTTTCCACTCACTCTTTGAATGACTAATGATCTTATTGATATTTCCCTCCCCTAGGTATAAAATTTAAAGTGGATTGAGAGGCCCCTGTATCTACCAGAAAACACACCTCCTCTCAATCTGGACCCACCTTTAAAGTTTTCAAGGACTCCTGAGTGGTGGGTCCTCGATATAATGGGAGCCCCTGACACCCCTAACAATCCATTTCCATTATCCTCTGGACTTCCTCCTCCTGAGGGTCCAGCTGTTTCTGCGGACACTCCCTTTTCCAATGCCCTTCTGCCCGGCAGATAGCACATTGATTCTTTCTCAATCGCTGTTTGGGTCAGCTCTCCCCTGCCGAGGAGGGAATGCCTCTGTGTCTTGGTTTGAAAAAGACAGGTGTTTGCTATGGAGAGGCAGGCCTCTCTAGGAAATGAGGAATTCAAATCCTTCCCTCCGTATTATTATAATTTGGAAGATTAAAAAGAAAACTTTTTGGTCAGAGCTATGGGGAAGGAATAACAGTCCTTTACTAGTAAATATAACAGGACAAACAAACAACAGCACTTATAAAAACAGTAAAACAGAACTAAGAACCCCGAGGGCAAACGCTGGGAGCTCCGGTGCTGACGCTGGAAGCTGGAAGCGGTGGATTGTCTTCGGCAAGCAGGGGGGGTGTCCTGGCAGGCAAGGTGGGCAGTGCTGGAGAAAGCCGCAGCGGCTGGTCTCGGGCTGACCTAGAATCCAGCAAGGCAGCGAAGAAACTCCGAATTCCTGGGCGCTCCAACAAATGATAGAATTCCCAGGACCAGGCTCCTCCGCTAGCTGTGGACTTCAGGCAGCTCTCCGTCATGCGGCCGTGCTCTCCGGGCGAACCGAACGCAATGCCAGTCCTTCCCTCCCCTCCCCCCAGGAGCCTCCCCTCTCTCCCAAAACTCAGCGATCAACCTCCTTTGTCCCCTTAAGCACCCTTAACTATCAGTACTTAAAAGTAACTCATGGGGGGGGGAAAAATTCTAAAACTTAACCCTCAACACTCTGCCACTTCCCTGTGGCCTGCCATGTGTCCTCTGTCCCGGGGGACCCCTTGGACCCTGTTGTTTATTTTTCCGTGGCTGCAAAAACTCTGCCATCAACTTTGCCTTAGCCTTTACCTTTTCCTCATCCCTCCTTCCATATATCTGCTGTGATTTTCTAACTAGTTCTTCTAGAGGCTTGTTCTGTCACTCTTCATCTTTCTGTACCCCTTTCCATATGTCAGGCCAGGCCTTTGTAATAAATTGTACCTTCAACAATGTGTCAAAGGCTGGTCCCTCCAGATCCATCCCCCCGTGTTTCCGCAAGGCCTCTCTAATCCTTTCTAACCAATGAGAGGGGCTTTCATGTTTCTCCTGTTCTAATGACATAGCTTCAGCTATGTTGTTAGTTCCGGGAACTGCTGATTTAATTGCCCTAATCAAATAAACAGGTAATGGGGGAGGAGACCCAAACTGGTCTCCTCATTTGGGTTCCACTGTGGGTCCACCTGGGGGATGGCATCATCCACTGTAGGTACATTAGGTCCAACTCCCCCGCTGCTTGTTCATCCTCCTACAGCTGCTGAGCTTTCTGCAAAATCATTTGTTTCTCTGATGACCCAAACAGAATCCCCAGGAGAAAACCCCAATCCTTCCATGTATAATCCGCATTTCCTAAATATTCTTCTATCTTTCCCCCCACCCCTATGGGATCATCCAAATATGGGGCTAATTCTTTTTTCAACCCCCTTATATCCTGGGTAGTAAGTGGTACAATTACAAGCCCAAAGCCTCCCCCCTGACCCCCCAAAGGAACTTGGTGGAGTGGCATCTGATGTACCCCTTTCTCTTGGGTCCGGGGGGTTTCTGGTGTGCTCAATTGATTTCCTCTTCTAGTTCTACGTGGTGGTATGATAGGCTGCTCCCTTCCCCCTACACCATTATTATCCTCAGGTGGGGCCGTAGGAACAACATTCCCTGTGGTGGTGCAGAACTGTTTTATTAGGTTTTTGTAAGAAGTTTATGTTATGGTTCATTTCACTGTATCCCCAATTCTGTATCCCTTTTGTGTTGTCTGTATAATAAGGTGTTTTGTGTCAATCATTGCACCCCTCACATGACTTGTAACATCCCCTCTGTCCTCCCTTGCTCTGGGGCAGCCTGTCTATCACTCCAGGGGTCCCTCCCAGATTGCAAAATCTCAGGGAGAGGGCTTCAGGTGATAGGTAGCCTGGGGGGAATTCTTTTCCTCTGGAGGTGGTTGGTCCAAGGCTTGGGGGTGGGCACACCTTGTTACCCCCTGGATCCCCTGATTTGTTGTCTTGTTGTAACCCCCCTGGAACCCCTCCCCCGCTTATAAGGTGGTGGAGACAGCTTCTCACTCTCTCAGCCGCTCCTCTCTCAGCCGCTTGCCTCGGAGCTCGGAGCTCTCTGCTAATAAACATTTTTTAAGCTGCTAAGCTGAGAGCCACCCTTTTCTCTTCTGCTGCTGTTGACTGTCACGACAGTATTGGGTCCAGCTGGTAAGCCGAGAAGCCGAAATGAACTGGGAATTTCTGTGTCTGTGTTGACCCGAGCTAGCTGGAGGTCATCTCCCGCCCGGAGCGGGAACAGAACCAGACACAATTCCCCTAATCCCTTTGCTCTGAGAGTTGAGGATACAGGGGACCTGCAGCTGGTCCTGGTTCAGCTGGCAACATTGGAGGACAAGACAGGGGAAGGTACTGAAGAACATCCCAATTCTCACCAGTTCCCCCTTCCTCCCTTTTTTCCTCTTCTCCCTTTTTCTTTAACACATAGATTTCTTTTGTTGCTTGTCTAAACCATATCAATCCACATTCCCTTTCAATCCATCCTTTCCAATTCTCCTCTAAATACTTCAACAAAATTCTACACAAACGAATCCTATCTGTTCCATAAGGTGGCCACATAAGCCCCTTTGGAAACTTATACTCCGGCCACACAAAATAACAATATTTTACCATCATTTCCATAGTTACCTCTGGGTGAATGCATAGTCTGTCCCAAGACCTCAGCATTCTCCCCAAGGGACTCTCGGGGGGTATTTTGGGATCATCATCCCTTTTGCCGGGACCACTTCCCGGCTTTACCCTAGCAACCCTCCATGGGTGCTGTGTTTCACCTATGCTACTGTCCATGGGTGCCCTCTCAGGTTTACCCGTGCTGCCCTCCATGGGTGCCCTCTCAGGTTTGCTCCCCAAAGATCCCATTTTACTCACCGGTGAGGTTTTCAGTAGTCCTTCTCCGCGGACTCTTCACGGACCCCTCTGGTCCACCACTCATCTGTCTCCTGGACAGTCTTGAGAACCCAATCGATCGCCCGGTGCCAGCCGCCACCAAGGGGAGCTGATCACCAAAACTGGGTGAGGCGCGTCTTCTGCTCCGCTCGCTGCCCGCTGCCCTGGACGGTGGAAATATCCCAGACAAGAGCCCCCAAATTGTTAGGAAAATTAGTCCACTAACGCCAGAGGCTTATGTCCAAATAGGAGACAGAGGAGTCCTTTTACTTTATTCGAATAAAGGGAGAGG
This sequence comes from Tachycineta bicolor, assembly GCA_025960845.1. Taxonomy (NCBI): domain Eukaryota; kingdom Metazoa; phylum Chordata; class Aves; order Passeriformes; family Hirundinidae; genus Tachycineta; species Tachycineta bicolor. Next base: position 135,359 of record JANEHK010000152.1, on the reverse strand, counting down.
CCAAGGGGCATTTCCCCTGGGGTCTCTCAGATTTTTGGAAGACACAGCCTCCTTTTTATCCTAATTTCCCGGCCACATTTCCCTCTCTCTTTCCCCATTGGCTGAGGTACTTGAGAGGTACAGACTTCCTGAAATGCCTAAGATTCCACTTTTAATGTATAACCCCCCTAATTTTTAATTTTTATGGGATTTATGGGGTTTCCCCATTGTTGCTTTCATCTTTCAATATTCATTTTCATTTACAAACAAACCTACAGTTTGTTTGTAAAGGCAAGTATCTTCTTTTCCATTCATCAATCAGTAGAATCCTTCCCATTGTTTTACTTATCTCTCAGTGCTAGTTTTATCTACCAGCAGACTCAGGGCTTGTTTGTAAAGACAAATCTTGTCATTCCTCTCACTCCCTTGACCCAAACCCTAAGACTCCTCCCCCGCAATACCCTATAAAACCGACGACCCTGCCCCTGCTCCCCTGCTTCATTTTCACCCCCTCCCTGACCTGGGGAGGGGGAGAATAAATGAATTCTTGAGCTTAACAAGAGAGACCTGTCTTGTTTGTTTCCCTGCCGGCAGATGTAACCTCCCTGGACACAATGATCACTGTTGCCACACAACGCAACAAACATTACTGTGTTATTGGTTGATATGTCCAGTCCTGTGTTTCCTGGGGTGGCTGCATGTAGGTCAGTGACTGTGGTCTGGTGGGTGGGGGGCATTGGCTGCGGGATTTGTGTCTGCACGTGTTGCTGCCCTGCATTCTGAGATGAGTTTCCCTGTTGTAAAGACTGGCCATTCTGGTGAATCTTAGAGCAGCACTGATTAGCAAAATGAGGGCCTTTCCAACAATGAGGGCATATATCTGGGGTCTTGGGTCTTTGTGTTCATGCTCTTTTGCAGTCCCATTTAATGTGCCTGGATTCCATGCAGCCAAACAAGCCGAACTGCTTTCTGGGGACTAATTTCAGGGCAGCAAAGTGTCAGGTATGCCTTGCCCCACAGCCTGATAGGTGATTGCCATGGTGTGTTGAAATGTCCCCAAGAGGTTACAGGCTTCTATCCATTGAAGCAATTTGGGCTCAGGTTCAGGGGGCAGGAATTTCAAGAGGCATTAACAGTCTTGATTTGAATTTTCTATAGCCAGCTTGAGGAGTACAACTTCCCTTGCTTGATCATTATCAATTTGCCTCTCCAGTGTTTGTTTTCATCTGTCCACAAACTGCATATAGGGCTCCTGGGGAGCCTGTTTATTATTTGTGAAGGACTGTTGTGGGGTTCTGGCATCAGGAACCTTAAGAAATGCCAGACGAGTTGCCTCCCTGATCCCCTCTAAGGCCTCTATTGGTAAGGTGGCTTGCCCATTAGGATCGGTATGTACCCCCTCCCCTGCTAGGTGGTCAATGGTTAAGGCAGCCAGGGCTTGGTTAGTGTGCCCTGCATATGTTGCAATTAAATTCTCCAGTCTTTTTTTCCACAACATCATGAATATTGCATATTGCAAAATTGGTGTGAGCAAGAGATTTGCCAAAGACTTAACATCATGAGGAGTCATGAGGTGAGTAGTGAAAGTTACTCTTAATAATTTACTGAAGTAAGGGGACCCCAGACCATATTCTGCCACAGTATGGCGCAGTTCCTTAATTTCTGAGTGGCCTAAAGGCCACTCCCATTGTGGATTTCCCCCTTTTGGGCTGAGTCGCAAGGAAGCCACAAACATTTCTGCCGCAGTATCAAAGTCTCTGTCTTTAAGGGCTTTTTTATCCATAACCAATTATTATGCATATCCAAAGGGAATAAGTCCGAATCTTTTTTGGGTCTGGCTCCCCTTCACTGCTAGAGTTAGTGTCCACTGCATAAGCGATAAGCGTTCAGCATTTCTGGGGTTGCTGGTGATATAACGGTGGGACTGGAGGTGGCAACCGGGCTCTATCTCTGGCACTCGTTGAAGAGGGCGTGTGGTTGAGGGACGGAGAGTGCGACCTGGGCAGGTTTCGGTCTGACACAGTGGTCGCGGCCGTATCAGAGGTAGCTTTGCAGGCAGCCTCACTGCCACCCTGCTTTTTAGTTGCGTCCATGACCACCTTTCAAGTGGGAAGCATTTGTAACTCTGGGTCATGGCCAGGAAGGGTGGCCAGGTCATAGAGCTTAATGCCAACTTTGTCCTAGTAGAGGAGGGTAAAAATAGAAGAAGGGGTGGTATCCGGAAATGTGTGACACCCATCATAGAAGTGACTTAAGGTCATGCTTTAGGATGGGGGAGCTGTGCTTGCTCAGAAGGGTGAGCATGGTTTCATAGACGTCTCTCTTGTCAGACATGTTCTCTCCCATAGCTCAGTCCCCCCAGCTCACCTGTCACATCACATCAGGACAGGTGATTTTGGGCCCAGATGCAGTTCTTTCACAGTCAAGATCAGTTCCAGGGGCTCGCCAGTTGCTGCCAGGTAGGCCGGTCCTTCTTCTCACATGGAGCAAAAATTATCACCAATTGAAAGAGAGACAGGGATGTGATCGGGATACGCAAAGCAATCACACGGAGACAAGAGATTTCGCAGGGCAGAGTTGTTCCTCCAAGAGAGCCCAAGGCTGAGCCAAGGCCGAGAGCCCCCCTGCCTGTTTATTTCTTGCTTTTTATACATTTGTGGGTCTGGCTGTGGATTGGCTTCTGGAGTTTTCACCTCCCAACCGAATGGCCAGACCAACTGTCAGTTACAATTGTTTTCAGGTTAGAAATATGCAAACAAAGGACAGAGAATGAAAAACAAAGGATTTGTTTATGTTACATGTGTGAGAAAGGCAGAAACTGCTCCTAATATTGTACAGTAGCTAAAAGGTCTGACTCCATTTTATGAACAATCAAAAGGCTTTAAAAAACTCAGAAAAACCAGGGTGACACAGGGACTACTGACTGATGATCAGAATCCAAATTTACTATGAGCTATGTGTAGAAGGATTTCTGGAAATAGACACAGAGAAGTCTTAAAGTGCTGGGAAAGTTCTGTTATTTTAGCACTGTCAAGGATGATGAGCCTGAGAATGAGGTATTTTTCCCTCAATAAAGTTGTAAACAAGTAACTGCAAAGGAATGCTTATGCATATAACATTAGCCAATAGTATAGCCGCTTGGGGCATGTGAACTCTAGAGGTTAACCAATAACAAGTAGTGTGGCGATGCAAGAAGTGTTTTGTTAGGTTTTTATAAGAAGTTTATGTTATGGTTCATTTCACTGTATCCCCTGGTTTGTAACTGTCCATTTCTTTTTGTGTTCTCTGTATAATAAGGAGTTTTGTGTCAGTCATCGCACTCCCCCACCCGACTTGTAACATCCCCTCTGCCCCCCCTCGCTCTGGGGCAGCCTGTCTAACACTCCAGGGGTCCCTCCCGGATTGTGAAATCTCGGGGACAGGGCTTCAGGTGATAGGTCCCCTGGTGTTGGAGTCCAGGGCATTCCTTTGGCTGCCCTGGAGGGTCAGAGACCTGGACAGGGGGGTCTGGGACCCTGGCCCAGAGCCCAGAGGGACACTGGCTTTGATCTCAGTCCATGGGAAAGGCTTCCTGCACTGCGGGAAGGATTGCAGGCCATAAAAGTGTGAAAGAGTAGTTTAGCTTATCACAGGGTGAGGAAAGAGTAAATTTGGGTTTTTAGCATTGAAGTGAATGGGGGCAAGATGGAGGATTTGGGTCGTTGTCTCCTGCTTCTTCTTTCTTCTTCCCTCACTCCATTTTCAGCAGTGACAGTGGCACAAAGTAGTTTAAAGAGATTGGGTCAAAGTAGAGATGACCTGTTTAGTATAAGTGATAGGTATTGGCAAGTAATGATAAATAAAGAATACGTAGCAATTAGTATAAAAGATAACGACTGCCCAGTTCGGGGGGAGTCGGAGTCGAGGAGTCACCAGATGCCCGAGCAGCTGCACAGACCTTTGTGGGGCACTGAGAAAATTGTAAGATAAGAAAAAATAAACGAAGCATGCAACCTTGAAAAATCAGGACCTGAAGACTCGGTCTCTTTTTTTGCGTTTGGCTCAGAGCTTTGCAGAGGGCAAAAGACTCTAAAACCACCTGAATCTCGGGGAAAACCCCCGACACCCTGAGGGGAATTCCTTTAGCTCTGGATTTTAGTGGTCCAAGGCTTGGGGGTGGGCACACCTTGTTACCCCCTGAATCCCCTGATTTGTTGTCTTGTTGTAACCCCCTCCTGAACCCCTCCCCCGCTTATAAGGTGGAGGAGGGAGATTCTCGCTCTCGCTTGCTGGCCCCCCTGGCCTGAGGTTTGGACCAGCTGCAGACTTCCTGCAGCTGGGCCTGAATAAACATCTTTTAACCTACAAAGCTGAGAGCCAGCCTTTACTTCTGCTGCCGTTGCTGTCACGACACTATTGGGTCCAGCTGCCACTGAGAAGCCGATCCAGCCGGTGATAGCCTGCGTGCCTATCCGAACTGAGAACATCTGTGGCTGAGCAGACCCGAGCTAGCCAGAGGTCATCTCCCACCCGGTGCAGGGACAGAACCAGCCACAAAGTAGTAAAATGCCGCGTGAACAGCTTATGCACAAGAATTATATGTATAAAAGAGCCCTGTGTACCCTCAATAAATGAGCATTCACCATTACTTCTGTGAAGAGCGTGATTGACTCTGGCTGCTCCCCGAAACTTCACTTTAGCTATCTATGCATATATACCATTCTAGGAAGGCTAGTAATTTTTTACTATATTGATTAGGTTAAACATTACACAAACAAGCATACATTTTGCAACATTTCTACTTTATCCAATCTTCTTGCAATCTTCAAAGCTCTGTTTGTTCTTGTCAAGGCATTTTGGTTATTAAACTGACTATGCTAATTAAATCTACAGTGCTCTCTGTCATATATCCCCTAACACCCCTTCAGAATAGTATTTACACAAGTTCTCTCTGCCTGAGTATGAACTATAAATTCTAATGCCTCCCCCCGGGGGCCTACTTTTAAAGATGGTATTTATCCCCCAGGAAATAAAGCCCCTGGCATCTCTAATCTGCTAATTCTTCTGAATGTACCTCTGAATACTTTCAGGTTCTTGTTCTGGCTAGGGCAATCTCTCTTATAGTGTCCCTCTTTTCCACAATAAAAACAGATATTTCTAATTTGGTCCTGAGACCTTGATGCTACAGGGGCCCTGTTTCCTCCCCTTTCATTATCTCTGTAATCCAAATATCTGGGAATAGTACTGAGGGGCTGCAGATTCCTTGAGGGGTTACTTTCTTGCATGGTTGCTGCCATAGTTTTAGCTTTTGCCTTGGCTTTTTCTTCATCCCTCCACAATTAAACTTTTTGGGCTTCTCTCAAAAATTCATTCAATCCCTTATCTTGCCATTCCTCTATCTTGTTCAACTTTTTCCTAATATGTAGCCAGGCATGAGTGACAAAGTGAACCTTTAATAGGGCTTGCCCTGCCATACTATCATGGTCTATCCCAGACTACTGCTGCATGTTTTTCTGGAGCCTCTCTAGCCATTCAGTTGGAGTTTCTTCCTTTCTTTGCTGCCCATCAAAAGCTTTGTTAAAATTTGCCCTCAGGGTGCTGCCTCTTTTATCCGTTTGATTATTAGAATACAATAATCATTCATATTTCCTCGTCCTGCTGTGTTGGAACCCTGGGCACTGAGAATTTTAGACTTTCTGTGCTGACAGGCACTGACTCCCAAGAAAACACTGCATTTGACCTGATGCTGTGGAAAAGGCTTCCAAAATTGAATGATAGCACTGGGATTACAGATGTGTAGTTTGAATAGAAGTGTGTAATATCACATGGTGGAAAACTCAGAGTTTAAAGGTTTTAGACTATAGTAATATATGTGAAGATGGAGGATTTAGGGTGTAGGCTGTCTTTCTTTTTCACCTTCTTCTTCATGGGTTTGGGTGGTGTCTTGTAATTGGGTAGAAAAATCCGCATTGCGGACCACGGGTGGTTGGTTATTGGGTTAAAAGTAAAAATAGTGTCATTTCATAATTGGACAGTTTGTTCTTAAAAGACCTTGTAAAGAGAGACACAGAGCCATCTTTACCTTCTTAGCTAGAACTCACAGCTTGTGAGACTGTACTAGAGATAAGAATTAATAAACATCTGAGTCTGAACATGAAAACTGTGACTGGGATACGCAAAGAAGTCACACGGAGTCAAGAGATTTTCGCAGGGCAGAGAGTTCCTCTGAACCAGCTCAAGCTGAGCCAAGGCGGAGAACAAGGTGGAGAGCCTCTGCCTGTTTATTTCTTACTTTTTTATACATTTGTGGGTCTGGCTGAAGATTGCCTTCTGGAGTTTCCACCCTTCAGCCAACTGGCCAGACCAGCCGTCAGTTACAATTGTTTTCAGGTTAGAAATATGCAAACAAAGGACAGAGAATGAAAAACAAAGGATTTGTTTATGTTACCTCTGTGAGAAAAAGGTAGAAACTCGTTGGGGAGGATGAAGCCAAAAAGCCCTATAAATATGATTGCCTATATTCTGAGAATGAGAAACCTGTGAGATAGAATTGAAAGTAAGTTTTGATGTTTGAGATGTCCTAGATACTGGATGTCTGGGAAAACAGTTATGTGACCAGCTGAAGGTCACCTGCAGCCAGACTCAGGTCAAATGGAATGTTCTGTCTCACCCCCCAATGGTTCATCCCACACCTGTACCCCTCCCCTGAAGTATCAGGTATCTGTAACCCCATTGGCACAAGTCCTGTTCCAGCCCACCTCGAGACCCCTTATCAGGGGGCTGCGAAAGTGGCTCAGCCTCTTTGCTCTTCCTCTTTTGCTTTTTGCTCTCCTCCACTCCCAACCTCTCCCTTCCCCACCTTCCTAGGCCTTGCCACGAGCTGCAGCCTGGCAGCTCAGAGCAAGGCCTTACATCCCTTACAATAAACCTAATCTTCTAAAACCTAACTTCAGAGATCTCTCGCCTACATTTATCTACACCGTCCTGGAGTCCACAGCAGCAGCAGTGAAGCAATTTCTACAGAAACTGCTCCTAATATTGTGCAGTAGCTAAAAGGTCTGACTCCATTTTATGAACAATCAAAAGGCTTTAAAAAACTCAGAAAAACCAGGGTGACAGAAAACTCTCTCTGAAGCATTTAATCCCGGATCTAACAAAAAAGAAGATAAAAATGCAACACTGCTACATCATTGTGATTCCAATTAGGAGATGCTCTTGACATTTTATGGTCTCCTGGTGGGTCCTGTTGATTTTCTCTTTCCCAATTTCTCATTCCAGCAGCCCTAATAATCCGCCTCTCCTCTTGGGAAAATATAAGGCCCATTATTGGCTACATTTCTTCCCAAGTAAAAATGTTGGGGCCTAAAAATTGGTCTAATTGTTCAGCTAAAACTATGGGATCTTCTAATAACCCTTTAATTTCCTTTTTAAAATTTCTGACTTCCAAAGAGATCAAAGGAGCATTTACAAATCCTATCCCCCTCTTGAGCTACTCCCATAGGCACTTCCCTTAAAGGAAATAAGCCAACTTCTTGATCTCTTTCCAAATCAGACCAGCCTTTTTGTCCCTCAGTCATCATGACCTTAGGAAAGACCTTTTACCCTTCCTGTGGGGTGGTGGCAGAGGAAGACTTATCAAGTGGCCCTTGAGTTTTTACTGAATTTCCCCTAGTGTTTTGGTATGGTCCCCCACCAGTGGGAAGGGGAGCCAGCAAAGCAGGGGGGGCAACTCGAGCAGCAGGAGGGTACGGAAGGGGTAATGCCTCTAGCGGTTCCCACCTTTTTCTTCTTTTCTTCTGCTTGCTCTGTCTCTGAGGCTTTTGATACCTTAAAAATATTTACCCCCTGGGGCCAAACTTCTCCTGTCCAGCAGGAGGCATATTCACTTTCCTCAGGATTGAGAGGTTCTTTTGCATTTACAGATATGTTTAAACCTTGACAAATCCAACCCTCAGAAGACCCGTACCTAGGCCAATAGACATGATCAGATTTTATTTCCTTTTTCGTCCACTCTATCATGCAAAACCAAATCATTTTGACTTTATCTTTCCCTTTTGTCCATGGATTACTATCCCAGTTAACTAACTTAATTCCTAGTGGACTGTCCTGGAGTATATCTGCCAGCACCTTTTTGCTCCCCTTCATCCTCAGACCTGACTTACTTGTTCCTTGTCCCATCTTCCTCTGACCTGACCTGCCCGTCCCTGGTCTCTATTCCTTTGCTCTAGTTCACTCCTCCAGCAGCTTGGAAACCACCCACTCCCCCCAGTTATGTTCCACACTAAGCACAGAAAATCTTTCCTCTCCAGCAACACAATCCACCTCCCTCTAGACAACAAGACCAAACTCCAGACCAACAACAGACATAAACTATATGCATTCACTCACAGTCACTCTCTCTGCCCCTCTCTGGTTGCTCCCATTGTCAGGCCACAGAACACAGACAGAGCCCCACACTCACCCTACACTCACCCCATGTCCACAACACGTCTCACTCTCTCCCACTCACTCCACTATAATAACAGAATGACAACACAACAATAAAGTACATTTATTTTCAAATCACTTGTTAACCTTCACCTGCAGGTATTACTTATCAAATAAAAAATGCTCTAATTTGGGGCATATGACCAAAATCTCAAATGCTATTGGCCACTCCCAGATGGTCTTGGATATAGGATCCTTAGGATATTTTCCTAACCTTCAAATCCACACTTCCTGTCTGTAGGAATTTTCTGAGCCTTCATGGACCCCAACCCTCAATCTGGCAACCTTTTCAAAACTGGGGATCCTTACTCCTGTCTCCTATTTCCTAGTGGACTATCTAGGAAATTTCTCTCACTCCTGTCTATATTAGGGGTCCAACTCCTCCCTGGGACCCAGTCCCAGATACCCCGGGGGGAACACTCAGTCTTTGCCTTTCACTTCATCTCTTTGCTGGCTGGTCTCCTCACAGAGATATGGAACCATGGCTAAAAAGACTCCACACTCGCTTGACAGATCTGGACTGTCCAGTCCATGTCTCACACAAGCACCAGTAAATCCCCCTACACTGCCTGCTGCACAGTACTTCCAGTTGCTTTTCCTGTCCAGGTCTTCGTGCATGTGGTAGCGGCATGCAAAGTGATAACACAGAGACAGGAGGTCTGCAGTACAGAGTTGCTCCCCAAGAGAGAGCAGGGCGAGCCTGTTTATTTCTTTCATTTTTATACATTTGTGGGTCTGGTCGTGGATTGGCTTCTGGGGTTACTACCCTTCACCCCACTGGCCAGACTAGCTGTCAATTAACATTATTTTCAGGCCAGAAATATGTAAACAAAGGACAGGCAACAAAAACAAAAAGTTAGTTTATGTTCCCATGCATGAGAAAAGCAAAACACTGCTCGTAATATTGTGCAGAAACTAAAGAAACTGACTCCATCTTATGAACAAGTAGAACGCTTTAAAAAAAACCTCAGAAAAAACAGGGTGACAGTGCACAAGAATTGTGGGCTAGTTACCACGGTTTCTTAGGGAGCCTTTATCCTTTCCCCTTTCTTTTGCTTTATGAGTGCCTTCTTGTCAATGGGGTGCCAGCCTGCAATTGACAATGATGCCAGAAGAAGCCAATCCAGCCACCAAAATCAGCAGGGTGCACCTCTCGCTCAAAGTGTCCTCGGGCCATGGAGATGAGGCACCCATCCAGGATGAGTCCCCAGTTGTGAGAAACTAAGTCCACTCCTTAGTTAAAATGTAAAGAAAATTTAATAAGAGACAGTAGAGGACAAAGTCAATAAAGCAAAAAGAACAGCTCTGGGTGCTTAGCCACAGCCAGAGGTACACCAGTGTGCTGGCTTGAAGGCAAAACCAGCAAGACACTCCAAGCCAGAAAAAAACAATTTAATAGGAGAGAAAAAAAAAGGTAAAGTAAAATAAAATAAAATAAACCACATGCAATAGTACAAAAGATCACTGACAGAGTCAGAATACAACCTGAAACCATGGTGGTAGCAGTCCAGATGAAGTGGTCTTGTTGAAGCAGTGTTCCCACAGAAAGGTCTGGTAGCTCTTGACCTCTGAGAATCCAGTGGGTAAAGCTGCCTGTGCTGTCCCAAATCCCAGATTATATCCAGGTGGGAATGCTTGGCTCCTCCCCCTGGGTGGAACATCTCACAATGGGCTGATATCATTTTATCAGTCTTGTAATGGGTCCTTGATTGCCCATTTAACAGAGATTGCTCCCAGAGGGAGTAATCTATGAGTCATGCAGCAGGGCACTGATGGGCCATTAACAGAAAATAGTCTGGAGGGAGGGGGCAAGGGAAACACTGCCCAGCCTAGTTTCAACATCTCATGTAGATGGTGATAGAATACATACTTTGGGTACATCTTACATTGTAACCTAGGACAACCAGTCAACACAGCAACACCCCTTATGTACCCTGGGTGTTGCATCAGCCTAATAGATATTCATAAATGGTCATACATATTCAAACATTTTAAAATATTTCCTCCTCTGTCCCACCTTTTTGGAGCATGTGCAGTTATCCTAGTCATGGTTGAGAGGAATGACAAGATTTGTCTTTACAAACAAGCCCTGGGTCTGCTAGTAGATAAAACTAGCAATGAGAGATAAGAGAAACAATGGGAAGGATTCTACTGATTGATGAATGGAAAAGAATGTAATAAACAAACAAGCCAAATTCTGTAAATCTAAATTTTAGAATTTTATTTCGAGACTTAAATTCAGTCTCTAACAGCCACAATTAAAAGGAACAGTGTCGAACCCCGAGGTTTCGGCACTGGGTGAACGCAGAAATGGACTCTATCGCTCCATATCCACTCTGTTCACAAAGTGTGCCCAGAGCAGCTGATTTTTATACAGTCTTTCCCTGAGAGTGGACAGAGCTCTTGCTTCATGGTAGCTTCATTAGGTATTCATGTTCAGGTCCCCGGTCGGTTGAATAGGTGCTTGAAGTAAAACAATATCATGATTGCTGGGTTCAGAGAAGGTTTTGGAAATGTTAAACATGGCCAGAACAGATAAGATATCTATCTTCTCTTAATCACTAGGTCATTAGCAAGTCTATCTCTGGGGGAGACATGGTTTATCTCACCATCTCTTCTATTCATTGAGTTTACTGTTGTCTTGAGGCTTTTCCCGACAGGGACTCTCCCTGTCTCTCAACCCTCGTGTCCCCCTCACAGTTCAGTTTTTAACCCTAAATACACTTTATATTTTACAGAGCTTAATTTAGACCGAACGTGAATTAACTTTATATCACATATCACAATACTTAACTCGAATTAACTTAAGGTCATATATCACAAGAAGATACTTGCCTTTACAAACAAACCATAAGTTTGTTTGTAAATGAAAATGAATATTGAAAGATGAAAGCAACAATGGGGAAACCCCATAAATCCCATAAAAATTAAAAATTAGGGGGGTTATACATTAAAAGTGGAATCTTAGGCATTTCAGGAAGTCTGTACCTCTCAAGTACCTCAGCCAATGGGGAAAGAGAGAGGGAAATGTGGCCGGGAAATTAGGATAAAAAGGAGGCTGTGTCTTCCAAAAATCTGAGACCCCAGGGGAAATGCCCCATGGTGTCTTGGTTTGAAAAAAAAAAAGACAGGTGTCTGCTAAGGAGAGGCAGGCCTCTCTAGGAAATGAGGAATTCAAATCCTTCCCTCCGTGTTATTATAATTTGGAAGATTTTAAAAAAAAAAACTTTTCAGTCAGAGCTATGGGGAAGGAATAACAGTCCTTTACTAGTAAATATAACAGGACAAACAAACAACAGCACTTATAAAAACAGTAAAACAGAACTAAGAACCCCGAGGGCAAACGCTGGGAGCTCCGGCGCTGATAGCTGGAAGCTGGAAGCGGTGGATTGTCCTCGGCAGGCAGGGGGGTGTCCTGGCAGGCAAGGTGGGCAGCGCTGGAGAAAGCTGCAGCGGCTGGTCTCGGGCTGACCCAAAATCCAGCAGGGCAGCGAAGAAACTCCGAATTCCTGGGCGCTCCAACAGATGATAGAATTCCCAGGACCAGACTCATCCACTAGCTGTGGACTCCAGGCAGCTCTCAGTCGCGTGACCGTGCTCCCCGGGAGAACCGAGAGCAATGCCAGTCCTTCCCTCCCCTGCCCCCCGGGAGCCTCCTCTCTCTCCCAAAACTCAGCGATCA
>JANEHK010000152.1:89671-123132 GCA_025960845.1 Tachycineta bicolor | reverse complement strand
CATGGCCTCTCCCTTTATTCGAATAAAGTAAAAGGACTCCTCTGTCTCCTATTTGGACATAAACCTCTGGTGTTAGTGGACTAATTTTCCTAACAATTTGGGGGCTCTTATCTGGGATATTTCCACCGTCCGGGGCGGCGGGCAGTGAGCGGAGCAGAAGACGAGCCTCACCCAGTTTCGGTGATCAGCTCCCCTTGGTGGCAGCCGGCACCGGGCAATCGATTGGGTTCCCAAGACTGTCCAGGAGACAGATGAGTGGTGGACCAGAGGGGTCCGTGAAGAGTCCGCAGAGAAGGACTACTGAAAACCTCACCGGTGAGTAAAATGGGATCTTTGGGGAGCAAACCTGAGAGGGCACCCATGGAGAGTAGCACAGGTGAAACACAGCACCCATGGAGGGTTGCTAGGGTAAAGCCGGGAAGTGGTCCCGGCAAAAGGGATGACGATCCCAAAATACCCCCGGAGAGTCCCTTGGGGAGAATGCTGAGGTCTTGGGACAGACTATGCATTCACCCAGAGGTAACTATGGAAATGATGGTAAAATATTGTTATTTTGTGTGGCCGGAGTATAAGTTTCCAAAGGGGCTTATGTGGCCACCTTATGGAACAGATAGGATTCGTTTGTGTAGAATTTTGTTGAAGTATTTAGAGGAGAATTGGAAAGGATGGATTGAAAGGGAATGTGGATTGATATGGTTTAGACAAGCAACAAAAGAAATCTATATGTTAAAGAAAAAGGGAAAAGAGGAAAAAAGGAAGGAAGGGGGAACTGGTGAGAATTGGGATGTTCCTCAGTACCTTCCCCTGTCTTGTCCTCCAGTGTTGCCAGCTGAACCAGGACCAGCTGCAGGTCCCCTGTATCCTCAACTCCCAGAGCAAAGGGATCAGGGGAATCTTGTTCCTACGGCCCCAGCTGAGGATAAAAATGGTGTGGGGGGAAGGGAGCAGCCTATCATACCACCACGTAGAACTAGAAGAGGAAATCAATTGAGCACACCAGAAGCCCCCAGACCCAAGAGATAGGGGTACACCAAGTTCCTTTGGGGGGTCAGGGGGGAGGGTTTGGGTTTGTAATTGTACCACTTACTACCCAGGATATAAGGGGATTGAAAAATAATTACCCCCATATTAGGATAATCCCATCGGGGTGGGGGAAAAGATAGAAGAATATTTGGGAAATGTGGATTATACATGGAAAGATTGGGGTTTTCTCCTGGGGATTCTGTTTGGGTCATCAGAGAAACAAATGATTTTGCAGAAAGCTCAGCAGCTGTAGGAGGATGAACAAGCAGCGGGGGAGTTGGACCTAATGTACCTACAGTGGATGATGCCATGCCCCAGGTGGACCCCCAGTGGAACCCAAATGAGGAGACCAGTTTGGGTCTCCTCCCCCATTACCTGTTTATTTGATTAGGGCAATTAAATCAGCAGTTCCCGGAACTAACAACATAGCTGAAGCTATGTCCTTAGAACAGGAGAAACATGAAAGCCCCTCTCATTGGTTAGAAAGGATTAGAGAGGCCTTGCGGAAACACGGGGGGATGGATCTGGAGGGACCAGCCTTTGACACATTGTTGAAGGTACAATTTATTACAAAGGCCTGGCCTGACATATGGAAAGGGGTACAGAAAGATGAAGAGTGACAGAACAAGCCTCTAGAAGAACTAGTTAGAAAATCACAGCAGATATATGGAAGGAGGGATGAGGAAAAGGTAAAGGCTAAGGCAAAGTTGATGGCAGAGTTTTTGCAGCCACGGAAAAATAAACAACAGGGTCCAAGGGGTCCCCTGGGACAGAGGACACATGGCAGGCCACAGGGAAGTGGCAGAGGCATTCCCTCCTCGGCAGGGGAGAGCTGACCCAAACAGCGATTGAGAAAGAATCAATGTGCTATCTGCTGGGCAGAAGGGCATTGGAAAAGGGAGTGTCCGCAGAAACAGCTGGACCCTCAGGAGGAGGAAGTCCAGAGGATAATGGAAATGGATTGTTAGGGGTGTCAGGGGCTCCCATTATATCGAGGACCCACCACTCAGGAGTCCTTGAAAACTTTAAAGGTGGGTCCAGATTGAGAGGAGGTGTGTTTTCTGGTAGATACAGGGGCCTCTCAATCCACTTTAAATTTTATACCTAGGGGAGGGAAATATCAATAAGATCATTAGTCATTCAAAGAGTGAGTGGAAAGGATGAGCGAGTGTATTTTATTCAACCGCTATTAATAGATGTGGGGGACAAGTTTGAAATACACAAATTCCTGTTTGTTCCTAATTGTGACTGTAATTTACTGGGAAGGGATTTGATGGCTAAAGTGGGAATGCAAATTAGTATTGTAAAAAACGACACCGAGTCCAGCACTGTGATATCTTTGTGCAAAATGTCCGGGAAGGCTTATGCTGAAATAAATCCGGAAGTGTGGGCAGCTCCAGGAAAATATGGAAAACTAGACATAGAACCTCTCCAAATTACTTTGAAACAACCAGGACAAGTGGTGTCTAAAAAGCAAGGCATCCCACAGTTCTAGATCCCTATACAATCCTGAATCAGATCCCTTCTTCACACCAGTATTATTCAGTACTGGACTTAAAGGATGCTTTCTGGGGGTGTCCGATTACAGAAGATAGTAAACAGTATTTTGCCTTTGAGTAAGAACAAAAGGAAGAAAAAATGTGTTTATTGATGGGTCTTCTAAGTTGATAGAAGGGAAACGATATACAGGATACTTTATCGTTAATAAAAAAGCAATTAAATGAAGGGAGGAGTTTACCACCCACCTGGTCAGCTCAGACAGCAGAGCTGTATGCGCTTGTGAGAGCTTGTGAATTATACTGGGACAAGACAGTGAATGTTTTTACTGACTCTAAATATGCATATGGGGTGATGCATGCATTCCGGAAACTATGAGAAGAAAGAGGTTTATTAACCTGCAGGGGAAAGAAGTTAGTTCATGAGAACTTAATCTCTCACCTATTGAAGGTGGTGAACTTACCAAAAAGGGTAGCAATAATACACATTAAAGGGCACCAAACAGGATACTCAGAGGAGGCAATAGGAAACCGACTGGCTGATGAAGAAGCTCGAAAAGCTGCATTGTCGCCAGAAATCTATAAGATCCTCCTTTTGCTCCCAGTAACTGCATCACTGCCAGAGAAACTGTCCTTTCCACCAGAAGAACATGAGATAATTAAAAAGTGGGGCAGAGGAAAAGTGAGGTAATTGGTTTACAAGGGATGGTAAACTGGATACCAAAAGCTCTGGCCTTACAGGTATTAAAACAATTCCATGAAGGGAGCCATTAGGGCTCTCGAGGACTGGTAGAAGCTTTCCTCAAGATGTATGCAGCTGTGGGTCTTTTTACCCTGGCAAAGTGATATATTGAAGGTTGTTTTATTTGTGCTAAATCCAATAACAGAGTTACAAGGAAACTTCCCAGGGGAGGGAGGCCTTGGGCTATATGTCCCTTCCAGAGATGCCAGGTGGATTTTACTGAAATGCCACGAGTGGTGAGGTTTAAATACCTTCTGGTAATAGTATGTCAGTTAACAGGGTGCCCAGAAGCATTTCCTGCCATTTCAGCAACTACAGGATCAGTTATTAAAGTATTTTTGGAACAAATAATTCCAAGGTATGGGATTGTAGAAGCAATAGACTCAGATAGGGGATCTCATTTTACAGGAACAATTCTTCAAGGAGTTATGACTGCTCTAGGGGTAAGATGGAATCTCCACACCCCCTGGCATCCCCAGAGTTCTGGCAGGGTGGAGAGGATGAATGGAGAAATAAACACCTTTTGAAGCTAGTAATGTAAACTAAGATGCCATGGGTACAGCTCTTGCTACTGGCTTTAGCAAGGATAAGGGCTAGACCCAGGGGAGATATTCAATTATCTCCCTTTGAACTGATGTTTGGAATTCCTTACCCTTATAATTCCCAGCCTAGTGGGGTGGTAGAGATAAGTGATGTATATTTAAAACAATATGTGGCCAGGATACTGTATCTTGTGAAATCTCTTCGACAGGAAGCTCAGCTGGCACAGACTCTACCTTTGGGCTTTGCTGTTCACAACATCCCACCAAGAAACTAAGCCCTAGTTAAGGAGTAAAAAGAAGCACCACTAGTGGCTAAGTGGCGTGGACCTTTCCAAGTGTTGCTGACCACAGAAACAGCCGTCAAGACAGCAGAACACGGATTGACCCACCACATTTGGGTCAAGATCTCTGAGGCCCCCTAGATTTGGACATCTCAGCTGGAAGAGAAGAATGGGAAGCCACGACTGACACTCCGCAGGAGTGGACTGGAGCAGTAGCCAGTGCATCAACATCAGGGGAAGCCTCGTGTGCCTACCCCCAGACTGCCTGCTGAAGTGGTTTGTGTGGGCATTCCTCCTCTCAGATCTCCAGTCACTGGGGGCCAATCCTCACTGTCATTGTTTTCTTTATGTTAAGCTGTTTCTGTGCCTTTGCTTGCCATAGGTGGTGTAGAGGACAACGTAAAACTGAAAATTAAGTTAGAAGATTAGATTACACCATTAGAATGTTTCTCTTAATAATCTTACCTTTATATTGTCAGTTAGGTTAAGGCCAAAAGTGGAAAAATAATTTTTTAACCTTAGGGGAAGAAGTAGCAAAAACCTTTAACCTTAGCAATTGTTAGGTCTGCAGAGGGTCAGGGGGACCTAAAGACTGGCCATGGGAGGCCAGCCCAGTCAAACCCAAATGGTGGGTTAGCACCCTAAGTAAGGTCCATAATGGGACAGGATTTTAGGATGAAGAAGGAAGTCCATGGCGTCTTTATTCATCTAAAAGAGGCATTTATTGTCTAAATAGAACAGGAAGCATATATGTGGGGAAAAGTGTTTGTGACTGGACTTTAATTTTAGATTGTTAGCCCCTCAACTGCCCTCCTTATGGTTGTTCCAAATATCAAGGCAGATAGAATCAAACACATGTTAAGCTCACTAATAGTAGCTAACTGTTGAGGGTTAAGTTTCCTGTAGAATTCCCCTCCCCCCCCCCCCCAAGTTGCTAGGAGACTAAATACTAATAGTTAGAGAGTGCTTAACCTGGACAAAGGAAGCTGATCACTTAGTTTTGGGGAAGGGAGAAAGCTCCCGGAGAGCTGAGGGTGGGGCACTCACGGCTCTCAGTCTTCTGGGGAGCACGGATCGGGTGACTGCTGGCTGCCTGGAGTCCACAGTTAACGGAGGAGTCTGGTCCTGAGAATTCTACCATCTGTTGGAGCGCCCAGGAATTTGGAGTTTTCTTCACTGCCCTGCTGGATTTTTGGGTCAGCCCGGGTCCAGCCGCTGCAGCTTCTCCGGCACTGCCCACTTTGCCTGCCCAGCCACCCCCCTGCCTGCGGAGGACAGTCCACAGCGCCCGGCTTCCAGCCATCAGCGCCGGAGTTTCCACCGTTTGCCCCTCGGGGTTCTTGGTTCTGTTTTACTATTATTATAATTGCTGTTGTTTTTTGTCTGTCCTGTTATATTTACTAGTAAAGGATTGTTATTCCTTTTTCCATAGCTCTGACTGAAAAGGTTTTTTTTTTAATCTTCCAAATTATAATAACACGGAGGGAAGGATTTGAATTCCTCATTTCCTAGAGAGGTCTGCCTCTCCTTAGCAGACACCTGTCTTTTCAAACCAAGACACTAAGTAAGGTGTTCCTTCCATAATTACCAAAAATATTTTGAAGGCTGTAAAGCAGTGAGGAAAGATAAGGTTTTTTTGACCCTTTATTTTTAAACTACCCCTGAGAAAATTCCACAAGTAGGACACATGTTCTCTGTGACTATCAGTAGAAATGGCAACACTGGAATAGAACTCGGACCCTTTTTAATAAGTTCTCGTTCAGATCCAACAAAACAGATCTGAGATGTAACTGCAAGTAGACACCTTATGTGAGAGCTTAGAAATGCAATATTCCAACATCAGATAGTATTAGACTGTTTATTGGCGGAAGAGGGAGGAGTGTGTGGCAAATTAGATGGCTTAAACTGCTGTTTGCAAATGGATGACAATGGAAAAGTAGTAAAACAAATAACAAAAATACTAAAAGAAAGTTAGCTCATGTGCCAGTCCAAACATAGAAAAGATTAAATGAGACATGTTTTCATAGTTACCCGGTGAACTATGAGTTAAACAAATGATTTTCTTTCCTCTTATGTGTTATAGCAACTCTAATGTTTTTACCATGCATGTTCCCTTGCTTAGTACAACTTATTCAACATGTGATCAAAGGGATGCAGGCAGTAGCCATGCCTACTGATCCAGAGATGGCTACAAAAGGACAGGAATTGATATCACTGCAAATAATTGCAAAACCAAAATAAAAAACCAAAATCCAAGAACAGAAAATTAAGTCAATGATAACTAAAGTTTGTAAAGGCAATTATTAAAAACAAAAGAGGAGGGATTGAGAGGAATGAGATCTGTCTTTACAAACAAGCCCTGGGTCTGCAGGTAGATAAAACTAGCACTGAGAGATAAGTGAAACAATGGGAAGGATTCTACTGATTGTTGAATGGAAAAGAAGATACTTGCCTTTGTGATAAACATAAACTGTTTTTGTTCACTGGAGGTTAAATAACTCAAAATAACAAGAAGTTACTATGTTACTATTTAAGCTTATAGAAAAGCCATGTGCAAGCATGCTCTTGCTCAATCCTTTGTTTTCTGCTCCTTAATCAGCTTTAAGTTTCAGGAACTCAAGCTTAGTTACCATATCAGAAAGAAGGCACTAAAGATGGGATACTAGAGAATGATTACCACTCTTCATCTCTGCGACCATCGGGAGGCAGAAAAAGACCCCCTATCAACACGTCGCACATACGCAGAATACTACAGGAAGAACACATCAATCGGAGGAAAAAGCAAGATAAAAAGGGGGATGGAGAACTTGTCCGCGCGGCAGTTGGTGAAGCGCAGACTTCCCTGTCGCCCAGCGCTGTATTTGCCTTTGCCTTGCCTGCTGCAATCTAATAAATTCCTATTGGAACTTTTCTTTGTGTTCATATTCTATTACACCTTTACAAACAAACCATAAGTTTGTTTGTAAATGAACATGAATATTGAAAGATGAAAGCAACAATGGGAAAAACCCATAAATCCCATAAAAATTAAGGGGGGGGGGGGGGGTTATACATTAAGGGGGGAATCTTAGGTCTTAGGCATTTCAGGAAGTCTGTACCTCTCAAGTACCTCAGCCAATGGGGAAAGAGAGAGGGAAATGCAGCCAGGAAATTAGGATAAAAAGGAGGCTGTGTCCTCCGAAAAACTGAGAGACCCCAGGGGAAATGGCCCATGGCCTCTCCCTTTATTCGAATAAAGTAAAAGGACTCCTCTGTCTCCTTTTTGGACATAAACCTCTGGTGTTCGTGGATTAATTTTCCTGACATTTGATACTTTTCGATACGTTCAATGGGTTTCGATTCCTTCATTGGTTAAATGTTAACATTACTACTCTTCACCAACATTGGTATCATAACACAACAGTCACATTAAAAGAACTCTAAACTTTAGCAAAACTTCTCTTTCAAAAGTCAACATTACAAAACACATAGTATTCACTTTAACAATTGCAAAAGCCAACGCTGTAATATATTTATCACACGGGTTTTCCCCTGAGGCACCAGAGTAGATAGTGAGGGTCCTTTCCAGTGAGGTAGGGTGTTAATAAGGTTCCAGTCCAACGGCAGCAATTTCAAGCAGACCCTCACTTGTGATAAGCATAAACTGTTTTTGTTCACTGGAGGTTAAATAACTCAAAATAACAAGAAGTTACTATGTTACTATTTAAGCTTATAGAAAAGCCATGTGCAAGCATGCTCTTGCTCAATCCTTTGTTTTCTGCTCCTTAATCAGCTTTAAATTTCAGGAACTCAAGCTTAGTTACCATATCAGAAAGAAGACACTAAAGAAGGGATACTAGAGAATGATTACCACTCTTCATCTCTGCGACCATCGGGAGGCAGAAAAAGACCCCCTAGGAACACGCCGCACATACGCAGAGTACTACGGGAAAGACACGTCAATCGGAGGAAAAAACAAGATAAAAGAGGGACTGAAAACTTGCCCAAGCGCGGCAGTTGGTGAAGCGCAGACTTCCCTGTCGCCCAGCGCTGTATTTGCCTTTGCCTTGCCTGCTGCAATCTAATAAATTCCTATTGGAACTTTTCTTTGTGTCCATAGTCTATTACACACTCATAGTAGAAGACAGCAGGAGATGGAATCCCACAGTGGTGACGAATTCTTCCCACCGTGACCACAGCCTGTCTCCCTTCCAATGCAGAGGGTGAGAGAGAGCTGGGAGCTAAGCCCAGTGCCTCACCCCTCAGCCAAAATCTCACACGGTATCTCTGAGTTTCCCAAGAGAATGCCCCTCAGGGACAAGGTAGCCAGCTGCACCCTTTCCCCTCCTCCGCCTCCACCCAGCCACATCTCTTGTCTCTCCTAAGTACCAGTCATTATTGTCTCTTAGCAGCAGATGAGACAAAATTCCATGAGAAAAAGAAGAAAAAAAAAAAGAAAAATCCTAACCTCTAATCGATCCCCACCCAACCTGGCTTTAAACATTTCATGTCGAGTGGCCCCATCCTGCATTCGAGACCTTCAAGAGGTGTGGGCAAAGAGGTTGCCATTGAAGACAGGCAAAAAGTTGTTGAGTACCTCAGCCTTCTCCTCATCCCTTGTTACCAGTTTACCGGTGTTGTTTTTTGAGGGGACAACACCTCATTGGACCTTCCTTTTCTGTCTAACAGACCTTTAGAAGCCCTACTTGTTATTCTTTGCATCCCTTGCCAGGTACAATTCCAGCTTTTCCGTGGCCTTCCTCACCCCATCCCTATACAACTGTACATCATATCTATACTCTTCCCAAGATACCTGTCCCTGCTTCCACTGCCTGTGCATTTCCTTCTTGCCCTTTAATTTGACCAGCAGATCTTGTCTCAGCCATGTCAGTCTCTTGCCTTCCACATGATCAGATCCAGATCATTGATAATGATATTTGTTATAAATGAAAAACGCTCCAATTTATTAATTGAGGGAAATTTATTAAAAAAAGGTCCAAATAGAATTTTAGAGAGAAACAACAAAAAACCACTAACAAAAAAAAAAAAAAAAAAAAAAAAAGTCAGTGCCGAGCCTGGGTGTCAGCGCTGGGTGAGACACAGGTTTGCCTGCTGCAGCAGAGGGTCCCCTGTGCTCCACACCGACTGTCCTGTCTGAGCAATTTTTTATACTTTATACATTTTTTTTCGCCCGAGGCTGAGTCCCTTTTCTTCTGCTACGGACTACACATATTCATGAGGAGTTCTTTCTCTGTGGCAAGTTAAACAAAACATGTCCGGAAAGTGATGAACACCTGTGATTGTGTTCCTGGGCATTGAGATGTATCTCTCTGATGGCCCTGGTTAACTCAATCATATTTATCACATATTCATCGCCCGGCGTTCCTCAGAGCACCTTGATGGACGATCCATCTCCGAGCTGGCCACACTTATTTTATTGTAAATGAAGTCCTTCCTCCTTTGTCCAGGTGGTTTTGACATTATGTTGCAGTCTCTGGCTTGTGAGTTTTAAAGCTTATAAGAATATATTTTAACAGTACATAAATATATATATGATAATTTTATTTGCACGAATTATCATATACACATATAACAATCCCTCCCCTTCTACATAAGCATATTAATTCGTGCTTTCTGTACCTTATACAACTAGTCTTACTGGTGCTTGATACTAATTATCTCATTTCTCAACCTTTAGTTACTTTAAGGCTCATTATCCCAATCTTCCTCCAGAATTCCCTGATACAATCTGTAGGCCTCTCCTTCCCCTTTTATCTGTTCCTCGAATTTGGCTAAGGCATCTGCTGCTCTATGGTGTACGTTTTCCTCTCCCAGTTTCATTATTTTTGATACCTGATTAGTTTTTCCCCTAGCACATTCTGGGTCTGTGGGCATGGCTGCTATTTGCATGCCCTGCACTACAGAATGTATCAGCCTAATAAAACAAGGTATCAGGCAGGGTAGAAATATGATCCTGGTGAGAGGAATGACAAGATTTGTCTTTACAAACAAGCCCTGAGTCTGCAGGTAGATAAAACTAACACTGAGAGATAAGTGAAACAGTGGGAAGGATTCTACTGATTGATGAATGGAAAAGAAGATACTTGCCTTTACAAACAAACTGTAGATGAAATTGAATATTGAAAGATGAAAGCAACAATGGGGAAAAACCCATAAATCCCATAAAAATTAAAAATTAAGGGGGGGGGGTTATACATTAAACGGGGAATCTTAGGCATTTCGGGAAGTCTGTACCTCTCAAGTACCTCAGCCAATGGGGAAAGAGAGAGGGAAATGTGGCTGGGAAATTAGGATAAAAAGGAGGCTGTGTCCTCCAAAAAACTGAGAGACCCCAGGGGAAATGCCCCATGGCCTCTCCCTTTATTCAAATAAAGTAAAAGGACTCCTCTGTCTCCTATTTGGACATAAACCTCTGGTGTTCGTGGATTAATTTTCCTAACACCGCCTAGTGAACACAATATAAAAAATATTACCTTCTTCCACCATGCTCCATCGAACAGCTGATCCCACCGGGAAGCTTGGAGTATGGAGTTCCATTTTTGTACTGGAACATGTGCTACCCTTTTAATTTCTGTTGCTAGGCTTCTGATGGTTTCCCCACAGTTGTCAATTTCTATACAACATTCTGATTCATTAAATTTCCCACAGACCCCTCCCTCTTCTGCTAATAAATAGTCGAGGGCTATTCTGTTTTGATATACAAAGGCCCTCATCTGGGAGTGTTGTTTAGATAGCAGCTCAAGGGCGTCAGAGGTGTGGTTAGAAACAACCTCCACCACTGCCTGTCGTCTTATCAATTGGTTTAACAGATAAATTTGGGTCCTATACCCCCAGCTTCCATCCTGGGCCCATGTTGCAGGAACCATAATATTCTATTATTCTTTCCACAGGCCACTTCTCCTCCCCCCAAGTCTGACCCCCACCAAAAATAAGGAACTTCTTTTTTACCTCCCTTCTCCTCCTGCTCAGTGTTTCGTATAAGGGGGCTCCAAGTGAGCTGCCCTCTGACTGAGGTAGGGTAAAGAAAACAGGTCTTGTTAATCCTATTGTGCATGATCCTTTCCATTGCTGAGGCAACTAGCTATATGCTTTCTTCCTACAGATCCAATACAAACCATCTGGGGCTTTCCACATGATCTTTGTACTTTCGGGTTCATTCCAGAACCCTCTCAATTCCTCCACAGATTGGTAAGGATTAGCTCCAGAGCCTTTGTTCCAGCAAAGTCCAATTTTTTCACTCCATTCACACTTGTCACTTTTTCCTTGGCTCCAGTGCCCTGTAGGGCTTTCTGGCTGCCACATTCTGCTTTTGTTAAAGGAATTTATTGTCAGAGTGGACACACACGGAGTGTATCCCACTATTTCGGTGTACTCCTTTCCCTCCCTGCCAATGCAGAACGTCCCAATTACTCTCTTGTCCAAGACCCAACCCTCAGGTCTCTGAATTGCCTTTGAAGTTTTAGAACTATCCTATTTTAGGAGTTGCTCTGCGGCTAAACTCTCACCTTTCCAAGGCCATTTTTCAGCTGATTTGAGTCCCCCGCAGATCCAGCAATTAGATAAGCCCAACTCTGTTGCGATCTCCTGCATCAGATCCACAAATAGGTTTTGATCTGAGACAGGTAAACCCCAACTAGTATATTGTCTTTCAAGTTGATCATATTGCTCGCTGAGGGTTCTCAGTCCTTTCCTGCTCTATCCTTCTTTTTCTCATTTCCACTTCCTGTTTTCTCAGCTCCTGTGATACTTGTTTCATTTTGCTCTCCAGATTCACTCTCTCTTTGTTCCTTGAAAAGCAGAACATTCGGTCATATTGCAAGCAAACTCGGTCATCCTGATCCTCTAAAAGGTCCAAGATAACCGGTTCACCTTTGAGGGAGGTTTCAGTTTCATATTTCGGATTCTTCCCTACCCAGTATGTTTTACCACCCATAATACACATTCCCAGCTGGCTATTGCCATAGCATAATGGGTTGGTCTGAAAGTATGCTACAAACACAGATTCCATTTTTCTCCCAGTCCATACAGTTTGGTTACATTTATCACAGATTGGGATAGATACTTGTTCAACATTTCTTTTATGCATCTCGTGCTTTGACTGCCCGTCCTTAGAGGTTGCCCTTTGTGTATACCACCTTATTTTTCCTTTTAGCCCGTAATTTCCCATCTGAGTGCCGTTTCTGGGGCAGTGCCCCTTTATCTTACCCTTGCTGCAGTTCTTTGGGACTGAGGATATCAGAACCTCTGTTCTTTTTGGGCAGCGTGTATGCAGTGCCCACACCCGTTGCCAGGGCCTTGCACCTCTGTGCTGGGCGAGTTATTCAACTGCGTACCGGTCTTGAGGCACATTACTAGATTCAGGTAGATCAGGATCCCCACAATTACTATTATTCCTCTGCCTCCACCTATGCCCACTGGGGTGCCACCAGTGGCGGGGTAAACCATCTTCTTGGCAGCAAGAATAGTCTTCTGTGGTGTCATACCTGGACCAAGCTGCGTACCTCCGTTTAAAGATGCCCCACCTCGATAGCTTAACTGTGTCCGCACTGCAGGGTACTTTATTTAACCTTCAGCACTCAATAGCAAGAATGTTAGCCTTTAATCTCAATTTTCCCCTTATCCTGGTTTGGAACACACGAAACCAAATCTCAGAATCTACTTTGATTATCCCCAGTTTTGTGGCAAGCTCTAAGATGCGGCTAGTCAGGCACCTTTCTTCTTCTAGGCACTTATCACACAAGCCTCTTGGCCAATATCCCCTTATACAGTGTGTAACCCAAACCTCATTGCAATACTCGCATTTGAAGTGTACAAATGGCTAACATTCAAAATTGGGCTCAGTGCACCTTATCGGATCCCCTTCAGTCTTTTACTTGGTCAACGCGAAGTTAGTTTCAGATCCCCAGGTGGAGAGGTGACTTTCCACTCTGCTGTCTCTTCCCAGGGCTCGACCTTCTTTACTTGGGATGCGTGGGTCCACCCCTTTTCTGCTGTTCACATCGCTGTATCTGTGGTTAAGAGGACAAGAAAGGGGCCTTCCCAGTGAGGTGTTAATGGGACTTCTTTCCATGTTTTTATGAGCACCTTGTCCCCAGGTTGTATTCTGTGTATGGGAAAGCCTAAAGGGGTATTTTGTGTCAGGATTCCCTGTTTCCGCAATTCCTGTAAATTTTTACTTATGGATATGAGGTATGGTTGTATTTGTCCATCTTCTATCCTTGGATGTCCTATTGGCATACCATGTTCATATGGCATCTCATACAGCATTTCGAAAGGTGACAGCCCAGTCTCGGAGTGAGGCATGGTCCGAATATTTAATAAGGCTAAAGGGAGACACCTTAGCCAGGACATCTTTGTTTCCAAAATTAATTTTGCCAATTGAGCCTTTAATGTTTGGTTCATCCTCTCAACTTGTCCAGAGCTCTGGGGATGCCATGGGGTGTGGTACTCCCATCGGATCCCTAGAGAATCAACCAGTTGCTCAATAATGTTTGAAGTGAAGTGCGTGCCTTGATCCGAGTCTATGCATTTTATCAACCCATATCAGAGAATGATTTCTTTGAGTAGAAATTTTGATACTGTTTGAGCTGTTGCCCGAGAGCTCGGGAGAGCTTCTACCCAGTGAGTTAGTTTGTCTACTATTACTAATAAGAATTTGTATCTCCCCACCTTAGGCAGATCAGTAAAATCTACCTGAATTCTCTCGAAAGGTCTGTATGCCACTGGGCGACTTCCTAGTGCCACCTGTCGGGACCGTGCCCAATTAATCCTTTGACAAACCATACATCCCTGTACTTCTTGTTTGGCTAATTCATAAATCCCTTTACACCCAAAGAATCTCAGGAATTGCTCTGCCAGAGCCTGGGCACCCCAGTGTGTTTGTTGATGTAATCTCCTCAGGATCTTTCTAGTGTAGTCCTTAGACAATAGCTCCCTTCCGTCCGGTAATTTCCACTTACGTCCTTCCAGCAGGCCTTCTCGTACCCTTCGATTTCCTTTGGGGAGGAGTGGGGAGGATACTCCTGAACCTCCCCTTCCTCGATCCTCGGGGTACTTACCTTCATCAAAGCTGTGCTTTTGGCCTCTTTGTCTGCTAAATTGTTCCCTCTGGTGCGGAACTGCATTCCTGTTTGGTGCCCCTTTACGTGGACTACAGCAATTGACTCTGGTTCCCTTATAACTTTTAAGATCTGTCTGATTAGTTCCTCATACACCAGCCCTTTTCCCCAAGTATTGAGCAACCCCCTTTTTTCCCAAATTTTTCCAAATGTGTGTACCACCCCAAATGCATATTTTGAATCTGTAAAAATTGTTCCTTTTTTCCCTTCCAATTTCCACAAGGCCCTCAATACCGCGTATAACTCACAAGCCTGTGCTGACCACCCTGTGTTCAGAGGCCCAGATTCCACTACCTCCCCGGTCCTCCCATCCACCACCGCATAACCCGACTTCCTTTTTCCATCTATGACCCTTGCAGACCCATCCACAAACCATTTCTCACCTTCTTCTAATTCTTCCTCTTCAAAGTCTGGTCTTATTTTAGTTTGGAGCTCTACCACTTCGGCACAGTCATGGAAAGGCACTCCTGCTGCTTCTCCAAATAGGAATTGTGCAGGGTTTTGGGCCGAGGTAGTCCGCAACTCCAAATCCCGGGAATGGATTAATATAGCCTCATATTTTAGGAGCCTGGCATCAGTCAGCCATTTATCTGCCTTTTGTTGCAGGATGCTCCTTACATGATGTGGGGTGTAAACTACCAGTGGTGGCCCAAAGGTTACCTTCTTAGCTTCTACTAATATTGCTACTGCTACAATTGCTTGTAAGCAGGTGAGCCACCCCCTGCTTACAGGATCTAGGAGCTTTGATATTTACCCTACTGGCTTCCTGGCCCCTGCCCAGTCCTGGGTTAGAACCCCATGGGCAGTGTGATTGCTGACATCCACAAACAGTTGAAAAGGTTTCCTTACATCAGGGAGGCTTAACACCGGGGTAGCCAAAAGAGTGTCTTTTATTTTTTAAAACTTACCTCATCCTGCTTTGTCTATTTGAGCCTATCTGTGGTAAGCTTTTCATAAAGAAACCTTACCTTCTCGCTGTATCCCTCGATCCATTGCCGGCAGTATCCTAGAAGTCCCAGCAGCTGCCTGACCTCCCTTTTTGTCCGGGGAGGTGGCAAGGTGATGATGCCTGTTATTCTATCCGGATCTAACTTCTTTTTACCCTTTGTTAACCAATGTCCTAGGTACTTAACCTCGAGCTCTGTGAACTGCAATTTGGATTTTTAAACCTTCAACCCTTTTTCCCCCAGAAAGTTTAATAGTGCTATTGTACCTGCCCATACATCCTCCTCCCTGGGTCCGGCCACCAACAAATCATCCACATATTGTAATAACTTGGTCCCTTTGACTGGCACAAACTCACTTAAGAGTTTTTCAAGGGCTTGTCCAAATAGGTTGGGTGAATCTACGAAGCCCTGAGGTAAGGACGTCCACCTTAATTGCTGCTTTCTGTTTGTGTCCGGGTCTTCCCATTGAAATGCAAAATAGTCCCGACTTTCCCGGGCTAGCGGGCAAGTCCAAAAGGCATCTTTTAAATCTATTACACTGTACCAGGTGTCTGCCGGGGATATGCTATGCAGCAGGGTGTACGGGTTTGAGACAGTAGGAAACAAGGTTTTTGTTCTTTGATTTACTGCCCGCAAATCTTGCACCAGCCTATAACTACCATCTGCCTTTTGTACTGCCAGGATAGGAGTATTATGTCTTGACATACATGGTTCTAATGTGCCCTTTTTTATTAGATCTTCTATTACAGGTTTCAATCTCCTCCTAACTTCCATGGGAATTGGATACTGTTTGATCCTTATCGGATCCTCAGGCCTCTCGATTTCAATGTGAATAGGCTCCATATTTAACCTCCCCGCCTCCCCCTGTGTGTGCCACACTTTCGGATTTATTTTATTCTCATCCTCCATGGTTAGTTTGTATAAATTTACCGTTACCTGGGAATCCTGTGCTATCAGGCTTATCCCCAGGATCACCATTAAATCCCCCCCCAGCAAGTTATGATCTGCTTCTTCTACCAACAGTATGTTCCCCAAGCAAAACTTATTCCCCAATTCTATTTCTACATTTTTTAAAACCGGCACCTTGAAGGGCTCCCCTTTGGCCCTGACGACCACCACTGAGTCCTTACTTTTAGAACATCCTGGTGGCAGTTGCTGAACTGTGGTTCTTTCTGCACCTGAATCCAACAAAAAAAAACAATTCTTGTTTCTGGGGTCCAATTTTTAACTTTATCAAGGGCTCTCCAGGTGTCCTGGACCCCAAATTATAGAGCCCCTGACACCTCTAATCCTCCTGTAAAATTTGTTCATCTTTTATTCTTTTCTTGCACTCCCTTTTGAAGTGCCCTTTTTGTTTACAGTAAAAGCACTCAGGGCCACTTACCTGTTTGTTTGTTCCCTTCCTTTGGGGGGGGTTAGGTTTTCCCTGGGGCCGGGTGGTTTGTGCTGGCCTTCTGGGATTTTGCAGCCGCTCCTGTTTCTGCGCTTCCACGCACCGCCGCCACCAACACCCTGGCTTGTGCCTTTTGCTTTTCTTCACCTCTTCTCATATAAACTTTCTGTGCTTCCCTTAGCAATTCTTGGAGACTTTTCTCCTGCCAATTCTCTATTTTTTCCTAGCTTTTTCCGTATGTCCTCCCACGATTTAGCAACAAATAGTGTTTTCAGCAAAATCCCCCCGACAGGAGAATTAGGGTCGGTGCCCAAATACATCTGGACACTTTTTCTTAATTGCTCCAGCCATTCAGTGGGTGTTTCATCCCTCCCCTGGTATTCCCCCAATGCTTTGCTGATGTTCTGCCCCTTTGGTACCGCCCCCTGAATTCCCTGTATTACCATGTTCCTCAGTCCGATCGTTTTGCACCAATCCTCCTCCACCCGGGCATTCCATGATGGCCTTTGTTCTGGCCACCTCTCGGCCCCACTACCCCTCCTGGGGATTCCTATGTTCCCAATCCTTTATTGCTGCTTGCCTTATCATTTCCCATTCCTCAGCGTTGAAAAATGACCTTAGAATGGCACAGATATCATCATACAAATGGATACTGTTCCCCAAAAACTCATCCAGCCTCTCTGCCACCCTCAGGGGGTCATCCATTAATTTCTCCATTTCCCTTTTGAAGGCCCTCACTTCCCCCATATTGATTGGCACATTTACATAGCTGATGATTCCAGGAGCAGTTGGTACTTCCCTTAGGGGGTAGAGACCGGGTCTGTCCCCTTCCCCCTCACTGTTGTCATGGTTCTCCCTCCATGTTTTGCGCCGTGTCCTGCTGGCTGGAGGAGAGGCAGTTTCTCTGGCAGGGAGTGAGTGCCCAGGACCATCCACCTGTTGTGGCACAGGCGGTGCCAGTGCCTGTGCCGGTTGAGGCGGGTGACTCGCTGGTGGGGGCACTGCAGCCTGGACCTGGTTTAGCTCGATCACCCCTCACTCAACCACGCGATACTTATGGTCCTTTTTCCCGTGTGGATTTTAGTGCACGTAGATTTTTATGAGTGAAAAAAATAAAGCGGCCTCGGAGATTCTGCTCCGAGTTCCCGAGAGCTCTGGGCCTGTTTTATCCCCTTTTTGATAGTGGTTTTGGTTCTGGGTCCAGGATCCAATTGGTTCCATGGGACTCCCCAATCCTGTGCGACTGCCAAAATCGGCAGGGCGCCGCCTGGACAAAAAAGGGTCCCCCCGACTCCCCTAAATCAGATCCCCGTATGGGCCACCAAGATTGTTATAAATGAAAAACGCTCCAATTTATTAATTGAGGGAAATTTATTAAAAAAGGTCCAAGTAGAATTTTAGAGAGGTGTTGGGGGCTTTCCCCGAGATTCACTTGGTTTTAGAGTCTTTTGCCCTCTGCAAAGCTCTGAGCCAAACGCAAAAAAAGAGACGGAGTCTTCAGGTTCTGATTTTTCAAGGTTGCATGCTTTGTTTATTTTTTCTTATCTTACAAATTTCTCAGTGCCCCACAAAGGTCTTTGCAGCTGCTCGGGCATCTGTCAACTCCCCGACTCCGACTCTGACTCCTCCCGAACTGGGCAGTCGTTATCTTTTATACTAATTGCTACGTATTCTTTATTTATCATTACTTGCCAATGTCTATCACTTATACTAAACAGGTCATCTCTACTTTGACCCAATCTCTTTGAACTACTTTGTGTCACCCTCACTGCTGAAATGGAGTGAGGGAAGAAGAAAGAAGAAGCAGGAGACAATGCCCCAAATCCTCCATCTTGCCCCCATTCACATCAATGCTAGAAATCTAAATCTACTGTTTTTTCACCCTGTGATAAGCTAAACTACTATCTTTCACACTCTTGCAGCCTGCAATCCCTCCCGCAGTGCAGGAAGCCTTTCCCATGGACTGAGATCAAAGCCAATGTCTTTCTGGGCTCTGGGCCGGGGTCCCAGACCCCCCTGTCCAGGTCTCTGACCCTCCAGGGCAGCCAAAGGAATGCCCTGGACTCCAACAGAGAGGAACAACAAAAAAAGAAACACTACCAAAAAAAAAAAAAAAAAAAAAAAAAAAAAAAAAAAAAAAAAAAAAAAAGAGAGAGGTATGGCACTGTCAGGAAAATGAAACCACAAACACCAGAGGTTTTTGTCCCAAAAGGAGACAGAGGAGACTCGTTACTTTATTCAAATAAAGGAAGATGCCGTGGGACATTTCCCCTGGGGTCTCTCAAATTTTTGGAGGAGGCAGCCTCCTTTGTATGCTAGTTTCCCGACCACATGTCCCTCTCTCTTTCCCCATTGGCTGAGGTACTTGAGAGGTGCAAATGTCCCGAATCACCTAATACCTAAAGATCCCCTTCTAATGTATCACCCCCCCTTTTGTCTTTTCCTCCTTTCAATTAGTGGAACTCATTATGGAATTGATGGTTCTTCCCATTGTTTCTTTCATCTCTCAGTATCCAGCTTTATTTACCAGCAGACCCACAGTTTGTTTGTAAAGACAAGTCCCTCATTCCTTTCAATCCCTCCTCTTTTATTTTCTCAGTAACTGTCTTTACAAACCTCAGTTATCATTGACTTAACTTTCTGTTCCTGGGCCTGTTTGGTTTTGCAATTATTTGCAGCAACATCATTTTCTGTCCCTTTGTAGCCATTTCTGGATCTGTAGGCATGGCTACTACCTGCATCCCTTTGATCATATGTTGAATAAGTTGCACTAAGTAGGGGATCATGCATGATAAAGCGATGAGAGTTGCTACAGTGCAGGAGTTCGGGACCTCTGAACACACAATCAATATGACTGAGCAGAAGCCATTTATTGTTTACGTTAAGCTACAGTTATGCATTCTAAGCTGCTTGTTCATGCAATCACACATTATTTGATTGGTTTCTCCATCTCGTTCAAGTGTCTAGCACGTACCCTCCAGGAAACTTGATTGGTCCCAGGTTATTGCTCTGTGGGCCTCCTTTATCTAGGTCTTGCATTCTTGGTACTCGGTTTCTCAGGCTCTTCTTTTCTTATTTTAGCCCTGGTTTTGTCTCAATAACCTTGACGAATTCCTGAGGGTTCTGATAACAATAACTACAGGTGGTTTGATAAGAATACCTACAAACAGTTTGGTGGGTACAAAGGATGGCCTAAGTTATGCAGATACATTGCTACACTACAGCACATAAGAGGAAAAAAAGCATTTGATTAACTCATAGTCCACCAGGTAACCATGAAAACATGTCCCATTCCCATCCTTTCCACGTTTGGACCGGTACGTGAGCTAATTTTCTTATTCCCTTTATTATTTGTTTCACCGCTTTTCCATTGTCATCTATTTGCAAGCAGCAGTTTGAATCATCTAATTTTCCACATACTCCCCCTTCTTCTGCTAATAGATAGTCTAATACCATCCGATGTTGAAATATTGCATTCCTCATCTGAGTGGATTGGTCAGTAAGAAAGTCAAGAGCTGTAGCTGTCTGGTTAATTATTATTTCAAAACAGCTTGTAACCTAATTATCCAATTTAAATTATAAATGGGTTCTCTGGCACCTGATATTAATTCATTAGGATTCCATGTGGATGGTCCATAGTGTTGTATGATTTGCTCAGGTGACCATTCATCTTTTCCCCACTTTTGTGTGCTTCCTCCAGACAGGGATGCATCAATTGACCGCTTTTCTCTAATTAGATCATCATATACCTTGATTCCCAACCAATTTCCCTGAACTTGTGGTAGCAAAAAGAACAGTGGTCTAATATATGCTATATAACATATCCCTGACCAGTTTGGAGGTTACCTAAGATAGGCATGTTGGCCACAAATCTAATAATGCCCTTTCAGAGCCCAAGTCCCATTGGCAAAGGGGCTTCCCAATTTTCATCATCAATTGGTGGGTTAAAATAAAGCTTGCTTCCAGGCCCTAGCGGTCCCCCAACAATAATTGCCTCACTGTAAGAATCACAATATTTGCATTTCCAAGCTCCCACATGAGGTTTCCACCTGCAGCTACATCCCAGATCTGTTTTGTTGGATATGGACCAGAACTTATTAAAAAGGGTTCGAGTTCTGTTCTGGTGTTGCCACTTCCACTGATAGTCACTGAAAGCATGTGTCCTACTTGTGGATTTATCTCGAGGGCAGCTTTAAAATAGGTGGTCAAAAAACTTGTCCTTCCCCACTGCTTTACAGCCTTCCAAATCCTTTTGGTAATTATGGGAGGAACACCTTACCCAGCTACCATTAGTGAGCTTAACGTGTTTGATTCCATCCGCCTTGACATTTGGAACAATCATAAGGAGGGCCGTTGGGGGTCCAACAATCTAAACCCAAAGATAAAGTCCACTCACAAACACTTTTCCCCCCACATATCTGCCTCCTGCGCTATTTAGGCAATAAATGCCTTTTTCAGAAGAATGAAGCCACCATGAACTTTCTTCCTCCTCCTAAAATCCTGTCCTGTTATGGACCTCAGGGTGCTAACCCACCATTTAGGTTCAACTGGGCTGGCCACCCATGGCCAGTCTTCAGATCCCCCTGGCCCTCCGCAGACCCAACAATTGCTAAGGTTAAAGGCTTTTGCTACTTCTTCTCCTAAGACTAAAAAATTATTCTCCCACCTTTGCCCCAAACCTAACTGACAATATAAAGGTAAGATTATTAAGAAAAACATTCTAATGGTGTAATCTAATCCCCTAATCTAATTTTCACATTGTCTTCTGCACCACCTGTGGTGAGTGAAGGCACAAAAACAGCTTAACATAAAGAAAATTAGCCCCCAGTGACTGGAGATCTGAGAGGAGGGATGCTCATACAGACTTTTTCAGCAGACAGTCTGTGAGAAGGCACATGATGTTGATGCACTGGCTACTGCTCCGGTGCACTCCTGAGGTGTGTCAGTCGCAGCTTCCCATCCTTCATCTCCATCTGAGATGTCCCAATCTCTGGGGCCTCAGAGACCTTGACCCGAGTGTGATGGGTCCACCCGTGTTCAGCTGTCTTGACAGTTGTTTCTATGGTCAGTAACACCTGGAAAGGTCCATGCCACTTTGCCACTGGTGGTGCATCTTTCCACTCATTAACTAGGACCCAATCTCCTGGTTGGATATTGTAAACACCAAAGTCCAGAGGCAGGGTCTGTGTCAGCTGATCTTCCTGTCAAAGAGATTTCACAAGAGACAGTATCCTGGCCACATATTGTTTTAAATATACATCACTTATCTCCACCCCCCGCCCCCCCCCCCGCCCCGCCACTAGGTTGAGAATTATGTGGGTAAGGAATCCCAAACATCAATTCAAAGGGAGATAATCTAATATCTCCCCTGGGTCTCTGGGTCTGGCACTTATTCTTGCAAAAAGCAGTGGCAAGAGCCGTACCCATGGCATCTTAGTTTGTACCAGCAGCTTCAGAAGGTGTTTCTTTATTTCTCCATTCGTTCTTTCAACCCAGCTCGAGGTGCCAGGGGGTATGGAGGTTCCATTGAATTCCTAAAGCAGTCATAATCCCTTGAAGAATTTTTCCTGTAAAACTGACAAGTGGAAAGACTCTAAAAATCAAAGACAAAGTGAGTTTTAAAGTAAGTATGTAGTTTATTCAGCAGCTGGGCCCATGGAGGATATCTCCTTCAAAGGCGTGGGCAGCCCCTAGCTCACTCGCATTTTCTTTTATCCTCTAGGATGTTACATCTGCATCGTTTCACAATATCCCTATGTATATTGATTCCCTGGCTCTCCCCCTCTCTGCTTTGTATGCTAGTCTTATCAGTTCTTTGCGCCTGTGTAGTTGTCTCTGGTTGTCATCTCGAGGGTCGCAAGATATGAAGAAAGTTGTCTTCTGAGACATGAATTTCAAAGGAATTAAGGATTTTAGAAAAGGTAAGGATTTAGCTAGAGATAAACTTTGCTGGAATTAGTTAAAGTAGATAGATAAGCTGTGCTGGAAATAATTAGAAGTTAATGGTTAGTTGAAAGGAAACGGATCTAGGATAGTAATCCCGCATCTAAATAACTAATTGCTTGCCATTTGTGTGTTTGTTTAGCAGTGTTTATATTGAGAAACTGAATAAACTGATAAATAGATTTAAGAGCACAGACAATAGTAAATCTAGCATCCAGAAACCCATTGAACAGTCACGAAAACAGGAAACGGGAGTTCTACCAGGTTCCATTTGTCTTGTTATCCATTGAAAAGGTTGAAAGTTTAGAAGGAGGAAGACTCTCCTTACTTTCTCTTTTTACGACCCCTCCCCATAAAAGAGACCACTGACCAATTCAAAGAACAAACTACGTATGCTTAATAGCTTTTTTGCTAATTATAATACAAAGCAGAGAATGGGAGGTGGTAGTATTATGCATATGTATTAGTATTTTGGGTATTCAACACTTGTAAATAAAGACTTGTAACTTTGCAGTGCATATTAGGGAATGATCCCACGCACCTGCCCAGCGTTACATTAAACATACACTTTCTAACTCTAAACTGTTAGAGAGTCTTTTGTCCATCACAGTTGGGTATTGATATTAGATCAATATCCATATTTTAATAAATCACTTTCTCAGAGATGAACTTCTGACCCTGCTGCCTTGTGCATGCCCACTGATCCTTGGGTCATAGTCCAAGCCATAAGGCCAGTTTCATCTGGTTCCAGGGGCCCAAGGAGCCTGATATCTCAGTATCCTTGGTAATCTTGCATACTTGTGTCCTGTTCTAGTAAGCATCCTTCCCCTTATCAGACATCCTTGCATTCCTTCTTGCTGTTCTTGCATGTAGTCCTGTCCTTTCCCTTCTCAAGCAACTTATACAGTACAAAAAGCAGCAAATATTAAGCAGTACACATCATCTGAATGCCTATTCTTAATATCTTCTAATTTCTGTGATTAATATCCTCTAGTTTCCAATCCCATGTTTCAGTTCCCGCTTTTTAATAAAGTAGTAAGTTCTTTTACTTAGTACAAATTCCAATCTTTACGATGTGTCTCTCAATGCTTTGCTATGTACTTGGGATAGAGAGGTTAATATTGCTATTTGTTGTAACAGTTTCCAATTCTAAATAAGTATTACAAAAGACAGCACTAAACTTATGCCAGCTAATATTAGTAAAACAATGATGGGGTGACATAATGTATTTAGGATCCCAGTTGCAGTGGGCGACCATCTAAAAAGTGAATCTTACTAATTGTGACTGGCATCTTGTTTTATTCTTTGCAGAACCTTGTCTATTTCTTTTGTATTATGATGGACAGCAATTCAAGTTTTCTCTCCAGTTTTCTGAATATTTTTAGAATTATTTTGACAAGGTTGTGATGCTTAACTAATTGTCTTACTAAAGTGAGATTCATCCTAATAGGTGTGGGTGACAACCTGTGATGTACTGTCAGACTTAATTAGCTGGTGGGACACAACTGGTTCTGAATACAGAAAGTTACACCCTAAAATCTTAACAAAGTTACAAATACAGAGGTTAGAATGAGTCTTGCTAAGCAAAATTACATTATCCCTGCCTGTAGAAATTGATTCGCTGCTGACTCCAGGATGGTGTGGATGAATGTAGGCAAGAGATCTCTGAAGTTGGGTTTTAGAAGATGAGGTTTATTGTAAAGGATGGGGAGGCCTTGCTCTGAGTTGCCAGACTGCAGCTTGTGGCAAGGCCTAGGGAGGTGGGGGAAGGGAGAGATAGGAAGGGAGAGGAAATTCCAAGAGAGGAAAGTCCTCGGAGAAAGGTGCCAGGCAAAGAGGGCGTCCAGCCCCCGGGGGACCCCTTATCAGGGGGCTTCAAGGTGGGCTGGAACAGGACTTGGGCCAATGGGGTTACAGATACCTGATACTTCAGGGGAGGGTTACAGGTGTGGGATGAACCATACATAGGGGGTGAGACAGAACATTCCATTTGACCTCTGGGTCTAGCTGCAGGTGACCTTCAGCTGGTCACATAACTGTTTTCCCAGACATCCAGTAGCTCTCAAACATCAAAACTTGCTTTCAATTCTATCTCACTTACAGGTTTCACATTCTCAGAGTCTAAGCAGTCATATTTATAGGGCTTTCTGGCTTCATCCTCCCCAACACCTGCCTATTTCTATAAAAGCACATGCAATCTTCAAACACACACAGCCCTGACTAATATATACAAGTACAGTCTTTTGACTAGTGTTCAGATGGATCTTAAAGTGACAAACACCCTGTTCAGTATCAAGACATATCTTGAACATCGATTGTGTTACTTTCACAAATGAATCTCTGTTGTTCCTGGGTAACACAAGATTCTAGATTCACAGTTTGCCATTTCTTATCTACTCTCTGTGCCCATGTTCTGTGTTCTGAAGGGCAGAGCACTGATCTCTCGTGATTCAGTCTTAATGCTATAATGGGGTGAATAACATAAACTGTGGTGTTGCTTACGGCGAACACAAAAGCAGTAGCTATGTTAGCAATTGGATCATAGGTGAAGCTTACTAAAGTCTACCAAGACTGAAATATTTTTTCAAAATCAGTAGCATTGTCCTAGGCAGCTTTTTGGATTTCCATCGGAAAGGCTCCTTCACTTCCTTCTCTTATAATTAAGGCAGCTGTTGATTGTAACCATAATTGTGCCTGTATACAGCTAAAAGCCAAAGACACATTACTCTGAGCCATACTAAGTGCACCTATGAGTAACCTAAGTCTTGGTCCTCCACTTTTTCTCAACTTGGCAACACTTTTGAAACCTGCCACTGACTGGTTCCTAGTGCTAACAAAGGTGACTGTAAGGGCTCTATTAATGTGGTTAGATCACTTGTTGCAGTGGCCAATTTATTCATTAATATTTCTGAATCAATTCCATTTAGAACTTCCAGCCCTGTCCTTAATACTCCAGTCAGATCTCTTCGCATTCTACCCCTGGTGCATGTTTGTCTTTGCAACCATGTTGTCTAGCCATTAAAGGATGTCTTTAGGAAGGAAGAGCAGGCCGGTTGAACTTCAGAGATGTTAGTTTGCATTAGTAATTCAATGCGCTTGAGACACCATTCTGGATTACACAACAATTGCTGTTGACCCATGTTCCTTATTATATATGGGCTTATTTCATAAATTTTGGGTCTAAAGCTAGGTGGCGTGATTTGGGTTTGGGCTGGAGTGCTGGTATAAGTTGTAATGGGCTCAGTCGTGGCATTTATTTTAAATTTAAAGGAGAGTCCAATATTATCATGGGCCCAAAGACAAACCACTTTAATGGTCTGTACTAACAAAGTTATACCAACAGTCTAATTCACTTGAATGACTACAAACCTTCTGGTGTTTGTCTGTGGGAGTGGTTGAAACACTAATTTGGATTGCTTTCTTATGAGCGGTTCCATTAATTAGCCAACATCTTATTCTAATTTCCTCTCTTATAGTCTCTTGAAGTGACCATAACCTTTGTTTTTGCCACTCCTGCCTTTCATATACTTGGTTTTCATGTATGACTACAGTTGATAGGTTTACATTTTTTATAACAGAATATTTTCTTATGGATCTAGTGTACCAAGTAAAAGCTTGGGACCAAGGCCACTTAGCATTGTTCTGGCTAGAGGTATTTTCCAGTTTTTGGATTGTAATTATGATTTTAAACAAAACAATTTTCTCAATTAAATTCTTGCAACCTAGATTACTAAGCATTCCTGACCGCAATGCACTTATTTTGTTCGAGTGAGTTTTAGTTCATTATCACCTGGCGTTACTTTCTAGAGGGGCCTCAGGAGCTTTCTTGAGAGTGGTGAATCTAGGTGTTCTGCTCTTGGATTTTAATCACAGTAAAAGTGGTGAGAAGCACTTGGAATGGTCCTTCCCACTGCGGCTCCAAAGTCTTTTCTCTAAGACACTTGACATACACATAATCCCCAGGCTGTATGTCATGCACTGGCCTATCTAGCCCTCTGCTCTGAGTTCTAGCCACATGTTTTTCAATTTCTCTGAGTTGTTTACCTAAGGCCACCATATAGGCAGTTAGCCTTTCTTCCTCAATTTGGGTGGATATCTCTGCATACTATATGGTCTCCTATAAAGCATTTCAAAGGGGCTCAGCTTTTCTTTCGTTCTGGTCTTAGTCTGAATTCGCAGCAATGCTAATGGGAGAGACCGAGGCCAAGGCAAATTAACCTCTTGCCCTAGTCTCACAATTTGTTGCTTGATCAAATGATTCACTTTCTCAACTTGGCCGCTTGACTGAGGACAGTATGGCATGTGAAGTTCCTAGTCTATGCCTAGATGCTGACAGATCTGTTGAAGTATTTTTGAAAAAAAAAAAAAGTGGTCCCCTATATGAAGATATTGTGGCTGGAACTCCAAAGCGTGGTATTATTTTTTGCAACAGCACCTTGGTTACCTCCTGGGCTTTGGTAGTCCTGGTGGGGAAAGCCTCTGGCCATCTTGAAAAGCTATCTGTTAGTACTAACAAATATCGATACCTCCCTTTTCTTAGTAATTCTGAAAAAATCAATTTGCCACTTCTGACCGGGTCCATGGCCCTTTCTAATTTGGCCAAGGTTTGGTTTAGGGGTATTCTTGGGGTTAGTCTGGAGGCCAAGTTCACACTGCCAGGCCACTTGAATGATAGTGGCATGCAAGTTCCTGGCAGTGATCTTTCCAATCAAGTAATTATACAAAGTGTCAATTCCCCAGTGTGTTTTCTGATGTTCTCTTACTAATGGCCATAGTAAATGGGAGGGGATAACCAGTTTTCTTTCTGCTGTTACAGACCATCCCTTCTGGTTATATGTTCCCTTTTGATCTTCAATTAGCCTTCTGTCTTTTTTATTATACACTGGCTTACCTTCTAGGGAGATTTGGCCATCGGGAATCAAGGCTCTTTCTACTGTCACCTTGATGCCTTAGGAAGGCTGACCTGAAACAGAGACTGGACAGAGCTAGAGAATAAAATATTTATTGAAAGGCCTCCAGGATCCACCTTGGGCAAGACAGGAGCCTAACCAAGGCTGCACCCAGGGTCGTTATAAAAGAAAGATGGTGTCAGGGGTCACAAGATCTTACATTTTTATAAGGTTTGGTCTATTTGCATATTGGGGTTTAATTGTCCAATTACAGCTTCAGGTTTTGAGGTCCCATCCTTCTTGTTCCTCCCTTCGGTCCACCGTTGTTTGTGCTTTTGGACTGAAAGTTGTCCTTGGTCTCCAGCAGGAAAAGGATTTGTTTTGTCTACCTACTCTGTGAAGAGAGCTTACTGGCACTTAATATGAGGCTCAGAGCTACACCTCTAGGCAGCACAGAATCTGAAAATGTGAAAGCTAAAGCTTAAGACATCAACCTCACCTTTTGCTGCTTCTTTTGCTTTCTTCATCTTGGTGAAGAATGGGGGCAATTGATAAAATTGTGAAATAAGATTAACTAGGAGAATCTAAAAGCAAAGCAAGTATTAGTTAAGTAGAATTATAGTAAAATGTGTAGGGGTGGAATAGTTTTATTGCTTTAAATAGATAAAGTTGTATACTGTATGTAACCTTAGTAATGGGTTTATATGTGTATTCCCAAAGTCGAGGGGTAGATTGTCATGGGTTAGTACAGTTTGGTTTTTTAGTTATAAAAGAATGTAAAATAATTCTCCAGGTCAGGACCTGGGAATTGCTTTGGAAGAGACAGAGACCTATCAGAGAGTTAGTTAGAATATTGACATCTATTCTGACTACTGAAATTGTTGGCTGCGACTTTGGGAAGTACCATATAAAACCCATTGATTTCCTGTAGGTGGGCCCTTTTCCTTCTTCCTTTGGCCAGAGAGAGACAGGTAACATTGAGCTGGGCCTGCTGCTCCCCCCTTTTTGGGGGGGAAGCTGGCCTGAGGCCTGGCCGGATTCCATCGGCTCCCGGGTGAAGGGGGGGGGGGGGGGGGGGAGAGGTTGCTGTTTTGTAACAGCTACTTTCTTCAAATTTCCTTGAAGCAGAGAAAAATCTCTGCTGGGCCCCTGATGGGAGCTATGGGCACCATTTGGGCCGAAGCCACCCCAATTTACACTGAGGGGTGGGCTGAGAAGGTATTTATGATCTCGCCTGTTTTTTTTTTTTTTGTGATTCTAGACTGCTTGAGTGCTCCAATCTCTAATGTTTCTGTGTGAGTTTTTCCTCCTTTATCAGCTCAGCCTTGAACATCTAATACCAGAGCTATATATATAGAGAGAGAGAGACAAAGACTCAGAGCAGATTTAACTCTTTCCTAGCAACATGAAGCTTCCAGAGCTTGGCCCTTCTCTGAGAGAGTAAAGAAAGACAGAGTAAACATAAAGAACAACAGCATGAAGTCAGTAGCAAGAGCGAAAAGACTATTAAGACAGAGGGTTGAAGAGTTGTTCTATTCTTCCTTGAGCCATGGAAATGAACTCTATATTTAGGTCATTCCTTTAAATCATGGGAAAGATATGCATTTGGGGAGACGATTGTTTTAATTTGTGTGTAGATTTAAGCAAAGGTGTTTGTGATGAACTAAGTAATATCCTATAAGATGCTTGAACAGAGATAAAGATGAGAAGCCCCCTGTGCCAGTGAAGAAGTGAGAAGATATCTCTGTACCTTGAAGTGAAGAATCCTTTGCTTTGGAGTTATTCATCTTTTAAAAGTAACACGCCAGTATGCAAAAGTCTAAGACCCATGACCCATAAACAGCTTGGGAAACTGCTCCTGGGAGGGTCACAAAGCAAGGTTTCTCCGGGTGGTTGTTTTTGTGACAGTTTAAAAACCACAAGAGAACTGCTCTAAGTTGTCAGAGATCCACGACTCTAAAAGATACTCTTCCCCTAATGAATTGATGAAAGACTATTGTCAGATAGTGAAACTGACTGAAAATTACAAGTTTTGTCTCTTTATGTTTTTTTGTAAGAAAGTGAACAGTTTGTAAGGGGAGGGAAAAGTTTTTTAAAGTTTCATTCCATTTTAGTTTTTTTCCAACTTTCTGTTTTTCTATTATTTTAGTGTCAGTTAATAAACTATTTGTTAATTTTAAAGTTAAGCCTGCTTTGTTTTTCTCCTAGTCTCTCTCTCACAAAAAAGAGTAAGTACCAAGACCAAAATTTAGTGAACGTGAAACCACTACACTGAGTAGTGTTTCTGCCCGGTTTAAAATTAAAACTATGACATCTGTCTACCAGCTCGTTTCCTTCTTCCAATTCTGAGCTCACTTTCTGATGTGCCTTAATGTGCATGATTGCTACTTTCTTAGGTAGTTGGACTGCTTTTAGCAGTAGTGTTATTTCTCATGCATGTTTAATGTTCTTCCTTTGTGAGTTTAACAGTCCTCTTTCTTTCTAGATTGCTCCATGAGCATGCACCACCCCAAATGCAAATCTTTAATCTGTATGTTTATTCTCTTTCCTTTTGATAACTCTAATGCATGGGTTAGGGCAATTATTTCTGCCTTTTGTGCAGAAGTACCTGCTGGTAATGGTCCTGATTTGATTAGGTCTCTGGATGTGGTAACTGCATACCTAGCATGTCATTTTCCATTGATGATGTAGCTGCTTCCATCGGTGAACCAGGTTTCCACATCATCCAAAGGGATATCCTTCAGGTCTGAGTGGCTGGAGTAAGTGGCTTCAATGGTTTCCAGGCAATCATGATGAATTGTCTCTCCTTCTTTCCCACTAAGGAAAGAAGCTGGGTTGACAATGTTAGTCACCACAATCTTTACATCATCTTGTTCTACCATGACAGCTTGGTAATTCAGGAACCACTGTGGGGAAAGCCAGCGGCCTCCCTTTGTTTCCAGTACTGAGGATACCGTATGAGACACTAGCACAGTCATTTTCTGGCCCAGGGTGAACTTGCGGGCTTCTTAAATGTTCAGTACAACTGTGGCCACTGCTCTGAGGCAGCCTGGTCATCCTTTAGCTGCCACATCTAGCTGTTTAGAAAGACAAGCAACTTCCCTTCTATATGGGCCTAGGTCCTGTGCCAGTATTCCTAGGGCAATTCCCTGTTTCTCATGAGAGAAGAGAAAGAATGGTTTACTCACACCTGTAAGTCCTAAAGCTGGAGCTGACATAAGGGGTTTTTTCAGCTGACTAAATGCCTGTGTGGCTTCCTTTGTCCACTGGAGGTCTCTGCTCCCATTTGCAATGAGAGAATACAGAGGTTTTATGAGTAATCTGTAGTTGTAAATCCATAGTCTGTACTATCCTGTCATGCCCAGGAAGGTTATCAGTTCTTTTATTGTTTGGGGTTTTGGGGTTTGACATACTGATTCTATGCACTCTTTTCCCAAAGTCCATTCCCCAGCACTGACCTCATAACTCAGGTAGATCACCTTTTGTTTTACCACCTGAGCCTTTTTCTTTGTCACTCTGTACTCTTGAAGCCCCCAAAAGTTTAGAAGGCTTACAGTCCAGACCACGCACCCTTCTTCTGTCAGGGTAGCTATTAGGATGTCATCCACATACTGCAACAGTTTCCCTTCTCCTGGTGGAGCTCCCCAGGATTCCAAATCCTTTGCAAGTTGTTCTCTAAACAGGGTGGGCTAGTTTTTTGTACCCTTGGGGAAGAATTGTTCATCCACTGTTTACCATTCCTTGTAAACCAATTATCCCCACTTTCCTCTGCCCCACTCTTTCTAATTATCTCAAGCTCCTCAGGTGGAAAAGAAAGTTTCTCTAGCAGCAATGGAGTTACTCGAGCAAGGGGAGGATCTTAGAGATTTCTGGCAACAATACAGTTTTCTGAGATTCTTCATCAGCCAGTCCGTTACCTATTGCCTCCTCTGAGCACCCTACCTGGTGTGCCCTGACATGTATAATTGCCATCTCTTTTGGTAAATTCACTGTTGCATATATGAAGTGATATTATAAAAGAAAGGCCTTATAAAATCAGGCCTTGCTCTGCTAAATTACCAGCTGGCTTGTTACTTCTTCTAAGTGGAGCTAGCTAAGTTCCCATGTGAAAAAACCTTGAGAATGAGAATTCGTTTGCACAACAATCAATTCTTGGGGAGAAAAAGAAGTAGCACTTGCATAAACAATGAATCTACCCCATGAGAATCAGTGAAGAAGATATGTAAACAAACCACCATCCCTGGACGTGTTTAAAAAAAGACTGGATGTTGTTAGGAAAATTAATCCACGAACACCAGAGGTTTATGTCCAAAAAGGAGACAGAGGAGTCCTTTTACTTTATTTGAATAAAGGGAGAGGCCATGGGGCATTTCCCCTGGGGTCTCTCAGTTTTTCGGAGGACACAGCCTCCTTTTTATCCTAATTTCCCAGCCACATTTCCCTCTCTCTTTCCCCATTGGCTGAGGTACTTGAGAGGTACAGACTTCCCGAAATGCCTAAGATTCCCCGTTTAATGTATAACCCCCCCTTAATTTTTAATTTTTATGGGATTTATGGGTTTTTCCCCATTGTTGCTTTCATCTTTCAATATTCATTTTCATTTACAAACAAACCTACAGTTTGTTTGTAAAGGCAAGTATCTTCTTTTCCATTCATCAATCAGTAGAATCCTTCCCATTGTTTCACTTACCTCTCAGTGCTAGTTTTATCTACCTGCAGACTCAGGGCTTGTTTGTAAAGACAAATCTTGTCATTCCTCTCAATGTGGCACTCGATGCCATGATCTAGTTGGTGTTAGGGCATATGTTGGACTCGATGATCTTGAAGGTCTCTTCCAACCTAGACATTCTGTGATTCTGTGATTCTGTGATTCTGTGATTCTGTGATTCTGTGAAGAGACGAGAGATTTGATGGACAAGTAAAATGCCCTTTACTAAGCAATAAAGTGGCAAGAAAACTACT
Source organism: Tachycineta bicolor (assembly GCA_025960845.1). NCBI lineage: Eukaryota > Metazoa > Chordata > Aves > Passeriformes > Hirundinidae > Tachycineta > Tachycineta bicolor. Next base: position 90,796 of record JANEHK010000152.1, on the reverse strand, counting down.
AACCAACAAAAGTTGAACACGAGGTCTGTAAAAACTGTGTAAAATGAGTTATGTGAATAAAGATTGGGCTTCCCTGCATGAAGAAACTGAGTCCCCTCTGCTTATTATTGCAACAAATTCACCACCTCCAAATGGTGAGAAATTAAGCTCGCATGAGCTAACATATTTCCCCTGCAGGTTAATAAACCCCTTTCTTCCCATAGTTTTCCAAATGCATGTATCACCCCATATGCGTGTTTAGAATCAGTAAAAACATTCACTCTTGTCCTGGTATAATTCACAGGCTCTTAAAAGCGCATACAGCTCCGCCATTTGAGCTGACCATGTGGGCGGTAACCTCCCCCCTTCCTTTAACCGGCTTCCATTAACGATAGCATATCCTGTAAATCGATAGCATATCCTGTAAATCGGTTCCCTTCTATCACCCTTGAAGACCCATCAATAAACATATTTTCTTCCTCAGGCCAGGGAGTATCTCGTAAGTCTTCCCTAGCCCAAGTCTGGAGATTTATGCAGTCATGGATTTCTTCCCAGCCCCCCTCTTCAGGGCCAATTAGACAGAAGGCTGGATTAAACCTTTCCCCACTTTGCAATTCTAAATCCTCTTGTTCCATTAAACAGGATTCATACTGTAATAACTGAGCACTGGTCATCCACTTAGAGGCTCTTTCAGTTAACAAAGCTTTAACCTGATGTGAAACTTTAACAATCAGATATCGTCCCCTTGTCAGTTTTCGGGCCTCAGTTACCATCAAGGCCGTGGCTGCACAGTTTTGAAGACAATGAGGCCAGCCTCCAGCCACAGGGTCTAACAGTTTAGAAAAATAAGCAACAGGCTGCCGTGTCCCCCTTGCTCTTGTACCATAATTCCTTTAGCGTGGCCCTGTTTAACATCCGCATATAACTCGAATTCCTTTTTTGAGTCTGGAAGAGCTAAGACTGGGGTATTAACCAATTTGTCTTTTAATTTTCTAAAGCTTTGCTCTCCTTCTGGTGTCCGTACCATGACATTAGGACATTCTTGGGTTAAAAAGTCATATAAAGGTCTGGCCAAAACAGAAAAATCCTCAATCCATGTTCTGCAGTACCCCACCAGCCCTTAAAACTGCCGCAGCTCCTTTTTTG
>JANEHK010000152.1:66909-84671 GCA_025960845.1 Tachycineta bicolor | reverse complement strand
TAATAATGACAAAAAAATTAAACATCATAGAACAAAGAAATATAAGTCGAACACAGTGCAGAGGACACTCTTACACTGGCTAAGGCAGTCCAAAAAAGCAATGGAGCCCCTCTGTGCAGTCTTTTAAGTACTTGATGGTTTAGGTGAGCTATTTGGCACCTGCCCAATAAAATTGGCAACAGGCTCTGAGGTACATCTCCAAAGCCCAATCAGTGCTCCCATGCTGGCACTGGGCCAGTCACAATGAGAAGGTTATGGAAAATGCTAGTTTAACTTCCTTTCATGTTCAAAGGTAAGCCAAAACATTTTTCCTTATATAGAAACACCTGCTTGGGTGTGGGAGTGCATTACAACATCAGTCTATCACTTGTCTGTCTCCTGGACAGTCTGGGGAACCAAATCAATTGCACGGAGCCTGCCACCTCCAAGGGGAGTTGATCACCGAAACTGGTTGAGGCGCACAGTGGAGGCCCCTGAGCCTGTCAGGGAAACTTCTAGAGCAATGCATTGGAAGAATCTACCATAGGCTTCCAGAAAGCCTCATAGCTTAGGGTGAGCAAAAATGCTTCCCTCCAGACTGCTCTGCAGCATGATGTTAATCTACCTCAGTGTTGCTTTTCCCATTGGCCCGTGGGCCTTGACCACCCCTATTGTTCATATATGTCCCCAGCTTGAGAAGGTTTCTCCTTTCCCTGTTGTCCTGGTTTAAGGCAAATTCAGGAGGAAACCTCCGAATAGGGTTCCTCTGGGAAACAAACCCAAATGGCTCCCCTACCCATCCCCTATCGGTCTGGGGAAAAAATCTCCTTATAGAAAAGTGGAAAAAACTATCTGTTGAAGAAAGTGCCCACAAGCATAAAGAATGAATAATATGAAGCAATAAAACTTCTCACTGCTCTGAAGAGAGATGGCAAACTCTGAAAGCCCTTGCAGGTGTAGCTCGGCTGGCTCAGTCTCTTATCAGTCCCTCCGGCGCTGGAAAATGCTGTCCTGGGCCCCAGTGGGCCACAGGTGTGAGCTCTCAGTGCTCTTCTGGGTTTTTCAGTCCAGGACAGGTTTAAACATTCACAAGAAAAACAAACAAACAAACAAAATCAATCCAGGGAGCCTCTCTGCCTCTTCTAGCTAAAACTAAGTAAAAGCACAGGAGACCTCTGTCCCACTGTCTGTCCATGCTTCAGACGAACACAGTCCAAAAGCCAGAATGCGGAGGAAGGAGCAAATTTCTGAAAACAAACTGCGCGCTTCTCCTTCTCCCTGCTTCGCGCTCAGAACCAATCTTAAAGGTGCAGAACTCAATATTCAGCACAAACAGAACAGACAATTGGGGATAGAAGCATTATAAAGTCACCCTAGGGCATTCCACCCCTTATCCCCCACTACCAAAACAAATATATATTCTAACTCTACAAACACATACATTATACATGCATATATAAATATACAGTATACAGCTATATACAGACAATGGCAGTGACATTCAACAGACAGTGATATTTACACATGGTTCTCAACCAACAATCAGATCTCCCTGAGGTACACATGGTGTTGCTCCATCTTTCTGCATTATGTACCATGTGCAACCTGGTCCCTGAGCAAAGACAATCCCACGGATGGGTTTGTCTGTACCTGAGGCAGAATTGATCCAAACTGTCTTCCCTAACTGTCACGATCTGCTCGTACAAGCAGGGGTCGTGATGGTTTGTTTACCAATCTCAGAGTGCAAAACACAACACAGAGGGAATTTCAGTATTAATCAAAACAAATGCACCTTTTATTGATTGACCATAGCAAATGCGATAGAGGGATTAAGAGTAAGAGAAATAGAGAGAAGAAAGAGGGGATATAGCTACCAAATGTGGAGATGAAGTCCTCATGGTCCGGTCGATGGATCCTCCTGTCACATCAGGGAGAGTCTCTCAAAATATCTGGTTAACTCAGGGGTTTTTATTATAGTCCTCCATTGCGGGGGGAACAGGTAATAAGTCTATTGAAGCCACCGAGGGGGAACAGGTAGTCCATGTTCTCAGCAGTAAGCAAGAGCCATTATCTTCTTAGTCCAACGACCACACCTGCAGGCAAGCATCTCGCTTTGGTTAAGTCAGCCCCCACCCCTCCTGTACTGGGGTTATAGGGGCCTCATGTTTCAGTCCTTGAGATGGGCTTCATATAGAAGTCTCAATCTCAGTCCTTGGGAGGGGGCTTTGATCTCCATCTGTCACAGTGGTTGTAGAGTAGATGAGGGATTTTCTGTGGGGGACCACCAAAGTTACCCCAGAAAGTCCATTGGCCAAGAGGTGGGGAAATTCATAGGCTATTGTCGTGAAGCTGGGACCATGAGGCAGGTGCAAACTTCAGGTACAGAACTGCCATTACACTGCTCAAAGCCAGTATACCGGGGCGTGGTGACACAGGAAAATGCACCTGTGGACGATTGGCAAGCATCCACTGATGTCGAGGGCTTTCCCCGAGATTCAGGTGGTTTTAGAGTCTTTTGCCCTCTGCAAAGCTCTGAGACAAACACAAAAAAAGAGACGGAGTCTTCAGGTTCTGATTTTTCAAGGTTGCATGCTTCGTTTATTGTTTCTTATCTTACAAATTTCTCAGTGCCCCACAAAGGTCGTTGCAGCTGCTCGGGCATCTGGTGACTCCTCCCGCGCAGGGCTGTCACTATCTTTTATACTAATTGCTACGTATTCTTTTTTTATCATTACTCGCCAATAACTATCACTTATACTAAACAGGTCATCTCTGACCCAATCTCTTTAAACTACTTTGTGCCACCGTCAATGCTGAAATGGAGTGAGGGAAGAAGAAAGAAGAAGCAGGAGACAACGCCCCAAATCCTCCATCTTGCCCCCATTCACGTCAATGCTAGAAATCTAAATCTACTGTTTTTTCACCCTGTGATAAGCTAAACTACTATCTTTCGCACTCTTGTGGCCTGCAATCCCTCCTGCAGTGCAGGAAGCCTTTCCCATGGACTGAGATCAAAGCCAATGTCTTTCTGGGCTCTGGGCCGGGGTCCCAGACCCCCTGTCCAGGTCTCTGACCCTCCAGGGCAGCCAAAGGAATGCCCTGGACTCCAACATCTCCCACTCCTGTTTGAACTAAGAACACTTCTTTGGCAACTTTGTGCATGGCCTGCCGTATGCATAGAAGCAAACACGGCAAGCTCATGAGAAGGATTACAAGCCCTACTAAAATATATATAACTTTTTTTAAAATTTCCTTCCACAATGGTGAAAGGTCAAACAAATTGAACACACCATCCATCCATGACCCAGTCACCTCTCCAAGTTTGTTCACACTCTCCTGCAATTGCTTGATGTTCTCATGAATGGATTTGGAATGATCTGACAAATTCATGCAGCACATTCCCTAAAATTCCTCACACCCATGCCCGCGGGTCAGCAAAAGATAGTCAATCGCTGCCCTGTTTTGGAGACTTGCTCGTCTTACACTGTCAATGTCTAATAAAATGTCACTCAGTGCAAGAGAGATGCCTCGGGCATCTTTGCTCAGCCAACAACCCTCCCGATCCAATTGTGTCAAGGCTACTCCTGATGCTGCCTGTGGTGAAAAAATTGCAACCGCAATTCTCCGAGCCTTGCTCCATGTGTGAACCTCATCATCACAATTTGGATCATACATTTGAACAAATCTTTTTACTCTCCGTTTTAGTTCTCTCATCAGTGTCATGTTGGGTGTTAGCAATAAAAGCATTCCAATGCTGCATGGACCACCTGTGGCATTTGCAGGAATTGCGGGCTAGATTTTGTCCCGACAAATGAAAAACTTTTTCCTCGGCAACTGTGCTGGAACATGATTGGATGGCTTGTCAAACATCTTAGTGTGATTACACCAAGATGATGAATTTCTGTAAAAATTGAGGTTTGGAGTGACGTCTATAGTTTTATTTTGTGCCACTCTAGAAAGGCCGAATTTCACACAAAATTGCATTCGGACCGATCCAAGAATTTCCAGTTCCTGAGGTTCAAAAGGAGCCACAGGAAGGAACTTCGTCCAAACATCCCATTGGTCTGCTGGATTTACGATGGACTTTGAAATCACTGGAGGGATGTTTTCTGGAATCGGCCATTTGCTCACTGGCAACCGCACTAAACATGTTGAGAAGGATTTCCCTGACTTTGAGTGTGTCAGGCAGATGGTATCCAAACCTGATGCATTGGCTAGAGTTTCCCAAACATTCTCTTTTGGTTCAGCCACGGGCAAAACTGCCACATTGCTCAAGGCAACTAAGGAGAGAATGAGGCATAAGGATAGTTCTTTAATTTTCAATGGCTTTTTCCCATGGGAATCCCTAAAAATGCAACACCACTCAAGCCCTAAAGAAGGCTCAAGTCTCAGAGTCTCTCTTGCACGTAGAATGAAGGGATGTCTGCTGTCTTGACACTGGCTCACGTCTGCGTGCCTACTTCTCTTTCTCCGGTCTTGGGGTCTGCTTCTGCTTGTGTCTGGACTCAGTACGGTTTTACGTGCCTCGCTGCCAGCCACTTCAGTCCAATTGCTGTTGAGACACAAGCATATCCCTTGCCTCAAGTTATTAATTTGAATGGCCCTTCAATATGCCCTGTTTCTGGGTTTCTGACCAAAACCAAAGGATTTTGCTTCAGTTTCGTGCTTGTGCTGTTTGAAAAATGCCTGATAATTGGTGGAGTTGGTTCTGCATAAGAGCTATTTAGAAAATTCAACACATACAAGGCTTTATTCAAGCGCATGTATGGTGTTGCGTCTGCTTCTCTTCTTTTTTGTTTGTCTAAAAGGGATTTTAATTTTTGATGTGTCTTTTCAATGATTGCTTGACCTGTTGGAGAGTGTGGGATACCAAAGGTATGATGGACACCCTACTTCTTCAAGAATTTGTTAAGCACTTTCTCTATGTATGTTGGTCCATTATCTGTTTTGATTTCTTGCAGCATGCCCAAAGATGCAAATGCCTGCAAGAAATGTCGACAAGCATGTTGTTCTGTCTCACCTGTGTGCAATGATTCAAAGACTGCACTTGAAAATGTGTCAACTGAAACATGAACATTTTTGAGTTTCCCAAAAGATGGATATTTTGTGACATCAGTTTGCCATAACTGCAAACTGTGCAATCATCTTGGATTGACTGCTCCCATGGAAGCAGGAGGCTGTACAAGCTGACAATCTGGGCAAGCACTAGTGATTTACTTTGCCTGACTTTTGGAAATGTGAAAAGTTTCCATTAGTGCTTGAGCATCCTAATGAAAGAATGCATGACTCAATTTTGCCTGTTCAAAAATGTTCGGTAAAGTCCTTGAAATTGGCATGGTCAATTTTTCTGTGTGTGAATTGCCTTCTGCTAAAAAACCCGGAAGGGATGAATGTTCTCTGATGTGAGATACAAAATATTTATGTTTTCTGTTTTGCAACAATGTCCTCATGCACAGCAAATATGAATACAAACTTTCATTGTCAACTTCTCTCAAAAGTGAACCCTCAAGCCTCTTGACCACATTAGCTACATAAGCTGAATCTGTGATCAAGTTAAAAGGTTGCTGAAACAGCCCAAAAGTTTTGACTACTGCTGCTAATTCCATTATTTGTGGTGACCCTTGTACTATTCTTATATCTGATTTCCACTCCCCCGTGATGGCATCCTGCCATGTGCTTACTGATTTGTGAGTTTTTCCTGAGCCGTCGGTAAATGCTGTTATTGCATCCAACAGCGCCTCACTTATTTTTGGCTTTTCCCCAAAACTTATTTTTGCTTTCAACAGTCTGTGGCTTGGGAAATGAATAGTATAAACACTAGAGTAACCTAACAATGCAATCTGCAAGTCCTCGGATTTCTGCAATGCCCAATCAAAATATTCTTTTTTCAAAGGCAGGTTACCTGTTGTAAAATCTTTGCCTGCCATTGTTTGCAGCCTGGTCCTAGCTTTGATGATGATCTGAGCTATCATCTCCAGACTTGAGAGGATCGTCTTTGGAGACCTGTAAGATAAAATCCACTCTAAAATCAACAATGGGTCTTTTTGTGATGAGTCCCACTGAAAAATCAACCCATACAACTGTATTTTTTTCCCCAACACTGCAAGAAAGAATGGCAATGATGTTACAAAGCAATGTGCCTGTCTCTGCTGGAGGGCTTCAGCAATTTTCCCAAGGGCCTCCTGAGCCTCGGGAGTGAGATTTCTGGGAGATCTGATGTTATTGTTCCCTTTCAAGAGATTGAACAACGACGCAAGTTCATCATTTGTGATCCCCAAGATCGGTCTCATCCAGTTGATTTCTCCTAAAAGTTGTTGCAAATCCTGTAAGTTGTTGACTTCTGCTTTAATTTCAGTTTTCTGTGGTTTCACTGTTTGTTCAATGATTTTCCATCCTAGGTATTTCCAAGGTGCAATTTCCTGAATTTTTGAAGTGGAAATTTCTAATCCTGCATGTTGCACTTCTGCAATCACACAGTCACGAGCTCTGTAATTCTTGTTGTGTCGGTGCTGCAATGAGCAGATCATCCATGTAATGAATGATCTTCGCTCCTGGATGTTTTTCTCGTGCTAGAGACAGTGCTCTTGCAACAAACCATTGGCAGATGGTCAGCGAGTTCCTGAGGCCTTGGGGAAGAACAACCTAATGGTATCTCTGCAGACGCTCCTCCATGTTGACGCCTGGGATGGAAAAGGCAAATCGAGGAGCATCGTCTGGATGAAGTGGGATGTTGAAAAAACAATCTTTGAGATCAATGATCACAAGTGGCCAATCTCTCGGAATCATTGAGAGAGATGGAAGCCCTAGCTGAAGTGGTCCCATTTCCTCAATGACCTCATTGATCTTTCTGAGATCATGAAGCAATCTCCATGAGCCAGAGACTTTCTTGTGAATGACAAACACTGGGGAATTCCAGGGACTGTTTGTTGGTATAATGTGTCCCTTTTCCAATTGTTCCTTGACCAAATTTTTGAGAGCACTCAATTTTTTTTTCCCTCAAGGGGCCACTGATCCACCCAGACAGGATTGTCTGTTTTCCAGGTCAATTTCAAAGTGGTGAGTGCCACAGTGGCCCCCACTAAAAATCCACTTCCAACTTCACGCCCCATTGCACTAAAATGTCCCTTCCTCGCACTGTGATGGGCCTTTGCACAACAAATGGGCGAATTATTGCAGTCTTACCTCCTGGCCCCGAGACAACATTCACATCTTTACTCTGCAGACATAAGGTGACCCCCCCTATGCCTGAAAGAGGACTCAAGGGAGCAATTAAGTTCCAACTCCTGGGCCAAAAAAGATATGAAATTACAGTGACGTGTGCCCCCATGTTGAGCATCCCTTTGACTGCGATTATTTTCTCACCCTGGGTCAATTCACAGAGGAGAATCGGTCTGTCTCGGCCTATGTGTTTCACCCATGAGGCATGAACGTCCATGTGCTCACCTGAAGGAGGATCTTGTTCCTGGAGCACTGGCAAGACGTGTTCTGCTGCATGGGGTGGCAATGCAATTGCCCTGGCAATCGAGGTGTTTGGAGGAATGATCAGTGGTGGCTGATGAGGCTTTGCTAAAACTGTCAACTCATCATTGCGATCTGCTGAAATGACAGAAGGGTAAATAACAAGTCCCAAAATACTACTTCTATCCTTACCTATAATTAGAAAGTCCTGTCTCTTCCACGAAGATCCAGTGACACCAGTGGGTATCACTGCATAATTGTCATCCAAAAAACATATCACTTTGGTAGTTGCCAAGTCACATTGCGCCCCTGGTGGTAGTAACTCTGGATCACTGGGGATCCTGCTGATTGTCCTGCTGAGGGCGCTGGACTGCTGTTCCCTAATGATTATCCCCCTTGCGGAGCCTGTTCCTGAGTCATCGCCATTACTTGTGTCGTTGCGTGTTGACGATTCGTGGTCCTTTTGGAGTTTCCTGACTGAGTTCTTCCATTCGCATTGTTTTTTGCCAGGCGATGGCTTGTCTAATGTTTCCCTCTCCCGCATGTTGGACAAGGATCTGATGAGTCTGCATTGTTTGTAACTTGTGGGCAGTCCTTCTTGAAGTGCCCTGGTTTGCCACACTTGTAGCATTGTCTTTGTTGAAAATTTGCGAATACTTCTTTGACAGCCTTTTCCACCTGATCCCCCAAAATCGTGGCAACGTGCTGTGGTGTCCCCACCTTGCTGCATGCCTCCAGAATTTCTGCCATAGAGGGTTGGCCTGGCATTGCACTGATGACACGTTTGCATTCTGGATTGGCATTTGCAAATGCAAGACACCAAATCAAATGTGACTTCACCCCCTCATCAGTGACTTGTCTGTCCACTGCTTGTGTGAGACGATCGACGAATGAGGTGAAGGATTCTGAAGGACCTTGCTTTATATCTGTGAAAATACTTTCTGTAACTCCTGCTGGTGAAATTTGCACCATGGCCTTTCTGGCTGCATTCTTGATGTCTGCCAACATGTCTCGAGGAAAAAGTCTGGCTTGACATGATGGGTTGTCAAGTGGTGGATCGCCGGCCAATTGTGCCACGGTGAAGCCTGCATTCGCTCCCCCCTGGTATTTGACTCTGAGCTCATTAAGAGCTTTTCTCCATTTTGCTTCCCAGATGATAAATTGTGAGTCAGTCAGGATCATTGAAGCAAGGGATTTGAGGTCATATGGTGTTAAATCATATATATTAAATGTCCCTTTTAAAAGTTGTTTGAAGTATGGAGACCCCAATCCATTATCACAAACGGCTTTCATCAGATCCCTGACGACTTCACGATCCAATCTCTCCCATCTTGGGTTTGCATCTTGTGCATCATAAGTCACTGGCATAGCCATGCCCTTTGAACCCATCGAAAGTGTATCCCCTTTCAATGCATATTTCCTTACGTCCATCCAGTCTGTTGCAAGAAATTCTGGTGTGGCAGAAGCCTGTGTCTTGTCTGCCTCTGAAATTGTCTGCTTTGTTTGTGGTTTTGCTGCTGCTTCATCCTTTCCAGGATCCACCTGTTTTTGAGGCTGCACCTCATCAGGTTTTGTTTCCTTTTCTTTTTCTTTTTCTTTCTCCTTTTCTTTTTCCTTTTCCTTATCCTTATCCTTATCCTTATCCTTATCCTTATCCTTATCCTTATCCTTATCCTTCTCCTTCAGAACAGGAACCAGCGATTTTTGGGCATCATCAGATTTCTCTGCAGCATCTCTCCTTGGAAGAAAAATCTGAGAGAAAGAAGACATGGGGTCGTGTTGAAATTCTGAAGCTGCTTCAGTAAATTGTCAAAAAAACTGCTTCATAAAGTCCCCAGATAACAAGATGGATGAAGCTTGCGGGCTTGGAGTTCTCAACATGCTTTTAAGTTCTGGATACATCTGTAAAATCTGAGATAATTTTGAACGCGCGCCCATCCGCAACAACTCAGCTGCTGTTTCTGAATCACCGCACGCAGGCGGTTCAGAAACCAGGCTACTGATGGGCGGAGTTGGGCTCCGCAGCATCTGCTGCCTGGGGGTGGCACCCTCGAGACACCCTCCGCCTCGGCCACTCTCTGTCCCCGCCCACTCTGCCTCTGCCTGTCCCGGCCCAGTGGCGCCTGACAGAGTGTTTCCTCCCCTCTCATGCCTAGGACTCGCCCCTTCTCCCTCGTCGTTAGAATCTGTCCTACCCAGATCAGAATTACGCCTCGGTCTTTGTCCCGCCCCTGCTGCACCTGCACCTGGACCTGTTTCTGAAGCTTCTGGGATTCGTAGTACTCAGCTCGGTGTTTCTGGGTTCAGCCCCCCGCCGCGCTTTGTGACGCGGATGTAGTTTGAACTGTGTTGCTTCCCGTAGCTTGCGTCATCGGCGTTCGCTGAGTTGCCGACCCGGTTCCCGGACCCCCCCGCGCCTCAGTTCCGCCGCCTGCGATCTCGCCCCATTCGTCCGCAAACTGGCTTCCCCCATGATCCACCCCCACTCCACCCGACGCGCTCTCTGATCACTCTCTGCCGCATTCCGCGCCCCGGCGAAATAGGTTAGGATTGCCCCCCCACGCATGTTGTTCCCCCAGCGCTTTCCCGGCCCCGTCCTCCCCGCTCACACCCAGTTTCTCCACGGGGAGGGAAAGGAGCGGCGGGGTGGTGTCGCGCGGTGATTGGGGAGGGGTAAAGGGACTCTGAGGTGGGCTTTCCCCTCCCTTTTCTTTGGACAAATGTATTGTGTCCTCAGGAACTGCTTCGAAACAAAGCATGTCCAATTCCTCCTGATCGCTCGGATGGACTAAAAGTTTCCTCTTTCTTGGGACTATTTTTGGGGTTTTTGATGAACTTTCTGATGAGCCCTGAAAGGGCTGAGGGCTCCCCCCTCCCCCATCTCCCGGAGGAGGTATTAAACCTGGAGATAGCTGTTTTTTCTGTCTTGGGTCAATCTGGCCGACAGATAAGGCACTGCTATCCTCCCTTTTGCTGCTTGGCAGCTGTTCAATCCTGGAACTTTCACTGGTATTTTCTGATATAACTTCTAACATAATTCTACCTGCGGACAAAAGTTTCCCAGCTATTTTGTCTTTTTTTTTTGTCGCTTTGTCATACAAATCTCTGTTTACTTCCTGCCAAAACCCTGGCTCAAACAGAGAACGGGTCTCACAGTGTGGATAATTACACTTGACCCAGAGCATTAGAGCTTGGAACTCTTTCAGAGCTACATTGTATTTTGATATGATCCCTTTTCGGGCTTCTAATATAGTAATTTGTTCTTGTGAAGTGGTTCCCCCTATGATCTAGATCCAGCTGTTCTTACCAAAGCACAAAGGCTTGTGTGCAGCCGTGGTCGAATTCGTCTCAGAGGTGTCCTGATCACTGTCCAGCAGGTTTCAGGGTGACGAATTCCAGGGCCCTTGGAGATCTGTCATCTGGGACGAATTTGAGATGAGCTGTTCTGGCCAGAAAGGTGTTTCTTCTCCGGAGCTGACAGTTTAGCACTTTGATCTTTTGAGAGCTTGCGATATTCACTGCAGAGGATTCATTTTGACCCTTTCAGTGCCCCTTTATAGAAGGCCACTCAGGGACGCCAGATGTCGGGGGCTTTCCCCGAGATTCAGGTGGTTTTAGAGTCTTTTGCCCTCTGCAAAGCTCTGAGACAAACACACAAAAAAGAGACGGAGTCTTCAGGTTCTGATTTTTCAAGGTTGCATGCTTCGTTTATTTTTTCTTATCTTACAAATTTCTCAGTGCCCCACAAAGGTCTTTGCAGCTGCTCGGGCATCTGGTGACTCCTCCCGCGCAGGGCTGTCTCTCTCTTTTATACTAATTGCTACGTATTCTTTATTTATCATTACTTGCCAATACCTATCACTTATACTAAACAGGTCATCTCTGACCCAATCTCTTTAAACTACTTTGTGCCACTGTCACTGCTGAAAATGGAGTGAGGGAAGAAGAAAGAAGAAGCAGGAGACAACGCCCCAAATCCTCCATCTTGCCCCCATTCACGTCAATGCTAGAAATCTAAATCTACTGTTTTTTCACCCTGTGATAAGCTAAACTACTATCTTTCACACTCTTGTGGCCTGCAATCCCTCCCGCAGTGCAGGAAGTCTCTCCCATGGACTGAGATCAAAGCCAATGTCTTTCTGGGCTCTGGACCAGGGTCCCAGACCCCCCTGTCCAGGTCTCTGACCCTCCAGGGCATCCAAAGGAATGCCCTGGACTCCAACACACCTCGAGCAGGCCAGAACTGCAGTGGGGTCCTTGGGGTCCTCGCAATGATCATGAGGCAAATGAGGGGAACTTCAGGCCAACGCTTACACTAACAAACTTCTGACATCTACCACTCGGACTTTGTCTCTGTCTACCGTATGCAGGGGCTCAGACTGATGCAGGGCCTGCTCTGTTGGTGGAGCCTTGGGTGTTAACTAACCAGGTGGCCTTTGCTAGATACTGCTCCCAGTTTTTGAAAGATCCTCCACCCAGTGCTTTCAAGGTGGTTTTTAACAGTCCATTGTATCTCTCCACTTTGCCTGCAGCTGGTGCATGGTTGGGGATATGGTACACCCATTCAGTGCTATGTTCCCTAGCCCGGGTGTTGATAAGGCTGTTCTTGAAATGAGTCCCATTGTCTGACTCAGTCCTCTCAGGGGTACCATGCTTCCAAAGAACTTGCTTCTCAAGGCCTAGAAGGGTGTTACAGGCCGTAGCATGAGGCACAGGGTATGTCTCCAGCCATCCCGTGGTGGCTTCTACCATTGTGAGTACATAGTGCTTGCCTCGGCAGCTTTCGGGAAGGGTGATATAATCAATCTGCCAGGCCTCCCCATACTTATATTTGGACCACCTCCCACCATACAGTAGGGGCTTCACCCGCTTGGCCTGCTTGATCGCAGCACATGTCTCACAGTAATGGACCCCTTTGCTATTCCTCTTTGTGTCCCTGAATAAACAGTCTTTGGATATCCAAATGAGAACCTGTCCCTTCACTGTATCGTCAGTGCCATTACAGTCCTGCACTTTGGGCTTAGAGACATGGTGTCGCTCTCTAGGACTGTGTTACCGTGCGAGCACTGTAACATCTGTGAGCTGACCTCTCCAAGTGATAAGTGACAAGAATCAGAGCACCAGGAAAAAATTAGAGAATTTATTGACTCTTTGTTATCAAGGAGTGTGAAACAACAGGATGAAACCATGAGAAGAAATACAATATATCGACCTAATCTACAGGATGCCATGCAGACAAGTCAGAGGTTAAAACCAGAGTTCCTGTAACCAAACAAGAGTTTGAGACATTAATTTTGAGGAACTAAGGATTTTTAGGAAAGTTAAGACAATAAGTTGCTGAATTAGCTGAAGTAGATAGGTAATCTTTGTTCGCAGCTAACAGAAGCCGGATCTTAGATAAGCTACCCCGGATCTTGTAACTCATTTCTTGTCAGGTTTATGTTTATGTAGTTGTGCTTGTAATGAAAAAATGTGGTAAATAGGACATAAGATAGCTGCAGATTTCCTGCTTAAAGGACCCATTGAACACAGGAAACAAAGTTCTACCAAGGATCCATTTGTCATATGTTGGAGTTAAATCGTAAAGTCGTCAAAAATCTAATACAAGCCGTTCGTAATAATACATTAAAGTCTCCATACTTCAAACAACTTTTAAAAAAGACATTTAATATATATAATTTAACACCATAAAACCTGCAATCCCTTGCTTCAATAATCCTAAGTAACGCACAATTCATCATCTAAAAAGCAAAATAAAGAAAAATTTTAAATGATTACAGAATCAAATACCAAAAAAGAGCAAATGCAAGCTTCACAGTAGCACAGTTAGCCAGTAATCCACCACTTAACAGTGCGGCTCGTCAAGCCAAGTTTTTTCCTTGAGACATGTTAACAAACATCAAAGATGCAGCCAGAAAAGCAATAGTGCAAGTTTCACCAGCAAGAGTCACAAAAAGTATTTTTACAGACGTGAAACAAAGTCCTTCAAAACCTTTCAGTTCATTCGTTAATCGTCTCACACAAGCAGTAGACAACCAAGTTACAAATGAAGCAGTGAAGTCACATTTGATTCAGTGTCTTGCATTTGCCAATGCCAACCCAGAATGCAAGCGCGTCATCAGTGCAATGCCAAGCCAACCCACCATAGCAGAAATTCTAGAAGCATGCAGCAGAGACACCACAGCACGTTGCAGTAATTTTAGGAAATCAAGTAGAAAAAGCTGTCAAAGAAGCATTTGCAAATTTTCAACAAAGATAGTGTTACAAGTGTAGCAAATCAGAGCATTTCAAGAAAAACTGCCCACAAGTTACAAACAATGCAAATTCAACAGATCATTGTCCGACATGCAGGAGAAAGAATCATCGCCCTGCAAGAAACAATGCAAGTAAAAGAACTCAGTCAAGAAACTTCAGAAGGAGCGCGAATCGTCAACGCGCGACGACACAAGTAACGGCGATGACTCGAGCAAGTTCCGCAAAGAAGACAATCATCAAGGAACAACAATCCAGCGCCCTCAGCAAAACAATTTGCAAAATCCCCAGTAATCCAGAGTTACTCCCACCAAAGGCGCAATGTGACTTAGCAACTTCCAAAGTGATATGTTTTTTTAGATAACAATTATGCAGTGATACCCACTAGTATCACTGGATCCTCATAGAAGAAACAAGACTTTCTAATTATAAGTAAAGACAAAAGCAATGTTTTGAGACTTGTTATTTACCCTTCTGTCATTTCAGCAGATCGCAATGATGAGTTGACAGTTTTAGCAAAGCCTCATCAGCCACCACTGATCATTCCTCCAAACACCTCGATTGCCAGGGCAATTGCATTGCCACCCCATGCAGCAAAACAAGTCTTGCCAGTGCTCCAAGAACAAGATCCTCCTTCAGGTGAGCACATGGACGTTCATGCCTCCTAAGTGAAACACATAAGCCAAGACAGACCAATTCTCATCTGTAAATTGACCCAGAGTAACAAGACAATCGCAGTCAAAGAGATGCTTGACACAAGAGCACACGTCACAGTAATTTCATATCTTTTTTAGCCCAAGAATTAGAACTTAATTGCTCCCTTGAGTCCTCTTTCAAGCATAAGGGGAAACACCTTATGTCTGCAGAGTGAAGATGCAGTTGTTGTCTCGAAGCCAAGAAGTAAGACTGCAATCATTCGCCCATTTGTTGTGCAAAGACCCATCACAGTGTAGGGAAAAGACATTTTAGTGCAATAGAGCGTAAAGTTAGAAGTAGATTTTAGTAGGGGCCACTGTGGCACTCACCACTTTAAAATTAACCTAGAAAACAAACAATCCTGTCTAAGTAGATCAGTAGCCCCTCGAAAAAAAAAAAAAAATTGAGCGCTCTCATAAATTTAGTCAAAGAACAATTGGAAAAAAAACCACATTGTACCGACAAACAGTCCCTAGAATTCCCCAGTGTTTGTCATTCGCAAGAAAGCCTCTAGATCATAGAAATTGCTTCATGATCTCAGAAAAATCAATGAGGTCATTGAGGAAATAGGTCCACTTCAGCTGAAGCTTCCATCTCTCTCAATGATTCCGAGAGATTAGCCACTTGTAATCATTAATCTCAAAGACTGTTTTTTCAACATTCCACTTCATCCAGATGCTCCTCGATTTGCCTTTTCCATCCCAAGTGTCAACAGGAAAGAGCCTCTGCAGGAATACCATTAAGTTGTTCTTCCTCAAAAACTCCAGAACTCGCCAACCATCTGCCAATAGTTTGTTGCACGAGCACTGTCTCCAGCTTGAGAGAAACACCCAAGAGCAAAAATCATTCATTACATAAATGATCTGCTCATTGCTGCACCGACACTACAAGAATTGCAGAAAGCTCATGACTGTGTAATCACAGAAGTGCAACATGTAAGTTTAGAAATTTCCACTTCAAAAATTCAAAAAATTGCACCTTAGAAATACTTAAAATAGAAAATCACTGAACAAACGGTGAAACCACAGAAAATTAAAATTAAAGCAGAAGTTACCAACTTACAAGATTTGCAACAACTTTTTAGAAAAATCAACTAGATGAAATCCATCTTAAAGATCACAAATTATAAACTTGCGCCGTTGTTCAATCTCTTGAAAGGGAACAGTAACATCAAATCTCCCAAGAGCCTCACCCCTGAGGCTCGGGAAGCCCTTAAGAAAATTGCTAGAGCCCTCCAGCAGAAACAAGCACATCGCTTTGTAACATCTTTTTTTCTTGCAATGTTAGGAAAAAAAATACAGTTGTATAAATTAATTTTTCAGTAGAATTCATCACAGAAAGACCCATTGTTGATTTTAGAGTCGATTTTTTTATCTTACAAGTCTCTGAAGATGATCCTCTCAAGTCTAAAAATGATAGCTCAAATCATCATCAAAGCTAAGACCAAGCTGCAAACAATGGCAAGCAAAGATTTTACAACAATTTACCTGCCTTTAAAAAAAGATTATTTTGATTAAGCTTTGCAAAAATCAAAAGCTTTGCAGATTGCATTGTTAAATTACTCAAGTGTTTGTACTATTCATTTCCCAAGTCACAAGCTTTTGAAAGCAAAAATAAATTTCAGAAAAAAGCCAAAAATAAGTAAAGTGCCGTTAAATGCAATAACAGTTTTTACCAACAGCTCAAGAAAGACTCACAAATCAGTAAGTACATAGCAAGATAATGTGATAAATGTCCTAAAGTTAATTCGTGTTTGGAATATGTCTGTATTGTAATACACCCATATAAAATATAAGTTTGTATCTACCTACATATGTTATAAGAAAACTGAGATAAAACTGTGATATATGTCTTAAGGTTAATTCATATTTGGAATATGTCTGTATTAAAATACACCCATATAGGATGTAAGTTTTATCTGCCCAAATATGTTGTAAAAAAACTGAAACAGAAGCCATACAGGGAGAGGTACGGGGTATCTCTGCTGGCAGCACAGTGCCAGAAAAGGGACACGAGAACTATGCTAAGAATGACATAGAAATGCCTCTGCTGGGAAACTCTGAAAAGAACACAAAACCATGGAAGAGGCAGATGAACAGCTCAAGAACCGAATGATCACATCAGATCCATATCTCACCCGTCTCCTCCGGACATTACCATATCTATCCATATCTCATCCGCCTCCTCCGGACATTATCATATCTACGACACACCTGGGCTCGACCATTAAGGTCATTGTCTACCCAGGAAGAACTATTCAGAACACTCGGACCCGAACATGAATAGTTAATGAAGCTGCCGCGGATGGGGAAAAACATCGGAGCCCCGACTTTTCTCAGCGATCCTGTGTATAAAAAGGGGCAGCTTCAAGCCAGAAATGTGAACTTGGGTGGTAACATACTGGCAGAGTGTGTTATCAGCGTTCACCCAGTGCCGACCCCAGGCTCGACGCCGTCCCTTTAACAGTGGCTGTCCGAGACTGTCATTTTTTCTCTCAAATAAAATTCTAAATTTTGATTTCTAAGAATTTGGTCTATTGTATTTATAACAATAACATCACAGGAGAGTAAAAATCAGATATAAGAATAGTACAAAGGTCACCACAAATGTTAGAATTAGCAGCAATAGTCAGAACTTTTGAGCTGTTCCAGCAACCTTTTAACTTAATCACAGACTCAGCTTATGTAGCTAATTTAGTCAAGAAGCTTAAAAGTTCACTTTTGAAAAAAATTAACAATAAAAATTTGTATTCATACTTGCTGTGCATAAAGACGTTGCAAAACAAAAACATAAATACTTTGTCTCTCACATCAAAGCGCATTCATCCCTTCCAAGTTTTTTAGCAGAAGGCAATGCACACGCAGACAAATTGATCATGCCAATTTCAAGAACTTTACCAAACATTTTTGAACAAGCAAAAATAAGCCATGCATTCTTTCATCAGAATGCTCAAGCACTAATGGAAGGCTTTCACATTTCCAAAAGTCAAGCAAAAAAAAAAAAAAAATCATTAGTGCTTGTCTAAATTGCCAGCTTATGCAGCCTCCTGCATCAAGAAAAGCAGCGAATCCAAGATTGCAGTTTGCAGTTATAGCAAACTGATGTCACAAAATATCCTTCTTTTAAGAAACTCAAAAATGTTCATGTTTCAGTTAACACATTTTCAAGTGCAGTCTTCGCATCTTTGCACACAAGACAGCACAACATGCTTAGCAACATTTCTTGCAAGCGTTTGCATCTTTAAGCGTGCTGCAAGAAATCAAAACAAATAATAGACCAACATACATAAGAAAAGTGCTTGACAAATTCTTAAAAAAGTAAGGTGTCCATCACACCTTTAGTATCCCACACTCTCCAACAGGTCAAGCAATCATTAA
>JANEHK010000152.1:0-25492 GCA_025960845.1 Tachycineta bicolor | reverse complement strand
TCCTTACTCCCTCCCCCCTTCACATAATTCACTAAAGCCGCACAAATCCATTTTTCAAATGTATCAAAGACAGGCCATATCACATGATCTCGCACTTCTTACCCCCCCCCCCATACTTCGATACAGTAGTGAATCATTTGTCTTTTCGACCTCCTCCTTCTCACAGAACATTCCTCCCAATGTTCTAACATCCACCCCAAAGGACTTTCAATCAGGATTTCAGGGATACCTTTAACGGTTCCCTTTTTAGATTTCCCTGTGACTTTTTCTTTGGGTTTACTTCTCCCTTGTCCCATAGTGTCAATTCACCGGTTACTGGCCCTTTAAGGTTGATCGATCCCTTTCGGGGTTTTCCCGGTGATTACGAGCTCTGTTCTCCTATTTACTCTCCCCTGGACCGCTCCTGGTCCGAGGCTGAAAGGTTTACCAGTCCCAGAACTCCCGTGAGGACGTACCCTTCCCTTTCAGCCTTCCTGTGACCGATCCCCCCTCTGAAACTCCCCGAGTTTCTGGGCTTGACATGTGAGGTGCGTTTTTTCTCCCGAAACTTTCGCTTCCCCCGAAACTGACCACACCCCTCGCAGGGAAGTGGAACTGCAATTTTGGGGTCCCCACTCGCTTCGTGATAAAATCACGTATCATTCACACGCTCAGTCACTCCCACTCAACCACGCAATACTTAGGATCCTTTTCCTGCGTGGGTTCTTCGTGCACGTAGATTTTTATGAGTTGATTTTCTTCGCTGCTGCTCTGGAGGATCTGTTCCTCAGACCCCCCCCCTTTTGAGTTCCCTTAGAGCTCTTACCTTGCCTAAGTCCCTTTTAACTGTGGATTTTGGTTTTTAAGTTCGTCGTGTGGCCGATTGGTTCCACACGGCCCCACCGACTCCGCCAGGCCACTGAATTTCAGCAGGGCGCCTCCTGGTCAGAGACGGGGGTCCGAGGGTCCCAATATCACACCAATCACGTCGGGGTCACCAGAATTGTTATAAATAAGATAGACCAAATTTTAGAAATCAAAATTTAGAATTTTATTGAGAGACAAAATTACAGTCTCGGATAGCCACAATTAAAAGGACAGCGTCGAGCCCAGGGTCGGCACTGGCTGAACTCTGATAACACACTCTGCCAGTCTGTTATCCCCCCAAGTTCACATTTTCGGCTTGAAGCTGCCCCTTTTTATACACAGGATCGCTGAGAAAAGACAAGGCTCTGATGTTTTCCCTGTCCCCGGCAGCTTCATTAACTATTCATGTTCGGGTCTGGGTGTCCTGAATAGTTTTTCCTGGGTTAACAATGACCTTAATGGTTGAGCTCAGGTGTGTTGTAGATATGGTAATGTCCGGAGGAGTCGGATGAGATATGAGTAGATATGATAATGTCCGGAGGAAACGGGTGAGATACAGATCTGATGTAATCAATCGGTTCTTGAGTAGTTCATCTGCTTCTTCCGTGGTTTTTGTGTTCTTTTCAGGGTTTCCGGGCAGAGGCATTTCGCTGACATTCCTACATAGTCCTTGTGTCCCTTTTCTGGTATTGTGCTGCCAGCAGAAATATTTTGTTCCTTTCCCTGTACGGCTTTTATGTTTTGCAGATATAAACTTACATGAATTAACCTTAAATATATCTCAGAGTTTTTATTAGAACATGTACAAGTAGATACAAACTTATATTTTATATGGGTGTATTACAATACAGGCATATTCAAACACAAATTAACTTTAGGACATTTATCACAAAACCAAGACAGGAGCTAACCTGTGATAGGCATGTTGGCCACCCATGGCCTGTCGTCAGATCGTCCTGGCCTTCTGCAGATCTAGCAATTGCTAACATTCAAGGTTTTGCTACTTCTTCCAGGACTAAAAAACCTATTGTCCCACCTCTGGTTTAAACCTAACTGACTATATAAAGCTAAGATTATTAAGAAAAACATTCTAATGGTGTAATCTAATCACCTAATCTAATTCTCACGTTGTTTTACACACGACCTGTAATGAGCGAAGGCACAGAAAAAACTTAACATAAAGAAAACAATGACAGCAAGTAGTAGCCCCCCAATGACTAGAGATCTGAAAGGAGGGATGCCCATACAGACTATTTCAGCACAGTCTGTGAGTAGGCACGTTATCGATACATATTATAAAGTTGGCTTTTCGCAAATATTAAAATGAATGCTATATGTATAATATTGGAAGGCTTTGCTATATTAATATAGTTTCTTTTATTTCTGCTATTAACAGGGCTTTGAAATGGTGGTGTGATGAATATATATGTATATATTTCTTAAGTTATAGCATAATATTAAAATAGAAACTATGTGATGTAAGATGCTTTTTGTAGCTAACTCAGAAGAATGGTAAAGATAATCAGGAAATTCCCCCACATTCTTGGATTATCCTATCTGGATGAAGATAACAGTGACAGACACCAGAACTCCAAAGGAATAACTTATTGCGTCTCTGTTATCAGGGAGTGAGTCCACAAAGTGGAGCCACAAAGAGATTTATCTTCAAGGAATAATAAAATGTTGAATTGATGAAACGGGGGCAGGTTGGGGGGGGTTGAAACTAAGAGAACATCTAAACTCAAAGGAATCTTTAAATAATGCATTACAGTCTATGAATATGTAACAAACTGGTACATTTAAAGAAGTATTTTCTGAGTTAGTGGATGTTTAACTATTTTGCTTTATTCTGTCTCCTAATTGTCTTTTTATTAAACTTATAAAATTTTACCAAGAAAGTGAACCTTGTTTTTCACACACACAAGTCTTCCCTCAATGTTGATGCACTGGCTGATGAGGCAGTCCACTCCTGCAGTGTCAGTTGCGGCTTCCCATCCTTCTCCTCCCGCTGAGATGTCCCAATCTCTGGGGCCTCAGAGACCTTGACCGGAGTGTGATGGGTCCACCCATGTTCAGCTGTCTTGACAGATTTTTCTGTGGTCAGTAACACTTGGAAAAGTCCAGACCACTTTGCCACCAGTGGCGCTTCTTTCCACTCCTCAACTAGCACCCAATCTCCTGGTTTGATGTTATGAACAGCAAAGTTCAAAGACAGCATCTGTGCTAACTGGGCTTCCTGTCAAAGACATTTCACGAGACAATTTCCTGGCCACATTCTGGTTTAAACATACATCTTCACCTCCCCACCACATTGAAAATTATCAGGATAAGAATCCCAAACATTAATTTAACAGGGAATAATTGAATATCTCCTTGGGGTTTGGCTCTTATTCTTGCCAAAGCTAATGGCAAAAACCGTACCCATAGCATCTTAGTTTCTGTCACCAGCTTCAAGAGGTGTTCATTTGTTTCTCCATTGATCCTTTGTACTTGACCTGAATTCTCAGTGTGCTGGGGGTATGGAGGTCCCACTGAATTCTCAAAGCAGCCATAATCCCTTGAAGAATCACCCTGTAAAATGAGTTCCCCCATCCAAGTCCACTGCCTTTGCAATGCCATATTCAAAAATCCCATTTTTTAACTGATCAAATAGTTGCTGAAGCCACTAGAAATGCTTCTGGCCACCCTGCGAACCAGCATACTGTTACCCTGGTTTTTCTGAGTTTTTTTAATTAGCCTTTTGAATTTCATAATGGAGTCAGATCTTTTAGTTACTGTACAATATTTGAGCAGCTTTCTACCTTTTCCCACAGATGTAACATAAACAAATCCTTTGTTTTTCATTCTCTGTCCTTTGTTTGCATATTTCTAACCTGAAAACAACTGCAACTGACAATTGGTCTGGCCACTGAGGCTGAGGGGTGGAAACCCCAAAAAGCCAATCTTCTGCTAGACCCAGAAATGTATAAAAAGTAAAGAATAAACAAAGAGGCTCTCTTCCTCCTCTCTCGGCTCTCTCAGCAGTGAGCTGGGATCGGAAGGGCCTCTGCCTTGCAAAAATCTCGTCTGCGTGTGACTGCTTTGTGTGTCTCGGTGACAGCATACCACTACCAGAGGACATCTAAGCCCTTTTGCCCAGGGTATCTCAGCAAAATACACCTGACATCCTTGGAAAGGATGTACAGCCCAAGGTCATTTCCCTGCCTTGCAATCTCTCTTGTAGTCTGGCTATTAACTTTAGTCAGGCACCTCTCTGTAGCTCATTTTACTAAAACAAAAAAACCCAAGGCAGTACATCTTAAAGAACATGTCTGCCAATCTTTGAGAGTCCCAATGATTCACCCCATGGAGCCATCCCAATATTTGCAGGGTTAAAGTTCCTGGCATCCACTGTTTACTGTCCTTTGTAAATCAATTTCCCCCTCTTTCCTCTGCCCTACCACTTTCAATTATCTCCAACTCCTCTGGTGGAAAAGACACCACCACCACCACTTCGCCCCTTCCCCTGGCAGCAGCAGAGCCACAAGAAGCAAAGGGAGGATCCCAGAGACCCCTGGCAGAAGTGCTGCTTTCTGAATATCTCTACTGGATAGTTGATTACCTATTGTCTCTTCTGAGTACCCTACCTGATGTCCCTTAACAGCTCTTACTCCTACCACTTTTAGTAAATTCATGACCACCAAGAAGCGAGTAATTGAGCTCTCATGAGTGTGATATGGAGGATGTTTATAAATATAAAAATATAGGATTTTAGAAGCAGCTTTTGGTGATTTTGTAAAAGTAAAGAAACAGCTTGTACTAAGAACACAGAAGATTAGCTATTAAGCTTGGTTGTTAGGTAGTTACTAAGTAGAAGTCATATAGGTAAGATGGATAATGCTGAAACTCAGCAAAGCAGAACCTAGGTATTTGCCAAAAATCAATAAAGCAGAACTTTGTGGCTTGAATCCAGAAAAATCAAGCTCCTCATCTTTGTCAAATGCAAAGTGACCTGAAAAATAGCCAAACTTCCACCATGCCTGCCCAGAAGCAAAGATCAACCTGAGGGGAACTTCAGCCTTCCTCCCAAGACCCCAACACAGGACCACCAGGAGGCGTGACAGCTAATTAAATATGAAGTGAGAAAAGGTGGGGAATAGGTGGGTGGGGAGGTGTGGGTTTGTGGGATCAATGTGTCTTTAAACCTGGACCTTGTCTTAAGCAGGTATGCACAGCTTGGAGGAGATATCCCCCCATGTGTCCCAGCTGGAAATAAAACATACCTGCTTTACAATTATCTAATTGTAAAGTCTTTATTCTATGCTTCAAGTGGACATTTTCTTTTCCCTGCAAGTTAACCAAGCCTCTCCTCCCAGCTTTCCAAATGCATGTACCACTCCACATGCATATTTGGAATCAGTAAGTATTCACTAACTTTCCGTGAGACACTGCATAAATAGGAGACGTGAGGCAAAGTTAAAATGCTCTCTTAAAGACATATGACATGAAGTTCAACAGTACTGTGATAAACGAGGTTCACCTTACTTGTAAAATTTAAAATGTTTAATAAAAGACAATAGGAGATGCATAATAAAGCAAAGACAACGGCCAGGTGCTTGGCATTCAGCCAAGAGCACACCTACTGTCTTTGGAGACATTCTTCAAATACCTTTTCTATTGCATCAGCCTATTGCATATTCATAAAATATTATGCATATTCAAACATTTCTATAAACTAGTTTACATATTCCAGGAACTGTTTAGCATGGCCCCTCCTTGGGTCCGCCTTTTTAGAGCACGTGTGTTTCTTGGCTGTGGTTTTAGTCCCACTTCATTATCAGCTCCAGCTTGGGTCTTGGCCCATACTTTCTTCAGACAGCAGGTGCTGATAGTTGGCATATCAGTAGCAGGGTCCTCATATGTTCACTGGATGTTATCCCAACCAAGCAGACAGTTCAAGCATAACCATATCAGCTATCACTACTATGTCTAAGTTTTGCTAATAGCAGAAATAAAAACTATATCCATACAGCAAACTCATTTTAACATAATACATATAGCATTTATCTTAATGTTTGCGAAAAGCCAATAATATAGCACGTATTTATAACAGTACATTAGTTTGAGAGCTGGTAGAAGGCTTTTCTGTATTTTATTCATGTCCTATTTGCAGTCCATGGCTATCCCTCCTGGTTTAGGAAGGGGGATTCAATCATTTCTCATGTAACATTTGCTTGGGTTTTGTTAAGATTCTTTAATTCACTAATTAGTAAATCCGAAAAAGTTAGCCAAATTAATATAATTTTAAAGCCCTCATAGGATGAACTGGGAAGGTTAGTGGATATTTGTATGATTTCAAATATGTATAAATTCTTATACCAACTCTCAGGATAAAATTGGTTGAGACAAATTATACATCCATAAGACCTTCAGCCACACCATTTTTCACTAAAAAGACTACAAGTTAGACAAAAAAATCAAACTCAAGAATATGTTGGATGCTTTAACTAATATTTGATCTCCCACCAAGTCACTTGAACTGAAAACACAAACAAATTACAAGCATTAACAAACTGACGATGCAAGCACTTATGGTGGCACTTTAAATTCCATTTGCTTTCACACAGGTCCATCTCATGGGTTGGTAGGTTCCTATAAAAGAAAAGTGAAAATTTGGCCTACTAGACCAATTATTAAAAAGAAGTAAAAACCTCTTGTGGCTAACACAAAGTGACAGAGTCCATGTGAAGAAATGGTTATCACATTTAGGTATGATTTTGCCACTTGCATTTTTTCTTCTCTCAAACTGTTTTCCTTATCTTCAATGCTGGGATGTTTGGCATTCCTAGAAAAGAGAAAAGAAACAAACTCCATGGCAAAATATGCCTGAATGAAACAGTAAATTGCATTAACTTCTTCAGGAGGAGTTTTAGATTTTATTCTGTGAAGTGCTTGTTGCACCACTTTTGCTGTTTCCCACAGGTTTTCAGCGGGGTTTCTTCCAATAGATTGCCCAACAGAGGGAGTGAGACTGCTTTTAAAGTTTTGCAAGAGTTGCAGTCTGTGAATCACGCATGTCTTTTTCGTTCTGGAGCAGTATGCCTTATCAGTTTGCTCCTTTTGTTCCAGTGCTTTTCCTTTTGGACATGATTGAGTTCGGTGGCAAGCAATGCAACTGCCTAAAGCCAATCACTTTTTTTTTAGTAACCAATTGCTCCCTATCCCAATTTTTTGTATCAAGTCCACCCTAGGAGTAGGGATGTGACTGACAAACCAAGGAAGGATAACAAAATATTTTCCCCTAAAGTTTTCCTGTAGCCACCACAGAGGAAGCTGCATCATAAATACCTAAGCCTGCAAAGGGACAACACCATCCCCACAAGGCAGCAGCTGTAGAATTGGCCTCAGGATTAGAACCTGACAATTCTAGTTCTCCACAACAAACCACAGACTGGTGGGGGCATTCCCCACAAGATAGGAGTTGCAGAACTGGCATTAAAGCTTCTTTACTGATTCTCTCTCCCAAATATACAAACAAGTTCTTTCCTAATCTTGGGATTTCTACTTCATTTTCTATTTGTTGTTTGAATTTTGTGTATAAATCTCCATGTGGAGTTGGCTCTGAGTTGGATTGCTGTATCTGCTTTTTTTGCTTGTTTATTATTTGTTCCTGTATTAAATCCTGTATTAAATCTCATTCTCTTTCCCATTCTTGGGTCTGACTTATGGAAAAACAAACCCATTTTTCTCCTTGTGGGCATTCATGGTTTGATCCTAGAATTTTTGTAACCCAGAACCTTTTCCCATTCTGTAGGCAGGTGTTTAATTTAGATAAATTATAACAGTGGTGGCTGAGGAAAGTATGAGCATAAAAAAAATAACCTTGAGTTTTTCTGTGGTACAGAGTTCTGTAGCACTTGTGTCATGGATCATTCAGATTCCCAAGAGGGAAAATATTAACAAGGAGTAATAGAGGTCCAGTATGACATGTACCTCTACCTCCCATGCCTTATGGGATTGCTGCCCACAGCAGGTATGTATGATCTTCATGGCGAGTATAGTGGTTAATCTGGTCTTGCCTTCTATCTCCTTATCACAAAATTATTTATATCCCCTACTTTTCTT
Source organism: Tachycineta bicolor (assembly GCA_025960845.1). Classification (NCBI taxonomy): domain Eukaryota; kingdom Metazoa; phylum Chordata; class Aves; order Passeriformes; family Hirundinidae; genus Tachycineta; species Tachycineta bicolor. The sequence continues at coordinate 17,542 of JANEHK010000152.1, read as the reverse complement.
ATATTGTGGTTGTTTACTGTTCCTCAGTCAACCAGCATTATTAATTTCATTTGCAGAATAGAGTCTTATTACATCCACATCATATAGAGTTGGTGTCTGCACTCAAAGTATTTTTGATATATCACAGCCTCCCACTCAGCTTCTAATAGCTTGTGAGTATCGGAGAGCATCAATTCAACTCCACAACACAGAGTTAAAATTTGTACCTGCCCTCGATTTATGTTTGAAGTTTTCTCTTTCAACAAATTTTGCAACGTTTGCCCTTTGGGGGAGCTACACTGCCAGAGCTGGACACAATTTTTACAGTGACATTGCACCCAGCTTGAATAACTTGCACTGGGGTGCTTTAAACAGGGTATGTGATCAGGAATAAATCCAGATGTCTCAGCATGGAAAGCTGGTGTTTTTTTCCTTTTGTAGGTCACAAGCAAAAGCAAAAACTCTAGGATCACCTATGGCCCCAATGTCTTTAAATTTATATAACCCTGATCCACTTGATTGTGGAGGAAATAAATTGCCACCCCAAAGGTTATGTCGGATTTTGGAGAGCCTCTGGCCTTTGGGAATACAGGGAATTCCCTCCCAGTTTGAACTGATGGGCAGTTGCACGTTGTCTACTTGCCACACTGAGCCCGTGCACTTTGTTTCAGTCATTTTTAGTCCTCCTGTGGAAGTGACAATTTTCCAGTCATTGGGTTCTTCTACTGGTCTTTTTATTCTGCTAGCATGAGTATCCTTGTTCTGCAGTTCGTACAGCCGATTCCATAGTGAGTAGCATCTGAAAGGCACCTTCCCATTGTGGGGTTAAAGGTTGGTCTTTCCATGATTTAACCATTACCCAGTTCCCAGGATTGACATTATGAATTTTGAAATCTAGGGTAGCAGTCAGAGGGATTATCCCTTTTCCTCATAGTCCCTCTAGGGTTTGTGCTATAGACAGGACATATTTCTTGACACTGTTTCCCCCTTCTTCATAAGTGGCAATCCTGTGCAGCAAAATCAGAAAAGATAAGCCAAACATTATTTCATGAGGTGAAATCCCTAAATCTGATCTAGGTTGAGTTCTAATTCTTAACAAGGCTAGGGGTAGACATTTTACCAATGACATTTGGGTTTCAATCATCAGTTTAGTTAGAGTTCTCTTAAGAGTCAGATTCATCCTTTCAACCCATCCTGAACTTTGTGGATGCCATGGAGTGTGCAACTCCCATTCTATACCCAGAACTTGGATCACCTGCCGTAATATGTTAGATGTGAAATAGGTTCTTCAATCTGAATCAATGTTGTTCACTATTCCATACCAGGAAATATTTAATTCTAGAAGAGTTTTGCATACAACATTGGCAGTAGTTTTAACAGTTGGTACTGCCTCTACCCAATGAGTTAAATGATCTATTACTAGCAAAAGTATCCACCACTGCACTTGGGGAAGTTCAGTAAAATCTACTTGGATACTTTGAAGGAGTCATAAGGCTAATTCTCACAGTCCTTGGTGTTTTCCTCATAACTTTTCTGTTTACTTTTTTGGCATATCACACTGATGCCTTAAGCTTTAGCTTTCATATTTTCAGATTCTGTGCTGCCTAGGGATGTAGCTCTGAGCCTCATATTAAGTGCCAGTAAGCTCTCTTCACAGAGCAGATAGACAAAACAAATCCTTTTCCTGCTGGAGACTAAGGACAACTTCCAGTCCAAAAGCACAAACAATGGTGGACTGAAGGGAAGAACAAGAAAGATGGGACCTCACAACCTGAAGCTGTGACTGGACAATTAAACACCAATATGCAAATGGACCAAAACTTATAAAAATGTAAGATCTTGTTACCCCGACGCCATCTTTCTTTGGTGACTGTTGTAATACATTAATTTGGTTTATATTGTATTTCATTTGGTTTGTAATGTTTTTCCTGTTCCCCTTGGAAGCTGTATCATGTGGTTGGTCCCTGCTTGGCTGCGCCCATCCCCCACACTGGAATGTACCCCAACTCTGTTCCACTCCCACCTTATCCCTGATTGGGCAGTGCCTTGTCCCTGCCTCTAGGCCTGTCCCCCCTGGGAAAAAGCCCTGGGACAAGCGGGGCAGCTCTCACTCTGGCACCGGCGAGGATGGGAAAATAAAGCTATAACCCCCCGGACAAAGAGCAGGCTCTTTCCTTTTGCCTTCAGCAGTCGTCTGGGTCTCACTAAAGAAATTCCACAGGTGACCACCCTGGGTGCAGCCTTGGTTAGGCTCCTGTCTTGCCCAAGGTAGATCCTGGAGGTCTTTCTTATTTTCTAGCTCTGTCCAGTCTCTGTTTCAGGTCAGCCTTCCTAAGGCATCAACACACTTTTCAGTTACTTGCTTAGCTATTCCAAAAATTCCCATGCAACCCTAATTTTTCAGGAACTGATCACTCAATGCTTGGGGACCCCAATGAGTCTTGTTCTGCATGCTTTCCAATATTTTCCTGGCTAGCGGTTTATTTAACAACTGTCCCCCATCAGGTAATACCCACTTCCCTTCATTGTCTTTTTTTGCTCCTATTTCGAGGAATTTCTTTTCCTCTATTTCACTGAACACTGGGATATCCTGAATTTCTTCTGTGGGGGTTAGTGTCATCATCATTTTTTATTCCCCTGATTCAGCTACATTTTTAGCCTCCACATCTGCTAAGTTGTTCCCTCATATTTCTAAGGTGGTCCCTTTCTGATGTCCCTGAACATGCACAACAGCAATTTCCTCTGGCAATTGTAATGCTTCTAATACTTCTGAGATAAGCCTTTCATTAATTAATCCTTTCCCTTTTGAATTTAACAGTCCCATTTCCTCCCAGGTTTTCCCAAAAGTATGCACCACTCCAAAGGTGTACTTGGAGTCAGTATACACAGTCCCCCTCTCTTGTGCTAATATTTCAAGGGCTCATTTCAAAGCGTTCAGCTCGCATACTTGAGCTGACCAGCTGGGGGGTAACTTTCTCTTTTCTATGGTTACTAATTTTTTATCTATTATAGAATAGCCTGAAATTCGCTGCCCCTGGATTGCCCTTGAAGACCCATCGATGTATAATCGCGTCCCTCCTTGAAGGGGTTGGTCTGTCAGATTTTCTCTCACTTGGGTCTGATATTTTATGATTTCTAAGCAATCATGTACTAGCTCTTCTATTGGTTCTCTGTATAAAAACTGGGCAGGACTGAGGTATTTATCTCTAGTTAGTTCCAGGTCATCTTTGTCTATTAGAATTGCTTCATACTTTAGCACCTGAGAATCAGTGAGCCATTTCTCAGCTTTCTGATTCAAAATATTTCTGAGTGTGGGATGTGCACTTTTAGTCTCCTTCCAAAAGTTTTCTGCTTTCTTCTACTAGTAAGGCAGTGGTGGCATTTGCATTTTTTTCTTATTTTTGCCAGGGTCGGGATTAAATGATCGAGATGGTATTTCGTGTTCGGACTCAGATGTTTATTAATTCCTATCTATATTACAGTCTCACAAGCCATGAGTTAGTTCTACAGCACTTCTAGCTAACTAAGTAAAAATTGCTCTCTTGCTATCTCTTTACAAGGCCTTTTAAGGATAAATTGTCCAATTGAGAAATGACACCTAAATTATTTTCACTTTTAACCCAATAACCAACCACCCATGGTCCACAATGCAGACTTCTTATAACCAGTTACAAAATACCACCTAAACCCATGAAGAAGAAGGTGAAAAAGAAGGACTAGCCTACACCCTAAAACCTCCATCTTGCTTTATATATATATTGCTATATTCTAAAACCTTAAATTCTAAGCTTTCCACCATGTGATATTACACACTTCTATTCAAACTACACACCCATAATCCCAGTGCTATCATTTAATTTTGGAAGCCTTTTCTAAGGCCTCAGGTCAAATGCAGTGTTTTCTTGGGGGTCAGTGCCTGTCAGCACAGAAAGTCTAAAATTCTCAGTACCCAGGGTTCCAACAGGTGGCTACTGTCTGGATACAGGTTGGCCACCCCCTACAAACAGGGTCTAACAACTTTGACAGGTAAGCCACTGGTTTCCTGGACCCTACCCATTCTTGGGCTAAGACTCCATGGGCTACCCGATTTTCCTCATCTACAAACAAGTAAAAAGGTTTATCTAAAGCAGCAAGACTTAAAGCGGGTGCACTTATTAATTTTGGTTTCAAACTTCCAAATCTTTACTCATCTTCTTTTTCCCACACAAGTTCATACAGAAATTTAACAGCTTAAGTATACCCTTCTATCCATAACCTACACTATCCTAGCAAGCCCAAAAGCTTTCTGATTTCCTTTTTAGTTTTTGGCTAGGGGAGTGAGGTTATTCCTGTAATCCTTTCAGGATTCAGTTGCTGACTCCCTTGGCTAATTATATGCCCTAAGTATTTTACTTCACTCTCCACAAATTGAAGTTTCTCTTTTGATAATCTGAGTCCTTGGTTCCTCAAAAAAATTAGTAACTCTACGGTAAATTCTCAGACTTTTTGCTCATCCTCCCCTGAGAGAAGTAAATCATCAACATATTGAATAAGTTTTACTTCAGGTACCATAGGGAAAAGTTGCAGTACCTCTTCCAAGGCTTGTCCAAATAAATTAGGGGATTCAGTAAATCCTTCAGGTAATTCGGTCCATCTGAGTTGTTGCTTTCTTTCTGTATCAGGATCTTCCCATTAAAAAGAAAATATATCTCTACTTTCTTCTGCTAGGGGACAAGCCCAAAAGGCATCTTTGAGGTTTATTACACTAAATCACTGATTCAATGATGTGGATTTTACTCAATAGTGTATAGGGATTGGGTACTACTGGGTATCCATCTATAGTTCTTTTATTTACTTCTCTTGGGTCTTGGACGAGCCAGTAAGTTCCAATTTTTTTACTGGTAATACAGAGGTATTTTAGGGAGACATGCATGGTTCTAAAGTTCCATTTTTAATTAATTTTTGAATTACTGTCTGCAACCTTTTTCTTGCCTCTAAAGAGAGTGGGTATTGCCGTACTCAAATTGGGCAATCTTTGTTAGTTATTTTAATTACTATAGGGGTTATGTTTAACTTGCCTCTATTTCCAGGCTTGGCCCAAACTACTTCCTTAATTTGTTTTTTATCTTCCTCTTTTAATCGGAGCAGTTTGACTACCATTTTCTCTCCCTCTGGAAGCACCCTGATACCTAACTGCACTTGCAAATCCCTTCCCAGCAAATTACATCCTGCCCCCGGTACTAATAAAACATCTCCTATTCCTATGTTGTTGGTTCCTTCAAATATTACATTTCATAGCTGGTGCTTTAAATCCTTCTCTTTTTGACTCTACTACTTGAATTGTATTTTGGCTTTTTTTGCATCCTTTTGGAATTCTACAAACACATGTCCTCTCAGCCCCTCTATCTACTAAAAATTCAAATTCTTCGTCCTGGGGGCCAAGTTTTAAAGTTATCAAGGGCTGCTGTTGATATTTTGACACCAGGAGGCAGAGCCCCTGTCCTCTCTATTCATCAGTTTCTCAAGCCTCCTTAAAGACATTTAGGTCTGTAATGGTTTTAATTTAATATAACCGGGCAGAAACACCAATTAATGTGGAGGTTTTAGCATTTATTCTTTTTTGTGGGAGGGAGAGATTAAGATAAAAAAAAAAAACCCTAAAGCAGGCCTAAGCTTAAAAATGAACAAAAATAGTTTTATTAACATATACTAAAAGAATGAAAAAGAAAAAATTGAGAAAAGAAAAAAAACTTCAACTAAAACAGAATGACGCTTTAAAACACACTTCTTTCCTCTTACAAACCATTAACTTTCTTATTGAAAAACATAGAAAGACACTATTTAGGATTTTTCAGTCAGTTCCACTATTTAGACATAACTATTCATCACTCTAGGAGTCTTTCTAAGATCGTTTATGAAGATGTTTGCTACCACAGACTGTGATGTTTTATTAGCAAAGCTTCTCAGTGTATTTGGGCTACAATTTACAAATACTTCTTCTAGTCTAAAATTATCTTGGTCTCAAAGGCTGAGACCTCCTTTTAACCCAGGAACGGGGGGCTTTAAAGTTCCCAAATAAATCCCAATTACATCAGTCCCTAATTTTGATTAGAATAATATTCTACCCAATGATACTAAGACGCTGCAAAGAACAGTTAATTTCTCCATAATTTACCTTAGAAAAGTCCGGTTAAAAATATCCACTTCTTCAGTCCTATTCTAATATTATTAGTTCTTTTACTTCTCATCTGACTGACTTCATGTAGTGTCTATTTTTATGTACTTTCTGGTTTTCTTTCTTCTTTCTCTCAAGGAAGAATTGTGCTTTAAAAGTTCTGTGTTGTTGGAGAAGGATTATATCCGCTCAGGCCTGCAAGGGCCACGTGCACCCTGGGCTGAAGGAGTTGAAGAAAAATGCAAAGCTGTGCTGATGGAAGAAGCTAGTAGATGTCCTTTTTCCACCCCTCAGTCTCGTCTAAAGTGGCTCGGCTCAGAGTTGCTATGAAGCTGCAGGCTTTCTTTCTCTGCTGCCAGCGGCAATTAAGCTGGGCCATGTTTTGGCCTTTTCTGCCGCAGTCTGAGCACGTGGGCAGCATTGTCAAACTGCAGCCCATTTCTTCCCTGCCAGCAAGCAGGGGAAAGGGCTTAGCTGGCCTAGACCCTCTCTGTGAGGGCAGCGGCTTTCAGGGGCTCAGCCGGGCCCGGCCCAGCCACCCAGAAGGGCAGCAAGGCCCAATACAGGGCTGGCCCGGCCGCCTCCGAAGTTACCTCATGGCAGATCCCCGAAGCAAGAGAGAGAGCGGATCAGCAGCAAATTAGTTTTAAATGTCCCTTCCAAAGTCGCATTGACATTTCCCATTGGTCAGCTTAGCTGCCAATATCCCAGCCAGCTTTTTGATAGGTCCCTGTCCTCCCCCCCCAACCCACTCCACGGTCAGGGCAGGGAAAAATATTTTACATTTTTCTATAACTATAGCAGTGTCCTCTCACACCTGGCAGGCATGCGGGCTAGCTCAGTTCTGCACTGCCACAACGAGGATCAGTTGGGGTTACAGGCAGGGCGAGTAACCTCCTCCCAGTGGGCTCTTGGTTCCTCACACCAGCGAGTGGACCTGATGGAGTTGCGACTGTGGCGATGGAAAAAGAGTCGTCTCTCTTTAGGCAGGGTAGAAGGTAGTTTATTAAGGGGAGTCCGGCAAGGAGCTCCGCCTCAGACCACTGCTGCCCAGAGAGAGCAGAGATCAAAGTTTGACAGCCACTTATAAACGGGGGAGGGCTGACAATGGGTCAGCCAACCAGGGAACATGGGGGTGGTAACAGGGGTGTCAACTTCTGAACCATTAACAAATCACAGAAGGGTAGGAGGGGATTCCCCAGGCACCAGCCTATCACTCGACACCTCTCCTGGATCTTTCCAGAATCCAGGGAAGGGTCTCGAAGTGACAGACAGGGCGACCACGAAGAGAGGGGGGGATTGACAGGGACAGGTGCAGGGAAGAAACGACTGACAGAAAACGTCTGCTTAAATATCTAACTCATGAGGGGGAAAACTATTCCAGAACACAGGGGGGTACAGTGAACTGAACCATTACAAAAATAACTTATAAATCTTACAAAAATAACTTAATAACTTAATAAAACCACTCTCACACCACTACATATAACCACAAAACAAAATTGTGCCAACCCATGATAAGGTCCCTTTCCCTCTGTGGGCAGTTTCACCTTGAATGCCCATTTTCTTTGCAGTAGTAACAGACTGGGCCTTGGTTGTTAGGTTCCACTTTTCCCTTTTTAGGGACTCTTTCCCACACAGCTCTGTTCCCTTTATCCTCCCCCTGGTTCCACTTGTCTTGCCCTGACTGGAGTCTCACTTCCTTATGGAGTGGGTCCTCGCATGCTGGTTCCCCTTGGCAGTAGCAGCTGCCATTAGTTTAGCTTTTGCCTTTGCTTTCTCTTCATCCCTCTGTACATATACTTTTTGCACCTCTTTTAACAGGCCACTTAATCTCCTGGTTTGCCATTTTTCCAGCCTTTCTAGCTTTTTTATTATATATGGCCAAGAATGAGTGACAGAAGTTACTTTTAATAAGGCTTGTCCAGCTACTGTCTCAGGGTCTATACTTGAGTATTGTCTCATATTTTTTCTTAATGTCTACAACCACTCAGCTGGGGTCTCTTCCTTCTTTTGTTGTTCAGCAAATGCCTTATGGGCATCCTGAGTTTGTGGAGCAGCTTCTCTAATACTACTGACAATTAAGGTTCTCTAATCTTCCAAGTTTTGCCTTCCCCCAGGGTTATTGTGGTCCCTGTTATGATGTTATAAAGGCATTTTTTTGCTTCCCAGGAGGTCCATGTGCACATTCCCTTATCCATATCTGCATATCAACTATTGGGATGATTTGTTATTCTTCGGGTGTAAACAAAAGGCTGAGTATAGATTGCACTTCATCCCAGGTATAAACATTGGGTCCCAAAAATTGATTTACTTGTTCTGCTAATCCAATAGGATCTTCTAGTAAACCTTTTAATTCCTTTTCAAATTTTCTCACTTCGGAGCAATTAAGTGGGGCAGTTACAAACCCGATTCCCCCCTGTGCCCCTCCCAATGGTACTACCCTAAGCGGGTATAGTCCTACTGCTTGGTTCTCACATTTCAATTCATCTTGCTGGACCACTCTTCCCCTGATATCCTGACTAGGTCAGTCAGGGGGTACATCAGATGCTGGCAGATATGGAGGGGGCAGATAATCTAAAGGGTCCCAGTTTTTCACTTCTTTTAATTTCAACATATTTGCCTCCCCCAGAGAAGCCTCACCCTTCCAACAGGCAGCATAATCGCTTTCTTCCTGACTAAATGGATTTTTAGCATTCACATGAATATTCAAAGCCTGGCACATCCATTCTTCAAATGACCTATATTTTGGCTAGTATAAAAAATATATATATTTTATATATATATATATATGTAGGATCTTATCTCCTTTATAGTCCATTCTATGATACAATGATGTATCATTTTATTCTTATTTTAATTCTTTGTGTCAAGGTTATGTTCCCGCTGTGCCAATTTTATCCCCAGAGGACTATTTGGAGGTATATCTATTGATGTTTTCCTGCTCCTCTTTCCCCTGGGGGTTTTCTCCTTGCTTGCCTTTTTTTCCCATTTTCCCAACTTATCCTGGCACCATCCGCACACCTTTTTTTCCTTCTTTCTTAACTTCCAAGCAAATGTGACTCTTACACCTTTCACATGTATTTTCCTAGTCCTTCTCAGGTACTGTTCAGGCTCGGGGGACTAAATGCTGTTTCCCACACACTATTTTAATTATCACTGCCTTTCATGAATTGATCATTGCCTCCCATCATGCACTTTCTATCCTTGGACTGTCTACTTCCTCGTGTCCTACCGAAATTAAGAAATTTAATGCCCGATTTCTGGCTCTTAATTCTGCTCTTTCACACTCTCGTCACCAGGCACTCCTTTGCGTAGAAGTGCAATACCACCTTTTATGACAGATTTTACATTCACACAATACCCAAGGCTCACATCCAAGTCCACAACTTAATCACAAAATTCCACTCATACAGACAACACAAAATCTTTATTAAAAATTTTATTCATATAGACAACAAACACTTTACTTTTCTCTGGCTGTTTCAGTTGCCTGAAAAGAGGAAATGCATATCAAAGCCCCTCACTAGTTTTGTACCAAAGTATGTCTCATTCACTCAGCACTTAGACTTATCAATCACACAAGATGTGGGACATACACATATACTTCACACTCTCTTCACTCCTGTGCTGGTTTAGCACAGAAGTGATTTTTTTCCAAGGAAGTTATAGCAAAATGTTGACAGCTTGATTGACCAATTAGAGTGTTAGAAACACCTCTGGACTACACAGGTTAAAAATCACAGAATCTTGCTGTCCAGCCTGCCAGCAGGTAATGACTGGCTTGGCTATCTCCGTGCAGCAGGCAGGGCCAGGCCTAGCCCCTGCCTTTCCACTGTGCTGGCAGGCTGGGCTTGGTCTGGTCCCCAGACCTCCCACTGGCCGGGCCAAAGGAGATGTCCCCCGGGTCCCCAGGAGCAGCTCCAAGTCGGGGCTGGGCCAGGCCCACCCCAATGAGACCGTGGAGTGGAGGTTAGGCATCCATCAGCCTACCTAGCTACTGAGATCCTGGCCACCGTTCCTGAGCCCCCTCCCCGTCAGCTTGGCTTTGAAATCTAAGTGAGCTGCAGCCTAAGAGGGAGAGACCCAGGCAAGAATTTAAATCTTTCACTGCACAGATGAAACTTGCAAAGCACTAACTTTCCTCTGAGTCTTAGGAAAGCCAGAGTGGGACATGTAAAGAGACAATATGAAGATACTAGGGTAGGTGAAGGAGAAGCTATATCCTAAGTGATGAGGAGATGGAGAAGATGCCTTGGTTTTTGGGCTGAAAATCTTTTGTGAGCCATGGTAACAGACTGTAATATGCTAGAATATCCCTTTAAACTGTGGAAAAAAATATGCATTGAGGAGATGATGAGACTATTCAGATTGTAGATTTGAGCAAAGGTATTTGTGATGGACTAAGTAAATACTGAAGTACCTGTGATCTAATGGAGAATTTTGAACAGAGGAAAATAGAGAGAAAGATATGAAGCCCTCTGCCCCAGGGAAAAGAAGACCTCTGTTTCTTGAGATGGAGATGATTTTAGAGATAGCTGAAGAAAATCCTTTGCTCCTTTGGAACAGTTCATCTTTAAAATGATACCCCATGAGTATGCATGAGTCCATGGCCCATATGCAGTTGCAGGAAAAGCTGCCAATGGGAGGGACTTCACGGTTTGCAGAGTTTCTGGGCGGCTGCAGATTCGTGACATGGGAGCCACAAGCGGATTTTTCTTATGGAAAGTTCCATGGTAAACTAAAAGAGACTTCTATTTCTAAATGAACTGATGAGACTATTTTATAGGTGGTAACTGACCTAGAGTTCCAATTTTTGTCTTTATATGTTGTCTGTGAGAAAGAAGTTGTTGGGGGAGACGGAAGCATTTCGAAGGTTTTATTCTGATTCTTATTAATTTTTTCTCTCTTGTAGTTCTGTTAATAAACCTGTCTTTATACCCTTTTAAGTTTTGAGCCTGCTTTGCTTTTCTCGTAATCCTATCTCACAGCAGAAAAGGAGTAAATTATTTTAGCAAACACTCAAACCACTACACTAATTATGGGAAGCAGAAATTGGCGAATGTGAAACCACTACAACTCCCTCTTCACACATTTACACAATGCTAAGGTACCTCTGTTGGTTAGTTAGGTGTTAATATCCTTCCGCGGGCACTATTTATCAAATAAAATGCTTTAAATATCCTCAGAACCCCCCTCTTTTCTATAATGCCCCTCAAAGTGGAATAACCTCCACTAAATTCTCTATTCGATTCTCCCTGGAAAAGGATCAGCATCTCTTTGTGTCCTTCCCTTTTGCAGCCCACTGTTCTAACTACTGTTTTACACACAAATATCTTTAATCAATCTGGTGACTCACCTGGCTGTGTACTTAAGCACGGGCTTACAGTATCAGGCTTAAGCTCAAGTGTACATCGGGTTCTGGGCTGGTGCAGTACTTAACAGCAGCTGTTGTTCCTACACACAGAATCGAGCTATAGTCATTCCCCACAATTATTCCGGGACTCATTCAATCTCCCCCTTTCACTTCATCCCTTTGCTGGCTGAACCCCTTGTGGGGAGATGGAACCACACCTAGAAGGACCCTGCTTTCGCTTCGTAGATCTGGGTCGTCCAGTCTGTCTCACACACCCCCCCCATTCATTCTCCCCGCATCCATGCCGCCCCACTGCACAATACTTACCCATCTACGTTTTCATGCACAATTTAGGGGCTTACAGTTGCTGTGGTTTCTTGAGGAACGTTTTCTTCCCCTTTTCTCTTTGCTAATTGAGTCTCTTTTAGTGGCTGAGTGTCAGACCTGCGGTCTCCAATGATACCAGGAAAAACCGGTCGAGTCGCTGAACACAGCAGGGCACGCCCCTTGCTCTGGATCTCCTGGAGTCACGGAGCCAAGGTGTTAATCTCAGTGGAACCTCCAATTGTGAGAAACGAGACTCACTCTTTTAAAATTTAAAAGTTTAATGACAGATAAAAGGAACAGTAAACAGCGCTGGGTGCTTGGCAAATTGCCAGAGGCACACCAGTTAGCTATAACAACTTTCTTTATATACTTTTTCATTGCACTGATCAGATGCATATTCATGAAGATTATATGTATTCAAACATTCCTTTGAGTTCTTTTACATGTTCCAGGAATTCTTTAGCTTGGTTCAACCCCTGACCCGTCATGCAATAGTGTAGATTTGATTTTTGGGAGTCGTGTATGCCATTTCCTCTCAACAACAAATGGGGAGTTATTGATAGTCGAAGGGTCAGTGGCAGAAGTCCTCTTCACATCCTTTCTTTCAATGTTATCTGTGTGGTTCCTTCAATGGTATCTAAACATACAGACAGTTTTAGCTATTTCCACAAACTTATCTGAGTTATTCTCACTATTGTCAGTTAGTTACAAAAATAAAAGCATTCTGCAAGAGTTAACATTACATAGTTTCTATTTTAATATTTTGCGAAAGCCTAAACTACAATTTATGTTTATCACACATATATATATAAAAGCTACCCATGGCCAGGGCATTGGCCACAGAAGCTGACAAATTATACAATATCAAAAACAGTTAAAAAGTGATTACAAACTGTACTACATCAAAATTGTGATTAATAATATTTGCAAAAGCTAATACATAATAACGAAAGCCAACAACTACATAGTTATTTATAACAGAGCTGATCACCAAAACTGGGTGAGGCACGCCTTCAGCTCCTCTCACTGACCACCACCCCTGGATGGTAGAAATATCCCTGACAAGACCCCCCAAATTGTCAGGAAAATTAATCCATAAACACCAGAGGTTTACATCCAAAAATGAGACAGAGGAGTCCTGTAACTTTATCCAAATAAAGGGAGAGGTCATGGGCATTTCCCATAGGGTCTCTCAAACTCTTAGAGGACACAGCCTCCTTTCTATCCTAATTTCCTGGCCATATTTTCCTCTCTCGTTCCCCATTGGCTGAGGTACTTGAGAGGTACAGATTTTCCAAAATGCCTAATACCTAAGACCCCCTTCTAATGTATAATCCCCCCCTTTTTCTTTTCCTTGTGTCAAACAGTAGAATTCCTATGGAATTGATGGTTCTTCCCATTGTTTCTTTCATCTCTCAGTATCCAATTCTATCTATCAGCAGACCTACAGTTTGCTTGTAAAGACAAATCTCTCTCATTCCATTCATCAATTAGTGGAATCCTTCCATTGTTTCTTTTCTCTCTCAGTGCTAGCTTTATGTACTAGCAGACCCACAGCTTGTTTGTAAAAACAAGTCTCTCATTCCTTTCACCCTGGGACTGCCCCCACTTCTGAGTTCAAATTAACACACATTCCTTGAAAAAGTCAAAGCACCTGAGCAAACCCTTCTACATGAATAGCCCAGGCAGGTACACCTTGCAGGACTAAAACCTGCTATTCCATAGCTGGGATACTGTCCTGGTTTAGGGCAAATTTGGGAGGAAACCTCCGAGTGGGATCCCTCTGGGAAGCAAACCCAAATGACCCCAGACCAATTGGTCTGGAAAAAAGTCTCCTTAGAGGAAAGTGGAAAAACTGTTTATTCAACAAGTGCCCCCAAGCATAAAAAATTAATAATATGAAACAATAGAACCTCTCACTGCTCTGAAGAGAGATGGCAAAATTGATAAAGTCCCTGCTGTAAGTGTGGCATGGCTTGCTCAGTCTCTTATCAGTTCCTCTGGGGCTGGAAAATGCTGTCCTAGGCCCCGGTGGGCCATAGGTGTAAGCTCCCGGTGCTCTTCTGGGTTTTCACTCCAGTCCCAAGAAAAAGAAAAAAAAAAACAGTCCAGGGAAATTCTCTGCCTTAGCTAGCTAAAAGCTAACTAAAAGCAAAGGAAATCTCTGTCCTGCTGTCTGTCTGTGCTGCAGACAACACAGTCCAGGAGCAGAATGCAGACGAGTGAGTGCAGTTTCTGAAAACAAGCTGGGCACTTCTCTTTCTCCCCCTTCGCTCTCAGAACCAGTCTTAAAGGTGCAGAACACAATATCTAACATAAACAGAACAGACAACTGGGGATACAAGCATCATAAAGACACCCTAGGATACTCCACACATTCAGCAAACTCTCATGGGTGTCCTGTGTTACTTTTATATGAGCAAATTTCAAATTAACACACATACACACACACATTCACCAATAGTGGTGAAATAAAATGCATCTGCTCATCTTTCCCACTTATTAAAAGAACATTCGAACAATTGTCCCCCATTTAGCATAAAATTCAAATTAGACAGAGAAGCCCCCATGTCTACTAGGAAACACTTCTTGGTCCAGCGAGGGCTCCAGTACAGTAAACCCCAGGTACAACAGAAGATCCTGATACCCTTAACAATACATTTCTAATGTTCTCTTTTTGTTTTTTACAAAGGGCACACTGAGTACGGTGATACATGAAGGGATGAGAGACACCAACAGAGATGCAAGTGAATCAGCTTTTTTCAGAAGTGCTCAGTATATATATATATCTAAACCTAAAGGACTTTTTTTTAGCTACAGCTTACAGGCTTAATCACAGTTCTACAATAAATCTGTCCTCTTGACATCTTCTAATGTTCTCTCCAAAGCCATGGCCAGTGGTGTGCAAAGACTGTACTGTTCTATGTTGAAGTAGAAACTCATTTGTCCAGTTCTCTCTCAGGTACATGCTGTCCAGACACACCTGCTGCTGGCGGCACTGGTATTTTTTTAACTCTTTCCTTACACCAACACCTGTTACCCCAACAGATTCCTTCCCAATTGCTGTCCTGGTAGCAGCCCCCTTCCCTTTGGTCCTGGGGCTCCCTGCACTTTTTCCTGTCAGGAGTTGTAAAAACTGCCATTATCCTTGCCTGTATCTTTACCTTTTCCTCATCCTTTCTTTCATATACCTGATGTGCCTTTCTAACCAACTCCTGAAAGGCCCCACTCTGCCACCTCTCCAGCCCCTGCTCCCACTGCCTTTGGGCTCTCACTCTCCCACAGCTGCTGAACTGTCTGTAAAATCACTTGCCTCCCCAGTGACCCAAACAAAATCCCTTCTTATATCAGGCCAGGTTTTGGTGACACATTGTGTCTTAAATCAAAGCTGGTTCCTGTACCTTACACTGTATACCAAAGCCAGTCCCTGTCCAGCCACAATGTTTAGATGCACCCTCACAGCACACCCATCCAGGCCCCTGGGCTGCTCTCCCATCATCATAAGCTCTGTAAAGTACCAGGCCTCAACAGGCAGGCACAGCTGAAGGTGCCAGAAGGACAGGCAGGCAGACAAGACATCCTGCAACCTCATGGGGCCCGGGGGCAACTGCAGCCCTGCTGCACTGTGCTGAACCCTGGCTGCTCCACAGCCTTGGCTTGGTCCCACACCTCCCCCACAGGTCCCCAGTCCTGCACTCTCACACCTGGCCTCATCACTCCTCACCATAGAGAAACCCCCTTAAGTCCTGAGTAGTAAGCGGACAAACCCAAATCCTCCACCTTGTCTCCATAATGACCTGGAGAGGGGTGGGGTATAGGAATAACACCTCCCTGCCTTTCCTATCCTGGAAGTGGAGAATACAAAAGACTTGCAGCTGGCCCTATATTAGACTGCAGATTTTGAATATAAGGTGGAGAACTTTCCAGTTCTCCCTGTTTCTCTTTTCTTTCCTTATCACATAGCCTACTATTACTATTTGCCTTAACCATATTTCAACCAATCCCTTCCCAAACCACCACCCTATTGCTCCCTCTGGGTATCCATAACTACCTCTGGGAGAATGTGCAAATCATCTCAACATTCTCCCAAAGGACTCCTTGGAGGTATTTTGGGATTGCCATCCCTACAGTCGAGACCCAGAAGAGCAAAGAAAACTAAGTCTTTGTATATAAAATAAAAAGAACTTTGATGATTCAAAATATACCCATAAAACCAACTTAGGTTAGACATCAGTGCCAAAATACTGATATATTTTATTTAATAGTAGAAGAGGCAAAGAGAAAGAAAGAGGAAAGTGAGTTGTTAAAAACCTATATAATCATGGAAAAACCCCTCTAATTAAAGTTAGAAAGTGGTGTTTATTCACTGTCAGGCAGCAAAAGAGTCATCTCCAAAAGGCATGGCCGCCCTGAACCAGGTTCTTTGCCCTCTATTTATTTTCCAAGATCTTACATACAGTACATATGCATAACCCCAGCACCTCCCATCCCCGCTCTCTATTAAAATGAGGCTATTAGTCCTTCACGCGTGCGCAGTTCTTCTCTTGAATTGGGTCTATGGTCTCGAATTGGCTCAGTGGTCTCAAAGGATGAAGTCGGGTGAGTCTTCAACAGGTCTCTGTGACCCTTTGGCACGATCCAAGTTCCCCTGCTTCATGATTGATTGATATGAAGTCCAGGTGCTGGCCACTGTTCTTACTGGCTTCAATCTGTTCTTATAACAGTTCGCTTACTCCACTTTCTTCTATAAACATGCTCAAAATATAACAATTAGATCTAACTTAGGCATCTAATAATCATTAACCTACCATTTACTGATCTAACTTACATCTTGATCAATATAAATTGCTTCTAACCCTTAGCTAAAATCTTAACTCTTTAAAATCATTATTCAAAAGAAGGAAGGAAGGAGAGAGGGAGGGAAGGAGGGAGGGAAAGAGAGAGATCCACGTGTGAATGTATTCTCCTCCAGCCCTGAGTTGTTACTTATCTTCATCAGTGAGCAGTTCAGGACCCCAGTCAGAAGGCCTATTTAGGGTGTGGTGGTGTTCTCTGCAGCTTTTGTAATATAATTTTTGCTATAATAGGCAAAAGTCCTTCATGAAAATGTTTAAGTCATAAACTATAATATTCAGTCTCTGACAGAGACCCCATTTTGTACAGAAAATCACATTATGAAAAGCCACTAATGTGCGGAGAGAAGACTCTAACTCACAGAGAGGTTATGAGAGTAGGTATGAATTTATTCAGCGCTGAGGTGCATGGGGATAACTCCTCAAAGACATGCACACCTGGGAGCTTTGTTTCTCCCTTTTTATCTTTACAAACTCGGGTTATACGATATGCCTAATACATATTCATTTCCTAACCCCGCCGGTCCCCGCTTCGTATTAAAATTAGTTCCACGCCTATTTGAGGCTGCGCACTGCTCCTTATTGATCACTCCAGTGGTCGTCGGGGGTCTTTGGGGATGAAGCACATAGTCATCCTCTGAGCTGAACTTTTCAACTTGTCTCCTTGTGCATGCTCTTTTGTCCTTTTGGCCATCTATATCATGTTACCCGTTTTGGGGCCCAAAGAATGCGTAGATAATCAGTACCAGGTGGGCATAACGGTGACCAGAGCCCTAAAGGAGGAATTTGGAAGTCCCACTGGGGCCAGAGAGAGAAGATTGATCTGCTGGGGGGACTTGAAACTAATATGTGACAGGCTGGTGTTTTTAAAGA
>JANEHK010000151.1:263310-278998 GCA_025960845.1 Tachycineta bicolor | reverse complement strand
CCGGTATCCAGCAGGATTTATCCCGTTCCCACTTTGGGAAAGCTCCCGTTGATCCCGACGGATCCCCGTTATCGCCATGGCGACGGCCGGGCGTGAATCCCGCTCCAGGTGTGTTTGGATTTCTCCTCCTGGAGATTTTCCGGCCGCCCCGGGGCTCTTTCGGCGCCTCCTCATTTCCCGGAGCAAATATTTATGGAATATTGTCCTGGAGCGGAGCGGGGGGAAAGGGGGAGAGCTCCACCTGCTCCCAGAAATCCCTGGGATTTCTCTCCGGGAGTTTTTTGCAGGAAAAACGGGGAAAATCCCAGATAGGGAATCGTGGGATAGAAGGGGCTCAAATCCCACCCCATTCCAAGGGCAGGGACAATTCCCATTATCCCAGGATGCTCCAGCCTGGCCTGGGAGAATTCCAGGGACTCCTTCCCAAAATCCCGCTGGAATTTCCCCTTTCCCACTTGGAACACGTTCCCAGCGTCCCGTCACCCCAATTCCCCATGAAAATATCCGGGATATTCCCCAAAGGATGGGGAATGTCCCTGCCTGGACCCCAGGAAAAGTGGGAAAATCCCATTTTCCCTCTCCACGGAAGGATTTTCTCCATCTGGAAAACCGGGATAACACCGGGGAGCCGCCCCTGGAATTGTCTGCCGATCCTCAGAGCCGGCAGGAAAACGGCCGGAATTCCTCCTTCCCTGAGCAAAGTCCCAGGCTTCGGCTCCGTCCTCATTTTTGTTGGGAATGGGAGCAGCGTTCCCTGAAATCCGAATTCCCGCTCCTTCCCTAAAAACCAAATTCCCGTCCCAAAAAAACCCAGGAAAACCTGGAGCAGCCCCCTGGACCCATCCCAGGAAAAGCTCTGGAATATTTGTAGCAGGGATCCTGAAATTCTGGGAATCATCAAACCCCCTAATTAATAGCAATTAATTAATGACAGGCTGGCATTAATTAATTAGGACGAGCGGCCTCCACTTCCAACAGTTTTCCAAAGGTTTTTCCCGTCCTGCCCAGGGAATGGATGTGGAATGGTTTCAGCTGGGATTTGGAGGGATCCGGGATAAAACCCGGGAATTTGGAGGAGGGAAATCTGGGATAAAACCTGGGAATTTGGAGGAGGGAAATCTGGGATAAAACCTGGAAATTTGGAGGAGGGAAATCCAGGATTTGGGATGCTCCAGCTCCTCCCTGGACCGCAGGGACACGGGAACTTGGGAATCCTCCCCAAATCCCTTTGGGAATTCTCCCCTGATCCTGTTTTTAGGGGACTGAGGCCCAGTTTTCCCACCACAAACCGGGAACACCCCAAAATCTCGGGAATTTTCCCGGCTCGTCCCTCGGCGGCGTGACCCGGCCGTTTCTTCCAGGAAAATCCCGGATCCCCGGGGACGGATTTTTCTCCTTTCTCCGATGTTTTCCAGGATGAACGGCCCGAGCCGGAGCTCTCCGTTTTTCCCAAGCCTTCAAATCCCACTAAATTTCCGTTTCCCTGGAAGAGCTCCGCAGAATCCCATAAAAGATGATTTATCCGCCGGCGCGAGCCGCACGGAACCGCAATTTCCAGGATAAATGCCGGGTGTAAATCGTTGTTTATGTCGGATTCCGACCGGCTTTACGAGTTTTCCCGAGAAAACGGGATCTTCCCGGATTTATTTCCTCCGTCGGAGCCGCTCCTGCTCACGGGGGAACGCTCCGGATCGGGGGCTTGCCTGGGAATCACGGTTTTCCCACTTTTTTTTCCCCAGGGTGGGAGTTCTGGGATTTGGGATGGGTTTAAACCAGGAGAATTCAAGGGAATGCCGGGGCCATTCCCGGGGTTTTGATTCCAGGATTCCCTGGAAAATCCTGCTTGGGAAAAACGCTCGTTCCCATCCGAGGTTTGGGCACAGCAAGGGGAGAATTCCTTGGGAATCTGGGTGGGAAAAGCTCCTCATTCCCACCCTCATTCCCACCCAAAATCCGGCTTCAGCCAGAGGAGAATCCCTCGGGAATTTCCCTGGGAAAAGCTCCTCATTCCCACCCAAAATCCAGCTCCAAAGGGCAGAGAATCCCTCAGGAATCTTCCTGGGAAAAGCTCCTCATTCCCACCCTCATTCCCACCCAAAATCCAGCCCCAAAGAGCAGAGAATCCCTCAGGAATCTCCCTGGGATGCTGGGACGCAGGGAGGGGAGGTGAAATGGGACAAACGCCGAGAAATCCCTGGAAAAGCAAATCCCAAATTCTTCCAGGCCTCAGGAATCACCCGAACCCTTCCCAGACCGCGATCCGTCCTTTCCCCGCTTCCCGGGAATCCGTCCCCTGGACTCTCCCAAAGCACCGGCACAACCCCCAAACCCCAGGAGACTTTTCCTCCAGCGGAAAGCCGGGAAAAGGTCAGGGAGCGGGAAAAATAATAAGATTTTCTAACGGCTTCCTTCGGAGCAAAATATTATCCGTTCTCCCGCTTTTTTTTCCGGCTTTTATGGAAGGAGATTCTGCCAATTCCAAAGAAAAAGGAGGATTAAAATGAGCTTCTGCACCTTCGGGGGCCCATTTGGAAGTTTTACTGTACGGAGCTGACAGGAAAAATCGGGAATTAATATCCCGGAGCCGCTTCCGAGCTGCAATAGCAATTATTGGACTCGGTGTCCCTGGATAAATAATGGGGCCATTCCGCTAATTAGCTCCGACGATCCCGGCTCCGCGGAAAACCTCCCCCGCCCGGAAAAACAGCGCCGGGATTTTCGGGAATGGCGGTTTTCTCCCACCCGGGAAAAGATCCGGGAGCTGTTCCCAGGTCTGGGAGGCGCTGCCGGAGGGATCGGGAATGGTGGCAGGGAATTAAAGGCGTTATTATTATTCCGGGTGAAATGATTCCCGAGACTCCCGCTCCACGGAAATCCTCCCCTGCCTGGGACGGGAACGCTGGGTTTTTCGGGAATGGCGGCTTTTTCCCACCTGGAATTGTGGAGGAATCGTGGAAAAATCCGGGAGCTGCTCCCGCGTTTGGGTGTAGAACGGGAGGCGTCGTCGGGAAAATCGGGAATGTTAACAGGGAATTAGAAATGTTACTCCTAATAAAATTATCCCGGTGATTCCCAGTGCGACTCCATTAATTCCGGAGCTGTTAACCGGGAGCAGAGCTCGGAATTAATTAATCAATCAATCAATCAATCAATCAGCATTCCGGGATGGTTTTCCCACCTCAGATCCGTGGGTTTCCTTAACTATTCCCTAATCATTCCCTGGCTTTGGGATTGCATCGGGAGCTGCTGCTCTCCGGCGTATCCCGATTTATTCCAAGGAAAAGCAGGATCTCCATCTCCAGCCCCCAAATTCCCGGGATTGCAGCCTCGTCCCGAATATTCCAAAATTCAAACATCGGAACATGGGATTCTTCCCGATGTTAAATCTCCTTTTCCCAATTTTTTCCCACGTCCCATCTATCCCAGATTTTCCATAAACTCAGATCCCACCCCAAAGGCTTCTTGGGATTCTTGGGATCCTGTATCCCAATCCGTGATCCTGTACCCAGATCCCGTATCCTGTATCCCGATCCCGTATCCCGTATCCTGTATCCCGATCCCTTATCCCGATCCCATATCCTGATCCCATATCCTGATCCCATATCCCATATCCCTTATCCCATATCAGTATCCCGTATCCCTTATCCCTTATCCCATATCCGTATCCCGTATCCCTTATCCCGTATCCCTTATCCCGTATCCCGATCCCTTATCCCAATCCCGTATCCCTTATCCCGTATCCCGATCCCTTATCCCGATCCCATATCCCTTATCCCGTATCCCGTATCCCATATCCCATATCCCATATCCGTATCCCGTATCCCTTATCCCGATCCCTTATCCCGATCCCTTATCCCGATCCCTTATCCTGTATCCCGTATCCCGTATCCCGTATCCCATATCCCGATCCCTTATCCCGATCCCTTATCCCGATCCCATATCCCATATCCCTTATCCCGATCCCTTATCCCATATCCCATATCCCATATCCCATATCCCATATCCCGATCCCGTATCCCGATCCCGTATCCCATATCCCATATCCCGTATCCCGATCCCATATCCCGTATCCCATATCCCGTATCCCGATCCCATATCCCAATCCTGTATCCCGTATCCCGATCCCATATCCCGTATCCCATATCCCGTATCCCGATCCCATATCCCATATCCCGATCCCATATCCCGTATCCCGATCCCGTATCCCGATCCCGTATCCCGATCCCATATCCTGATCCCATATCCTGATCCCATATCCTGATCCCATATCCCATATCCCTTATCCCACATCCGTATCCCGTATCCCTTATCCTGTATCCCGTATCCCTTATCCCAATCCCATATCCCGTATCCCGTATCCCGATCCCATATCCCGTATCCCATATCCCGATCCCATATCCCGTATCCCAATCCCGTATCCCTTATCCCAGATCCCTTATCCCATATCCCGTATCCCATATCCCATATCCCATATCCCATATCCCATATCCCGTATCCCATATCCCATATCCCGATCCCGTATCCTGATCCCGTATCCTGTATCCCGTATCCCGTATCCCAATCCCATATCCCAATCCTGTATCCCGTATCCCGATCCCATATCCCATATCCCGTATCCCGATCCCGTATCCCGATCCCGGCTCGGCAGCCAGGGGGCAGTGGCGCCATTTCCCGCCGAACATTCCCAGCTGGAATCTCCAGAGTGGGAGGAGGAGGGGGGGAAGGACCGGGAATGAACCCCCCAAAAAACCCCGGGAATTCTCTCCCTCTCTGGATCCGAGATTCCAAAAAATCCCTGATAAAAGCTGGGAGTGGCAACTGGATGTGCCGGGGTTTATCCCATTCCCAGAAAACGATGGATCGGGGGATTGGGCCTCAAAAATTCCGAGCGGAGCCTCCAATTCCCTCCCGTCCCCAGAATTCCTCTGTTTTCCCAAGGCCCCTCTGGAAAATCCCGCAATCCCAAGGATCCGTAGGATGAAATCCCATTGGAAAAGCTTTTCCCGCTCCGATATTCCAAGGAAATGGATATCCTCGGGAATAACTCCCTTATCCCCCCTCCGACCCTCATTCCCTGGAATTGGAATTCTGAGGAATTGGAATTCCCAATGGCATTTGGGAATCCGTGCTTTTGGGATCTCCGGTGCTTCTCCCGATATTCCCGGTGCTTTTCCCGATATTCCCGGTGCCAGATCCGAGCCCGGCATTTCCGGCTCCATTCCATGAGAATTCCCTGACCCTTCTCTCTCCTTAGCCAAAAAAATGGGAATTCTTCCCCGCACCGACCTCGGCAGGGAAAATTTCCTGGGATTTGTGTCAGGGAAACACGGAAAAGGTTCCATTTTCCATGGAAAAGAGCGGGAATGTCGAGATGTTGAGCTTTAATCCCATTCCAGAGGAAGGGAAAAACCGGGAAAAGCCGTTCCCAAGGACTCAGCCCAGAACAAGGATTGGTAATTCCCAATCCTGATCCGAAGGGAAGAGCAGGGATCCCAGAATTGCTGGGATAGACCTTGGGAAAACGGGAATAGCACCTGGATCGAGGGATGAGGAGATGTGGAAGAGGGAAAAGGAGCAGGGAATTCTGGATCCTGCAGCAGGAATGGAACAAATCCATGGAATTTTTAAGGAGAGAATCCCAAATCCTGGAGGTTCAAGAATTCCCAAGAATCTCGGGACCTTGAAAATCCCAAATCCGGAAGGTTCAGGAATTCCTGAGGATGTTGGGAACTTCCGAATCCCAAATCCCAAAGCTCCATGAGCTCCCAAGGCCCCTGGCACCTTCAGGATCCCAAATCCTGAAGATAAAAGAATTCCAGGAAAGCCCCACCCCAGCTCTTCCCGGAACACAGAATCCCAGATTTTTCCCGCCCCAATCCCGCCTCCCTTTCCCAAATCCAGGGTGGGATTTTCCTGTGCGTTCCCCTTTCCCAGAAAAACCCTTTCCCTCCAAACTTCCTCTGGAAAAGGAGAGGAAAACCTGGATTTTCCCAAATTTTCTTTTGTCGTTTTTTGGGTTTTTGTGGATTTATTCTTTTCTAATTTTTAACAGGAATGAATCCTTCCCATGGGATCGGGGCTGGAAAATCCCGTGGGATCGGGGCTGGAAAATCCCTCTCCCTGTCCCAATCCCAGCGCTTTTTGCTGTTCCCTTCCCGTTTCCCATCAGAATTCCAGGGATTCGAAGGCTTTTCCCTCAAAACCCTTCCCGAATTCCCCCCGAAGCGGGCCGGGAGCCGCAGCTCCGGGCAGTTGCCAAGGAAAAGCCCTCGGCGTTCCCAGCCCTTCCTAGAATTCCCAAAGAAAGCCGATCCGCCGGAGAGGCGGGGATGGGCCTGGATTTGACCGCGGGATGACCTCGGCATTCCCGGCCCGGCGGACACCGGCACCCTCCCACCCTTTTTACAGCATTCCCGGGTTTTTTGTTGGGTTTTCCCCTCGGAAAACGGATCCCTCGAACCTCCCGGCCGCGGGAATTCATCCCGGAAAAAAACGGGAAAAATCCTCTTTGGCAAAGCCCCCGAAATCCTGGGGGAATCCGGGGAAAAAAGGGGAAAAGAGGATGAGGAGCTCGGCAAAAAAAGGGAAGAGCGCAATTTCGGATTCCCCTTGTGTTTTCCACCGCTGGGATTTGGGGTTTTCCCAAAAAATCCCTCTTGAAATATTCCAAAATATCCCAAAATATCCCAAATATTCCCGGGGAAATGTCCTCAAATATCCCTAAGTGTCTGTATTTAAATATCCCCAAATATTCCAGAGTGTCCCGAAATATTCCCAAATATCCCGATCTAAATATTCCTGAATATCTCTATTTAAATATTCCTGAATATCCCTATTTAAATATTCCTGAATATCCCCATCTAAGTATTCCCGAATATCCCTATTTAAATGTTCATAAATATCCCTAAATATCCAAAAATATCCCAAATGTCCTCAAATATCCCTAAATGTCTGTATTTAAATATCCCCAAAATATTCCCAAATATCCCGATCTAAATATTCCTGAGTATCTCTATTTAAATATTCCTGAATATCCCCATCTAAGTATTCCTGAATATCCCTATTTAAATGTTCATAAATATCCCTAAATATCCCCAAATATTCCTGAGTGTCCCAAAATATTCCCAAATATCCCGATCTAAATATTCCTGAATATCTCTATTTAAATATTCCTGAATATCCCTATTTAAATGTTCATAAATATCCCTAAATATCCAAAAATATTCCCAAATACCCTGTTTGGAATGTCCCAAAGTATTCCCGAATATCCCCATTTAAATATCCCTGAATCTCCCTCCGGATCCCGTCGGTGGCTCCGTGCGTTTTTAATTTCCAGGGATGAGATCCCGGCTCCTTTTCTCCCCCCTGTCCCTTCCCTCCTTTCCCAGGTGGAATTCCGGATCCGATTATTCCAAGGAAAACGAGGCAGGAGCCGCAATGGAGCAGAACCATCCATTAATCCTGGGGAAATCACGGAGCCAAAGGTTGGGAAAACCGGGAGCTTCCCACGTTCCCACCGCGGGCTCCAGGGGGAAGCGTCCGGATTCCTTCCCAAAAGTCGGGAATGCCGCATTCCCGAATTCCGACCTCTCCAGGCTCGGAGCTCTGGATTTTCCTGCTCCCGGAAATCCAGGCTCAGCCACGTTTTCCCAATTCTTCCCGAAGGAATTTGGCTCCAAAGTCTTCCCAGAATTTCCCCGCATTCCCGGAGGAATTCAGCTCCAGAGGATCTCCCAATCCCGAGGATCTCCTGCCACCATTCCCAGAATCCCAGCCCACGGAATTCCCAGCTCAGCCACGGAATTTAATCCCCTCTCCCTTCTCCCAGAAAAACCAGGAAAAATCAGATCCCGGCTCGGGGCCCTTCAGTTCCCAGCGTCCCGGCGTCTCCATCCGGACATTCCCACAATCCCAGCCCACGGAATTCCGGGCTCAGGGCCGGGATTGAGCCCCGCTCCCAGAGCCGCTTTTCCCGGATCCGCCTTTCCTCGGTTTTTCCTCTTCCCAGGCTGGAGAACCCGGAAAAAGCCAAACTGAAACTCCAGAGCGCAGGAATTTCCCAGAGTCCTGCTCCAGACTCCGGGATCCGAGGGAGGAATTCCATTCCCAGGCTTTTCCCCGACAGGAATTCCACGGGCTGGGATGAGCTCATCCCAAAATCCACACCCAAACCACGGATGAGCCGTAAAAATCCCGGATTTTTGGGATGCTGCTCTTCAGGACCAGCGGGAGAATCCCCCTGGAGGAATTCCTGAATTTTCCTTGAGCCCCATTCCCGAGCTTTGCCGGGAATCTGCTCCCGGGATGGGATCCGGAGCTCCGGAATTCTCTGGAAGAGGCCCCCGAGGAAAAGGAGAAAAAAGTGGGAATGCCCCGGGAATGCCAAAGGTCCCCGCCCAGATGGGGAAAAAACGGGCAACAAAATCCCGGGATTTGTCCGGAAAAGCAATTCCAGAGCTGATGGAGCCAGAGGTCCCAAAGAAGTGGCTTTTGCCACGGATCCGGGAGCCGGAAATTCAGCGTGAAGGAATTCCCGGCTCCTGCGCTGTGACCCGGCGGGAAATGAAACATCCGCCGTTTATCCCTGGCGCCAATCCACGCCGGAAAATCCATTTTCCCTTTTTTTTTTTTAATAAAAGGAGGGGGGAAAAAAGGAGAAGTGAATTTTATGGGAAAAGGAAAAAAAAAAAAAAAATTGGAGTTTTTTTATAGGCGGGAATTTTTATTTTAATTTTGAAAATCCCGGGATTTTCAATAAAATTCAGGAATAGATCAAAGCTCCCACAAAATTCCTGGGATCATCCCAACGATTTTTTGGGAAAAGGTCCGGGGGAGGATTCTTTGATTGAATTTGAAAGGAAAAATCCTGGATGTTTTTGCTGGGAAGATGATTTTTATGGAAAGAACCAATCCCCAGGGGTTCTCCCGGGAGCATCCCCAAATCCCAAACAACGGGAATTCCGAGGGGGGGTTGGATATCCGTGGATGGATCCCGACCCAAAGCGTTCCCAGGGCCGGGATATTTGAGTTCCTGCAGGATCCAAGGGATTTATTCCTTCCCTTTTCCCTTGGAATTGCACAGAAATCCAGGGAAATTCCATCCTGGCGAGCGAATTCCATGGAGTTTATCCCAAATCGGCCAAGAGGCGGAAAAACCAAAGCGACAACGGCGCCAGGACCCTCGGGAAATCCGGATAAAAGCCAAAACTATGGAATTCCTCCCGAACTGGAGGTGGAAAAATCGAAGCGACAAAGGCACCCTCGGAAAAATCCGGAAGAGAGCCAAAATTCCGGGATTCCGGGCGGGAATCCAAGCCAACATTTCTGCCGCTAGGATCCCCAGAGGGGTAAACAAATTCCAGCGGCGCAAGGAGCACGGAAAATCGGGATGGAGGCCACGGAAGGACCCCCGGAGAGGGCCGGGAATGTCGCCACGGCCCGGCGCTCCCGGTTCCACCTGGGCTGGCGCCGCACACCTGGAAAAATCCATCAAAACCCCGGACCTAAGGAATGCGGGGCCGGCGTTAATCTTCAACCGGATCCCCCCCTGGAAGCCCTGGAAAATTCCCGGGAGCCGTTCCCGGTTTGTCCGGGAGTCGCCTCGGCCCGGGGGGGTCGGCGCTGCCGGGAAGGGAAGGATCCGTCGGGAAGGAGCCGGAATTCCGCGGCTCCAGCCGGAATTTTGCAGCCCCAAGGTCAGCGGGAGTCACGCGGGGACGCGGAAAAACGGGAAAATAAAGGGAGAAGAGTTAAGGAGAGGGAAAGGGGGGGAAAACTGGAAAAACGATCCCGGATTCCGTGTGGGGACGGGGAAGAGGCCTCGGCCTCGCCGGAAATTCCATCGGAAATTCCATCGGAAATTCCATCGGAAATTCCATCGCCCTGAATCCCTGGGATCCCTGAATCCATGGAATCCCTGAACCCCTGGAATTCCTGAAATCTTTGGGATCCCTGAACCCCTGGAATTCCTGAAATCTTTGGGATCCCTGAACCCCTGGAATTCGCAGGTTCCGGAAAATATCTTGGGGGAGACCAGGGAAGTTCCAGGAAGTTTTAGGGAAAAGCTCTTCCCACTCTCCCTTCCCAGGGACCAGCACCGGCCTGGAACTGGGATCACTGGGATCACTGGGAACGCTGGGAGCACCGGGAGTCACACTGGCCACGGAAAATGGGAAAATTAAAAGGATAAAATTTAAGGAGAAGGGCTTGGAATGTTCCTGGGAGTGTGGGATCTGTTGGGAAAAGGGAGGAAATTCAGGAAAATCCCTGAAGCCCTGGAATTCCTGAATCCCTGGATTCTGCAGACTCTCGAAACATCTTTGGGAAAACAGGGAAGGTCGGGATTAGGAAAAAATGGGATTCAGTAAAACGGGATTGAAAAAAAGTGAGATTCAGTAAAACGGGATTCAGTCAAAGCCACTGGGAAATGAGGCGAGGACGGAACTGGGATAAAAACGGGATTGAAGGATTCCCTTTGGAATTTTCTCCTGGTTTTTCCCTGTTTCCCTCCAGGAGAAGCCGGGCCCATATTTCACTGCTGACATTCCCAACAATCCCGGGAAGAACCCCGGGAACAAAGGCCCTGCCCGGGTCAGGCCCGCGCCGGCGTTTTCCCAAAATTCCACCTCCATCCCCAGCCCCTTCCCGCCCTTCCCCAGCTCCAAACCCTTTGGAACACGCGCGAAATCCAGGGAAAAAGGGATGGGGACTTCGGGATCCTCCACGGACCCGACCCGGCCGGAAACCTCGAAATTCCCGTTCCACGGAAACCCAATATTCCACGGAAACCCAAAGTTCCCTAGCGATGGAATATCCCGCGCCCACGTTCCCGGCACATTCCCGGCCGCAGGATCCCGCCCGGAACGAGGAGAAGTTTTCCAGCTGTCCCAGAATTCCCTCCCTCGGAGCAGAACTGCTCCGGGAATCCGACGTTAATTTATTCCTGGAGTCGGGAATGGGGAAGGGGGAACAGCGATGGGAATTGTTCCGGATACCTGAGGTGGGGGAAAAGCAGGGAATTCCTTCCGGGATCCAAGGAAAGGTTTTGGGACGTGGAGAGAAAGGTGGGAAGAGCAAAGGGTGAAATGAAATGGAAATGAAATGAAATTAAATTAAATTAAATTAAATGAGGTAAAATAAAATGAAATTAAAATGAAATAAAAATGAAATAAAGGGAAGCAAAAGCTAAATAAATTGAAGTCGAAATAAAGTAAAATAAAATAAAGTAAAATAAAATAACATAAATATAAATATAAAAAAATACAAAATAAGCATAAAATAAATATAAAATAAAATAATATAAATATAAAATAAGTATAAAATAAGAATAACATAAGTATAAAATAAGATAAATATAAAATAAAATAAAATAATATAAATATAAAATAAGTATAAAATAAGAATAAAATAAATATAAAATAGAATAGAATAAAATAAAATAAAACAAAATAGAATAAAATAAAATAAATATGAAATAAAAATAAAACAAAATAGAACAAAATTAAACAACTCCTTCCCAATGCCTTCTGTAAAGCCCGGAGTGCTTTAAAGGCATCCAGGAATATTCCACTACATCCAAATCCTGCTTTAACTTCAGCATTCCTGAATTTCCCAACAATTTCCCTGGATTTTTTACAATCCCGGTTTTTAGCTTCCGACCTTTTTCACCTCTGGCATTTCCATCCAGGGAAAAAAAAAACCCCAAAAAACGGGAAAAACCTCGGAATCTGTGGGGCTGAAAGGATTTTTTTGGGAACATCTGTCACCGTAAAAACCAAACCCCAGCAGCCGCAAATCCCTTTTTTTTTTAATTCCCCGCTCCGTAACTTTTTCCTCGGAAGCTTTTCCCCCGCCCGGATTTCTTTCGTCTTTTTATCAATCAAATAATTGAAAATTAGTTGAAATCAAATAATTTTGATCAGAGAATAAAACCACACACACACACACAAAAAAAAAAAAAAATTAAAAAAATAAAAAAGAGGGGAGGGGGAAAGACGAAGATCAGCGGGAAAAATCAATTTCTGCGGAGAAAGGGAATTTTTTCCAGGGATGAGGGGCGGGAAGGGGACGACGCCGGAGCTGTCGACGGCTGTTTACACCGGGAGCCATCTGGCAGCGGAGATATAATAACAATTATCCCGTGGAGATTCCGCCGAGGAACCGCGTCCCCGTAAATCAAATTAACGCCCCCCGCGCCGTTCCCGCTCTTCCCGTTCCTTCCCTGCTCCCGTTTAACCCCGGGAACGCTCCCGGACACGGCGCCCTCATCGTTAGGAATTGATTTTTTATTTATGGCCGTCCCCGCCGCGTCCCGCCGCAATCCCGGCGTTCCGGAGCGCCTTCGGAATGTTTGCGCCGGGATTTGTGTTCCCGCCGTTCCCAAATCCCTGGGTTTGGTTTTTTTTTTGGTTTTCCCTCCTTTTTCCCTCCCCTCTCTCCTCCCCCGGCGTGGAAATATCCGATATCCTCCATTAGCTCGATTCCATCGGATAAGGGGTTTATTCCTTTAAATTATTTAACCTTGGGAGAACCCGCTGGGATCCCATAAATCCCGGCCCCGCTAATGAAAATCATCCGTTAGGGCCGAGACAACGGGAAAAGGGATTAAAACACCTCGGAAAATCGACTCCTTCTCATTTCTGTTTGGGTTTGGGTTGGTTTTTTTTTCATGTATCCTCGGGATCCGACAGACGGGAGAATTCCCGGAAAACCTCCCTTTGCTTCCGCGCCTCAGCGCTGAGCCAGGAATCTTACTTCTCGTAGGATATCCGATTTTTTTTTCCCTGGATTTTGGGAAAAGCCCCTTAGGAAAGTGAGAGGGTCCTGAACTCCCTTTTCCAGCTGAATTGGGCGGAATTTAGCTCCTAATTCCGGAAATCCACATCCAGCCTTTCCCCTAAAGCTGGAATTCCGATCCCTGGAAACGGAAGGGACGGAGCTCGACCCCCCGAAAAATTGGATTGAAAACCCCGGCCCAGAAAAAAAAAAGGGGGGGGGAAAAGCAAAATTCGGGAGTTTTGCTTCAAGTTTCAATCAATTTTATCAATTAATAAACTAAATAAATTTAATTTAAGCTCCGTCCCCCTCCTGGGGACATTTTTAGGATCTGGATCCCTCTGATGGGAGATGTTGTTCCATAAATTCGATTTTTTTGGCTGTTTTTTTTGTCCTTTGTTCGGTGAAATTGGGATTTTTACTCGTTTTTTGGGGGTGCGGGGTTGGTGGAGCTCCACACGGGACGAGCGCCGAGAAAATCTGGGAGGGTTTGAAGGAAAACAATGGGATTCGGGATGGGATTCCGAGGGAAAAATGTCAAAAAATTGCATCGTCTTCCCACTTTTCCTCACTGGGAATATTTTTGTTTGGTTTGGGGATTTTGGGGGCGTTTGTGAGGCAGCGGGGCGGAGTCAAACCGCCCCGAAACTCACCCAGCTGAGCCTGGAGGCGAACTTGGGCTCGGAATAAATCCGGAATTGCCTGGAATTCTCCCATTTTCCCGCAGGACATTCCAAGCGGGGTGGGAATTCACCGGGATCAGCCGAAGATCTCGGAGGAGCCACCGGAGCAAGGAGAACCAACCACCCCCTCCCTTCCCCTTCCCCTTCCCAACCCCGGCAGCTCCGGGAAAATCAAAATAATCCCAGATCTGGAGATGGGAAAATCCCATTTCTCCGTGGCGCCTCGGGAGCGCAGCCGGAGCTGCTGGATTTCGTGGAGCTCCAGAAAATCCCAGGAAGGACCAGGGAACCCAGAGCTCCCCAAGAACAGGGACAGATCCCTGAGGAGGGGACCGGAGCCGGAGCTGCTCCGCCCAAACTCCGCCGGGATAAAACCGGAGCCAAGGCGAAAGCTCGGGATCGTTCCCGGTGGGAATCGAAGGCTCCAGATCCTCGTTTGTTCCCCCGGATCCTCGTTTTTTATCCCCGGATCCCGTTCCCGGCGTGTGTAGGAGCACGACCACCCTGACCCCGATTTAGTCCCATGTTTAACACCTGGATTTAAGGGGCGGCTCCTCAACTTCCCAGCTCCGACGGATTCCAGCTCCAATCCGGAGCGGCTTCCGCGGGATGGAGCCGGAGCCACGGGAGGAGCTCAGGATGGATTCCAGGGAGGACGCAGAGGCCCTGGAGCCCCGCTGTTCCCTGGATCCCTGACCCCACATTTAAAGCGGGATTTAAGGGTGGCTCCAACCCCAGCTCCAACAGATCCCGGAGCCCAAGGGAGATCCAGGCCGGCCCCAGAGGCTCTGGACCCTCCCTTTTCCCTGGATCCCATTCCCAGAGACCACCCGGACCCCTCCAAGCCCCAGACATTTGCAGGATGATTTAAGGACGGCTCCTCCATTCCCCGGATCCCCAAACTCTCCTGGAAACCAAACCCAATTCCCGGCTTTGATCACGGCTCCTCGCTTTGTCTCGGAGCCTTTTCCCGGCCTTTCCCTCCCTTTCTTCTCCGTTTATTCCCTTTTTATTTCACTCTCTTTTCCTTTTTGTGCTAAACCCGTGAAAGGCGCCGGGCTGGGAGCTCGTTTGGCCATGAAAAGCACGGAGCCGCCGATGGAAGCGCCGACGGACGCGCCCTGCCCTCGGCCCAGCCGCGATTTTCCTTCCAGGGCCGTCTCCGAAAACAAAAAACAACAAAACAAAACCTCCACGAGCGGCATGCAAAGAAGTTCCGAGCGCTCGGGGAAGGAGGGGAGGGAAGGGAAAAAAAAAAACCACGGAAAGAGGAGAAGGGCGGGCGGCGCTGGGAGCGGGGGGGAGAGCGGCAGATCAATCATTTATAATTAACAAAAATCCGATTGGGGCTTTAAATAGAGATCAATGTGCGTCGGGGCTGAGTGGATTGCGAGGATGCGTTCACCTCCTCGTAACTCTGCTGTCACACCTCCCGAGCCCCCATCCGTTTTGTTAACAAAGCTTCGGGGGGCGCCGGGCTCTCATCGAAATTTCATTAATCTAATGGAGTAAAGTCCTGGAGAGGAGGGAGGGAGAGAGGGAGGGAGATGGGGGAAAGAAAGAAAAGGGAAAAAAAAAAAAAAAAAAAATCAAATTCTCGTTGTGCGAGATGGTACCTGGGAAAGATAACCTCTGGTTGAACCCCGCGCCTCGGCGGGCTCTGCCATCCGTCTGGGAGCAGACAGCAGCGGGATGATTGCAGCCACCGGCCGCGGATCCTTCTTCTTCTTCTTCTTCTGCCGCCGCCGCCGCTCCCCCCGAACCCAAACCCCCGGGGCCGAGCCCCGGCGCCGACGGCCACGCGCTGCCACGGCCCGGGGTCACCGCCGGGACAGGCCGGGCCGGGCCGGGCCTGAAATCAGCACGGTCTGGGGTTTGGGACGGGGTCAGGCCTAAAATCAGCACGGGTCTGGGGTTTGGGACGGGGTCAGGCCTAAAATCAGCACGGGTCTGGGGTTTGGGACGAGGTCAGGCCTAAAATCAGCACGGGTCTGGGGCTGGGACAGGGTCAGGCCTAAAATCAGCACGGGTCTGGGGCTGGGATGGCAGCGGGGTCACGGCTGGGACTGGGATGGGGTCAGGCCTAAAATCAGCATGGATTTGGGTTTGGGACGGGGTCAGGTTTAAATTCATCACAGGTTTGGGACCACAGCAGGGTCACGGCTGGGACAGGGTCAGGTTTGGGTTTGGGACCACAGCGGGGTCATGGATGAGAGTGGGTCAGGTCTAAA
>JANEHK010000151.1:237575-254865 GCA_025960845.1 Tachycineta bicolor | reverse complement strand
AATAATAATAATAATAAACCCTGTGCCCAAAATTCCCTGGAAAAAGGGATTTTTGTGTCTGGTTTAAAGGGATGATGGGAGGGGAAAAGCGGAAAATCTGGGAACTTATTTAGCAAGTAATAAAAAATAATAATAATAAAAAAAAAAAACCCATGCCCAAAATTCCCTGGAAAAAAAGGGATTTTTGTGGCTGGTTTAAAGGGATGATGGGAGGGGAAAAGCAGAAAATCTGGGAAATTGTTTAGCAAATATTAAAAATAAAATTTAAAAACAAAAACAACCCTGTGCCCCAAATTCCCTGGAAAAAGGGATTTTTGTGGCTGGTTTTAAGGGATGATGGAAGGGGAAATGCAGAAAATCTGGGAACTTATTTAGCAAGTAATAAATAATAATAATAATTTAAAAAAACCCATGCCCAAAATTCCCTGGAAAAAAAAGGGATTTTTTGTGGCTGGTTTAAAGGGATGATGGAAGAGGAGAAGCAGAAAATCTGGGATGTTATATTTAAAATAAAAATTTTAAAAAGACGCCCAAAAAGTCCCTGGAAGAAGGAGGATTTTTGTGGCTTTTTTTAAGGGGTGACGGGAGGGGAAAAGACACAAATCTGGGACACTATTTTAAAATACTAAAAAAGAAATGGTGCCCAAAATTCCCTGGAAAAGGGGACGATGGAAAAGGGAATGGAAAAGCAGAAAATCTGGGATATTAATTTTAAAAAAATAAATCCCAGCACGGTGCCCAAAATTCCCTGGAAAATAAAAAGGATTTTCCGTGGCAAAATGATCCCAATAATCAAATTTTCCTTGATTATTCCCGAGGAGGGAAAGAAGGACGTTGGAAGAGAGGGAAAAAGGGAGAGGCAGAGATTGAGGGGATCCCTTTTCCCAGGAGCGGGTTGGGAACCAGGAAAAGGAACCCACAGCATCTGGAGCTGTGGGATGATGAAATTCCTGGGAAATTCCTCCAGCTTTTTAGGGGAAATTCTCCAGATTTTTGCTAAAATTCCTTTAATGGGACTCAGCCCGGCTTTTGGGGGCACCGGGTGAACGGGAATCCGAACGCCGCCTGAATTCCTGCCTCAGATTCCCTCCAAATTCCCAGATTTTCTGTTTTTTCCAAGTGAAAAATAGCAGGAAAAACAAGCAGCAATGAATAAAATTGGAATTAATTTGTTTTCTTCCCCCTCTTTTTTTTTTTTTTTTTTTTTCCTGCTTTCTGCAGTCGGAATTCCGATAACGGATCAATAATTTCCCAACCATCGCCCTCGGCTTCCCTTCCTCCGGGAAAAAGTGGGGGGAAAAACACGGAAACCCCTTCCCGAATTCCCAAATTAAGGCCCTAAATTGGAGCGGGACGGAATTCCGTGGATCGGGACATAAATCCAATTCCAGGATTTCCTCGGAGAGCAATTCCAAGGTCACCGAGAGCGGCGAATCCTCGGGATTTGATTTGGTTTCGTCCCAGGATTATTTCCAGGGGTTTTCCCGGCCCATCCCACGGAATATTGAAACGATGATTTAATAGGGGAACGGGAATATCAAAGGAAAATTCCCGGGATAAGAGGCAATTACTGACCCCGAGCACGAGGGGTTGGGATGTTCCCGATATTCCCAGTGATCCAGGGCAGGGAATTCATGAGGTCCCCGCTCCTCAAGGAGTGAAAAATGAGGGAATAAAACCATTCCAGGAGCTCCATTTCTCCAAGTGCCTCGCTTCCATCATTCCTGTCACAAATCCCGGCTCCGATCCCGCCCATTCCATCATTTCAGCCGAGCCTCGGCTGCCTAAAACAGCTAAAAATCCGGATAAATATCAGGACAGGGAGATTCCCGGACTTTTCCAGGCTCTGTCTTGGATAAATTCCCAGAATTCCAAAAATTAAATCATGGATAAAATAAAATTAAATTTGTCTTCTAAACGCCCCCCCCCCTCCCGCTCCCAAGATCCCCAAGAAAATGGGATTTATGGAAGCTTTGGGGGCTGGATTTGGACTTTTCCAACAATTCCCTGTATCCCGGGAAGAACAGATATCCCAAGGCCATGGATTCACTCATCCCAACCGGAATTCGGGAAACCAGCTGCCAGGAGAAATCCCGGGAACCATCAGAAACCCGGGAATCGGGAACGGCGCTAATTTGCAGGGGGAAAACCATGGAAAAGAGGGATTTAAATCCCACAAAATCCCATAAAATCCCATAAAATCCCAGGCTCTTCATCGGGAACCCGTTCCCGGTTTTTCCTGAGGGTGACAAACGCCAGCGGCCCGGAGATTTTTCCCTGTCAGGGCGGGAATGTGCAATTCCAGCTGCTCAGACCTCGCCTCTAATGAAGGGTCGTGCATTTAAATCCCGAGATTTATTACGGATCCCGCGCCTCCGGAGCCGGCGCTTTATTCCAGCGGCAATTCCCGGCTTTTTTCCCGGTTTTCTGGGTTAGAAATGCTGCGTTTGGCCGGAGGAAAAGAGCGGGAAAGTCCCGGAATTGGGGATGTGGGGTGGAATAAATCGGGAAGGGAATCGGCGCAGGGGGAGTTCCTGGCGGGAAAACGATCCCTGATGGATTCTCCCGGGGGTTATTTTGAGGGGAAAAAGCGCGGATGGGTCCGGAAACGGCGATGGAGGAAGGAGGAACAGAGGGATGGGGAAGGAAAAGGGGAACGGGGAAGGAAAAGAAGGATCAGGAAGGAAAAGCCGGATGCTGAACTTGACCCAGCTCTGCTCCCATCCCAGGGAGGATTCTCCCGGCCTTGGCTGCTCCTTCCCAGGATCGGGGTCAGGGCCGGGAATGGGACCAGGGCTGGGCCAGGACCAGGGCCAGGGCCAGGATCGGGACCGGGGCCAGGATCGGGATCAGGACCAGAGCCAGGATCGGGATCAGGGCCAGGGCTGAGCCTGGGATCAGGACCAGGGCTGGGCCAGGATCAGGGTCAGGATCAGGGCCAGGGCTGAGCCTGGGTCAGGATCAGGGCCAGGATCGGGATCAGGACCAGGGCTGGGCCAGGGCCAGGGCCAGGGCTGAGCCTGGGATCAGGACCAGGGCCAGGGCCAGGATCAGGACCAGGGCTGGGCCAGGACCAGGGCTGAGCCTGGGATCAGGACCAGGGCCAGGATCGGGACCTGGGCCAGGATCAGATTTGGGATCAGGGCCAGGATTAGGGTGAGGACTGGGCTCAGGACTGGGATCAGGGTCAGGTTTGTAATCAGGACCGGGATCAGGGTCAGGATCAGGCTCAGGACTGGGATCAGGGCCAGGACTGGGATCAGGATTGACCAGGAAAAACACCCCATGAGCAGGAGCACATCCTACTTTTCCCCAAAACGGGGAGACAAAATCCGACAAAATCCCCCAAAAACAGAGCAGTTCCCTCGCTCCTCACAACCCAGCTGCTTTTTAACTTTTTCCTCCCAAAATTCCTGGGGGAAAAAAAAAAAAAAACACATGGGAATTTACATCTCCCACAGTCCCTGATTTCTTTTCCCAAAAACATTCCCAGAACGACAAAATCCTTTCAAATCCCCTAAAGAGGGAGCAGTTTCCCCACTCCCCAAAAAACCCTTCCCTCAAAAAATTCATGGGAAAAAAAAAAAAAAAAAAAAAAAAAAAAAAAAAAAAAAAAAAAAAAAGTGGGAATTTGCATCTCCCACGCTCCCTGATTTCCATCCGAGGTGGCAGCTCCGAAGGGAAGAACAAAGCGGAGGCGAAAAAAAAAAACTGAAAAAAATCCCAACAACAACAACAAAAATCCCATTACGAGAGGTTTTTACCCTTCTGCCAGTTAAAATAAAAAAAAAAAATCCCATTAAGGAGCTGTCAGCGCCTTAATTCCCGTTTTTCCTGCGGGGAATCCGCGGCCATTCCCGTCTCCAAAAGGAGCTGATGGAATTATGGGCTGGTTTTTGTTGTTGTTGTGAGGAGTGAACAGGAACTGAACCTTGAACTTCATTTCCCCTTTGAACTCGTTACCTTGAGAGCCGATTCCCTCCTCCCTCCCCCTCTTCCCGGCTTTTTTCTCCCTCTTCCCCCCCTTCTCCAAACAAATTTCATCCCAATTACCGTCCCTTCCCCTCGGCTCCGAGATGGATAATCATGGATTTGACCTAATTACCTGGAGCAGGCCATTCTCTCCAAGGTGGAACGGGATTGGCGTGAACAGGAGCTGACCCCGCCGTTCCCCGGATCCCAATTTTATCCTAATTATCCCAGACGAGCTTTTCCATCTTCCTCCGGCCTCCTGCTCCCTCCTCCCCCTCCCCTTCCCGGCTGCCGGGTTGGAGACAAGGTTGGAAAATCCATCCGGGGGGAGGGAAAAACCTGGGATTTGGGGATTGTTTTCCAATTTGGGGGTCGTTTTCCACTTGGGAATTGTTTTCGAATTTGGGAATTGTTTCCCAGTTTGGGGGTTGTTTTCCAATTTGGGGGTTGTTTTCCATTTGGGAATTGTTTCCCAATTTGGGGGTAGTTTCCCAGTTTGGGAATTGTTTCCCAGTTTGGGGATTGTTTCCCAGTTTGGGGATTGTTTCCCAGTTTGGGGATTGTTTCCCAGTTTGGGGATTGTTTCCCAGTTTGGGGTTTGATGCCTGTTGGGAATGAGGAGGTTCTGCTCCGTAATTTTTTCCATTTATTTCTGTTTTATTCCGGTTGGGAATGAGGAGATTCGTGGAATTGTCTCCTGTGGGAGTTTAGGGACCACCCCACTTCCCCCCCAAATCCCAATTTCCTCTATCCAGGGAAAAGACTTTGGGAATTCAAATTTGAGCTGTTGGTTTTTGTTTTTTTTTCCCTGTAATTCCTGAGTGAGTCAGGACACAAAGATTTGGGGTCTGGGTGGTCCCAAATCCTCCAAAATCCAAGGAAAAATCTCCTTCAGGGAAACCCCCAAATCCCAGACAACTCCAGGGAAACCTGGGCTGAATTTATGGATTAAAATCTGCCAGGGAACGGGAATTCCGAGCTGCTCCCTGCAATTCCTGAGGGAGGACACAAAGATTTGCGGTCTGGGGGGATTTTGGGATCTGGGAGCGCCTGGAATGGGCACAAGGCCGGATTTTCCCCCGTTCCCCTTGGCGCTCCTGTGGAACCCGGAATTCCGGGATGCAGAGGGAAGCGGAACGGCCGCGGCCGCCCTGATCCCAAATCCCGGCAAATCCAGGGATTCAGGCTTGGGAAAGGGGCTGGGATTGGCTCCCGGAATCCCCAGGGAATGGATGGCAATTCCAGCTTTGTCCCTGTCCCCAAACCCTCTCCTTCCATCCCCAAATCCCAAAAAATCCCCCAATCCCACGGGATTGTCCTGCTCCTCCTCCTCCCGGAGCTCTTGGATGGGGTTTGGATATCCCGGAAAAGGAGGGAAAGGGAATATCCCAACGCCCCTCGTGCCCCATCCTCCTGAATTTTCCATCCAAAAAAAATCGGAGGAATTTCCAGCTGCATTCTGCTTTGCAGGACCTCAGATATCAAATCTGAAGTGGTTTTGATCCGTTTATCCCAACTGGAATTCCAAAACAAATCAAATTTAACTGCTTTTGATCCATTTATCCCAATCCCAATTCCAAGAAAACCAAAAATCCTCCACCTGCCGTGGGGTTTTCCCCAGGATTTTTCCCAGCTTGGGCGGGAGGAGGCACAGGAAAATTTTTCCCCCCCTCAAATCAAACAGAAATTTTACGGGAATTGCGATCAAGAAATCCCCAGGTTTTCCCAAATCCTTGATTTTCCCGGAGCAGAAACTCAGGGAAGGGGCGAAAATCACCGGGAACAAAACGGAATCGGGCGAAACTTCGAGGGAAAAGGTGGGGAAAAAAAAAAATAAATAAAACCTCCAAAATAACAAAACCCAGCTTTGAAAAAAAACCTCCAAAAAATCGACGGAGAATGACCCAAAGCGCCTCGGGCCTGGCGGCTGCGAGGAACATCCCGGGATTTTCCTGAGGAGGGATAAAAATTCCCGATGAATTCCCCCCCTGGGAGGAGCCCCCGGACAAAAGGCCGGGGTGATAAATGGGGATTTGTCACCGCGCCGGGGTTAGGCCGGGGTTTAGTCCCGGTTTTATCTGAGCCGGGTAAACAGCCCATTAATCCCGGGAGCCGGGAGAGGCTAAATTAGGTGGGAATGCAAATATCGGGAGGAAATAATGGCAGGGGACACCGGGAGGTTAAAAAAAAAAAAAAAGGTGGAAAGGCAGGGAAAAAATGGGATTTGTTTTATCTGGGATGGAAAAAAAAAAAAAAATGGGATTTGTTTTATCTGGGATGGAAAAAAAAAAAAAAAAAAATTCAAAGAGGAAAAAGAGGAGAGAAATTCAGGATTTGGAGTTTTGGGATATCCAAATTAATCAGCTTCAGGGAGCCAGGGTTTTTCCAGCTGGGATTGAGGTCGGGAATAACAAACGAGACATCCCAAATAAAAATTGGATCCGGCCCCAAATCCCGGCACCTCACCCTGGAGCATCCCGAGGGCAGGAACGGGATGGGAAAAGCTTTTAGGGATTTTAAAACACTTTGAAGGATTTTGAGGGACTTTGGAGAGTTTGGAGTTATTTTAAAGGATCTTAGCGGTGTTTCCAGGGTTTTTAGGGATTTTTAGGGATGACACCGCCCCCGTGCCTGCTCCAACCCTTCCCTCGTCCCATCCTTCCCACACACCTCATGCATCAGGTGTTTATCGGGAATTCCGGAGCTTTTCCGGCTTTTTTGGAAGGAGTTCAGAGGGCGCCCGGAGCTTCCCTCCCTTCGGTTCGCTCCTCCCGGGGTTCCGGAGCCTCCCGAGGCCTCTCCCGACCCCGGAATCGGGGCTGGAAAAATCCCAAAACCCATCAGTTCCCAGTTAAAATAAACTTCCCGTTGCTCCCCCAAATTCCAGGGCTTTTTCTTTTTATGGCTTTGATCCTCTGCCGGAGCATCTCCCTTCGGCTGATTAATTAGCAATTAATTAACGATCAAATCCCGGTCAGTCCTTCCCTCCTGCGCCTCTGGGGTCTGCCAAAAGTTCTTTGGGATTATCCGGGGCCAGGAAAATGAGGAAAAATCCCAAAGATCTGCTCAATCCCAGCGGTTTCCTGGTGGGGAAGGTGTCACAGTGAGGGGAAATCCCGAGCCCAAATCGATCCCGAGATCAAATCGATCCTGAGATCAAATCGATCCCGAGATCAAATCGATCCCGACGGATGGGATGAGTCTGTGGGGTGGGATTGGCTTGGGATGGGATTTGTCTGGGATAGGGTTTGTCTGGGATGAGTCTGTGGGATGGGATCTGTCTGGGATGTGTGTGTGGGATGCGTCTGGGGCAGGATTTGGGGTCTGGGGCAGGGTTTGGGGTCTGGGGCAGGATTTGGGGTCTGGGGCAGGATTTGGGGTCTGGGGCAGGATTTGGGGGCTGTGTTTGGGTTCTTTGATGAGATTTGGGGATCAAATGAGAGGAAGAAGCAGCACCTGTGCGTGTTCCTGGCCGGTCACGTTCCCAGAGCCAATTCCCGATGCCCGTTCCCAATGCTCAATCCCAGGCCCGTTCCCGGGCCCGTTCCCAATGCCAATTCCCAATGCCCGTTCTCAGGCGCGTTCCCGATGCTCGTTCCCAAGCCCATTCCCGATCCCATTCCCGATGCCCGTTCCCAATGCCAATTCCTGATACTCAATCCCAGGCCAATTCCCAATGTTAATTCCCGATGCCCGTTCCCATTCCCAATGCTTGTTCCCGATCCCATTCCTGATCCCATTCCCGATCCAATTCCCGATCCCATTCCCAATGCCAATTCCCGATCCCATTCCCGGGCCCGTTCCCAGGCCAATTCCCGATCCCATTCCCAGGCCCGTTCCCAGGCCAATTCCCAATGCCAATTCCCGATCCCATTCCTGATCCCATTCCCGATGCCAATTCCCGATCCCGATCCCGTTCCCGATCCAATTCCCGATCCCATTCCCAGGCCCGTTCCCAATGCCAATTCCCGATCCCGTTCCCATTCCCAATGCTTGTTCCCGATGCCAATTCCCGATCCCGTTCCCGATCCCATTCCCAGGCCCGTTCCCAGGCCAATTCCCAATGCCAATTCCCGATCCCGTTCCCGGGCCCGTTCCCGCCCGGCCCCACACGGGGGCGCTGCAGAATTCCGGAGCCGCCGCGAATCCCACAGAAACCGCGGGACCCCAAATCCACCCAAAACCCCCCAAAATGGACCTCAAATCCACCCAAAACCCCCCGAAATGGACCCCAAAACCCCCCAAATGGACCTTAAAACCACCCAAAACCCCCAAAATGGACCCCAAATCCACCCAAACATCCCCAAACGGACCCTAAATCCACCCAAACCCCCCCGAAATGGAGCCTAAAACCGCCAAAATCCCCTCAAATGGGCCCTAAATACACCAAAATCCCTTCAAATGGGCCCTAAATACACCAAAATCCCCTCAAATCACCTCAAATAGTCCCTAAATACACCGAAATCACCCCAAACACACTCCAGATACACTAAATACACCAAAACCCCCCTAAATGGACTCTAAATACACCAAAATCACCCCAAATGAACCCTAAATACACCAAAGTCACCCCAAATCGACCTCCAAAACCCCAGACAGACCCCGAGGGATCCCAAATCCACACAAACAGACCCCAACAGCCCCTGAATGACCCCAAACAATGAAAATAACCCCAAACGGCCCCAAGGGACACGGAGAGATCCCGCAGGACAGACGGACACACCCCAAATATCCACGGACAGCCCCCAAAATCCCCCAGGACACACGGAAACACCCCCAAATATCCACTGACAGCCCCAAAAATCCCCCGGGACACACGGAAACACCCCAAATATCCACTGACAGCCCCAAAAATCCACAGGCACCCTCCAAAACCTCATAAAAATCCATGGACAGCCCCAAAAATCCACAGGCACCCTCCAAAACCTCATAAAAATCCATGGACAGCCCCAAAAATCCCCCAGAACACACGGAAACACCCCAAATATCCACGGACAGCCCCAAAAATCCCCCAGGACACACGGAAACACCCCAAATATCCACTGACAGCCCCAAAAATCCCCCAGGACACACGGAAATACCCCAAATATCCACTGACAGCCCCAAAAATCCACAGACACCCTCCAAAACCCCCCAAATATCCACGGACAGCCCTAAAAATCCCCCAGGACACACGGACACCCCCAAAAATCCACGGACAGCCCCGAAATTCCCCAAGGAGCACGGACACAGCCCAGTGCTCGCTGAGCAGAGGGGAGAGAGGAATCTCCAAAGGGATGGAGCAGAATCCGAGGGGACAAAGGAATTTCCAAAGGGATGAAAGAACATCCAGGAGGGTGGAGCAGTATCCCAAGGGATACAGGAATATCCCAAGAGAACAAATCAAAATCCCAAGGGAACAAATCAAAATCCAAAGGGAACAAAGCAAAATCCAAAGGGAACAAAGCAAAATCCAAAGGGAACAAAGCAATGCCTGGAGTTGCCGTGTCCATAAATAATCAATTCCTAAAATCCTGGAATGCTCCGGGTTGGGAATGGGCCTTAAATCCCATCCCGTTCCCGTGGGCAGCGGCACTTCCCGCTATCCCAGGGTTTGGGCATTCCCAGGGTTCCGGCGCAGCTGCAGCTTCCCTGGGAATTCCATCCCAAAATCCCACCAAAATCCTCCCTCTCCAGCTCCAAACCTTTCACTCCTTCCATACAAATTAACAACCGAACCCCAAAATTCAGGAATCTCCCAGTTTGGAGAAGTCTCCCAGGGCCCGGAGGCTCGGGAATTGTCTCCCAAGGAATCCTGAGCATTCCAGGGTCCCTCAGGGCTTCCCGGAGCTTCCCAGGCTCCGGATCTGTGCAAACATTTGCTCTGGAATCTCTCCGTAGGGAAAATCCTCCGGAGCTCATGGCTCATTGAGTAAAGTCATTCCCAACCCTCCCCGTCCCTCCAGGGATAACTGGGAATGTTCCCAGATTCCCAGGAGGAATCAGAGCGAGGAAAAACCGTTCCCAGTGGATTTTCCCGAATCCAAACTCCTCCGCCTCCAAACTTCCCGGGTTTTTTTTCGGTGAGCATCATCCCAAACCCGCTCCCATTAAAATCTGGATTTACTAAAGCTGGGAATTCACGAAGGCGGGAAAAGAATTCTCAGCGTTGTGCTGGAGAGTGGGGAAAAAGCCACGGGAATGGGAACGACATTCCCAGATCCGGACAATTTGTTCCAGTCGGGAAAGCTGAAACATCCCGGCTTTCCCCACAGGGATGTGGGAATTCCGGAATCCAGACTTTCCTGAACCTGATGTGACGGGTTGAACTCCGAGGTGAATCCATATCCGTGGGAAAACGGGAATATTGTCATGCCTCCCAAAGAGGAAGCAAAGAAAATGTGGAGGAAAATAAAAAAAATCTGGGAAAAATCCTCATCCCACATCAATTCCTTGGGAAACGCCCTCGGATTCCAGCTCCTCACATCCCGAGGAGGAGGGGAAACCCCAAATTCCCAAGCGCCAGAATATCCCAAAAAATCCTCTCTGGAGCAAATCCCTGCAAAGAAACCCAAATTCCAAAGGGTTGGAAGATGAAACCTCCTAGAAGTGGGAATTTGAGCTCCTGGGAAAGAAGATTCCCCAAAATACCCAGGAATTTTGGGAAATGTTGGCTGAAATCCATCGTTTTTCCGTTATGGGATGGATGGAAAACCAAAGGATGCCGGGTTTCTCTTTGGCCTTCTCCAGAAGATAGAATTCCAAGAAACACCAGTGACGGTCCAGAAACGTCCCAGAATTCTGAGAAACTTCCCCAAAAATTTCCAAGGAATCGGTGACTCACCCTCGTCCTGGAATTCTGCTGGGAACGAGGGCTCAGAGATCTGGGAAGGGCCGAAATTCCAGCTGGGATTTTCACCGGAGCCATCCTGTCCTTCGCGCTCGTCCTCTCCTGGATGGGAACGAGAGGGAGAAGCTGATTTGGGGGAAAATTTAATGAATTCGGGAATTCCTAACCCAAATTTCCCCACTCGCGTCATGATCCCGTTTCCTTCTGGTTCCCTCCAAAATCCAAACTCATTTTGGTGGGATTTAAGGGGTTTTAGGGCAAATCCATCACTCAGGGCCAAGGCAGGGAATTCCTGCTGCAAAAACACCGGGAAAAACCTGGGAATGCCAACCCTGAGGGCCAAAATTCCAGAGGCAAATCCAAATCCCTGTCCCAGCCCTCAGCCCATTTCATAAATCCAGGTGTAGAATAAAGAACTACACTGAAACGGAGAATTTTCCTGGATTTTAGG
This sequence comes from Tachycineta bicolor, assembly GCA_025960845.1. NCBI lineage: Eukaryota > Metazoa > Chordata > Aves > Passeriformes > Hirundinidae > Tachycineta > Tachycineta bicolor. The sequence continues at coordinate 243,613 of JANEHK010000151.1, read as the reverse complement.
GAAAAAAAGCTTGGGAATCCTCGAGGAGAGAGGGGGAAAAAGGATAAAAGCATGGATTGCCTGCACAAATAACAGGGATAGGGATAAAAACATGGATTCCCTACACAAATTTACAGGGGTTGGGATAAAAACATGGATTAATTGCACCAATTTCCAGGGAGAATGATAGAAAAATGGAATAATTGCACCCTTTTCCAGGGAGAAGGATAAAAACATGGATTAATTTTACGCTTTTCCAGGGAGAAGGATAAAACCACGGACTCCCCGCACACCAATAAGCGAAGGCGGGGTGCGGACAGGAGCTTTCCGCTCCTCGAATTACTGTTCCATCCAATTTTCCAGGGAAATTTCCTCCCACTGCTGCGTTTTCTGGAGAGGCCGCTCAGTGCCAGGTGTTGAGACCAACTTCTAATGGAAATTGGGCGGCGCTAAAAGATTTTTAATTCAATATTTGTGCGGAACAAAGCGCGCGGGGCCTGCGCCGGCCCGGGCCTGATAAGGGAGCGGAGGCAGCTGCTCCTCACTCAGCGCCCTCCAAACAGCTCCAAAAAGGAATTCCCAGCTGCTCCTTCATCGTTTTCCAGCTCTAATTCCCACTTTTCTCCTGGCAAACACCGGGAGAGAGTTTGGAAAACAGTTGGAGAGTCCGGCTTTTCATCGAGGCCTCAGCGAGAGGCCTCGGGCCCAGCGAGGAAGGCTCAAATTTTCCATTCGTCCCCCCAAAAATAAAATAAAATAAAAAATCAGATTTCGGGAAAGTTTCAGCCGGAATTCTGACAGGATTTTTGGGATGTGTTTTTAGTGGCCCAATTGTAGCTTTGCCCAAGCATTTCCCACATCATTTTTCCAGGAAATTTCCGGTTCCTCATCCAAAGGAGCTGCCCGGAATAAAATGAGGAATGAAATGCCCAAGGATTTTCCTCCCCTGGACCAGCTCCTAGCGCAAATTCCAAATGCTGATGAGATTCCAAGCAAAAAAAGAAAGAATTCGGGGTTAAAACCACAAAATTAGAGGCTAAAAATAAATAATACGGGGTTAAAAACAAAAAATTATGAGGGAAAAATAAAAACTAAGGATTAAAAAGAAAAAAAATTGGGTTAAAATAAATTTACAGGGATTGGGATAAACACATAGATTCCTTGCAGAAATTCGGGGTGAAAAATTTAAAATTAGGGGTTAAAAATAGAAAATTTGGGGTGGAAACTTCCAAAACGAGAAAGCAGGGAGCGAAATTCCCGCAGATCCCTGGAAGCCGAACGCATCCATCACCTTGGCCAAGGCCTCGCCAGGACTTTTTGTTGAAATCCCACAGCTTCCCTAAAAAGCCAGAGGGCGAGTGGGAATTCCCAGAATCTCCGTGCCCCACGGAAGCGCCAAAAACCCTTCCCGGGATTCCTTAGGAAGAACATTTCCCTGGAATTCCGCGCTGCTCCCGGCCGCGGGCGACAGGTGGCTGCCTCTAACGAGATCCAGGTGTGGGATTATTGGGATAACGAGCCGCCTGTTCCCGCTTTTCCGGAGGCTGCGCCGCCACGAGCGGCTCCGGCACCTCGGAACGCCTTGGAACAGGAAATTTTCCAACTGGGAAAACCCCCTGAGGGATCAGGCAGCGGGAGAAGCGGCTCCACATGGATCTGGCCCTGGATCCTGCAGGGAAATTCCCAAATCCGAGCGCGTTCTCGCCACCAGCTGGGGGCTTTATTCAGGGAGGGAAGCGGAATTCCCAAAACCCCCAAATCCACCCAAATGAAGCTTGGCTATAAAATGATCCAGCATCAATAATTCCCATCTTCAGGGATCGCTCCAAGCGCAGCTGCGCCGCACAAATCCATGGAAACGGAGCTGCTTCGTTTTCCTTTGGCACCGGGAATATTCCTGAATATTCCTTCAGGAGCGACCCAAAACTCCACCGCCCTCGCTCCGTAAAAACCCAGCCCCGTGGTTTTTTCTGTTTGGATTCACATCCCGAGGATTTCTCGTGCTTTTAATCCACTTTTTCCATAAAGTTTATGGAGCGGGGAGGAGCCCAAGCAGGAAAAACAATTCCAGGATTCTTGTGATGAAGGAAAAACTCATTAACTCTTAATGAAAACACCGGGAATAAAATCCAAACAGCACAAAACCCTGGAAAACAATTATCCCGCACTTGACATGGAGCTGCCCCGTGAAATCCGCGGCAAAATTCCCTGATTCCTGCTGCTCGGGACGTGGAAAAGCAGGATTGGAACAAAACTTGGATTTGTCCCTGGAAAAATGGGATTTTCCCATCTTGGAGCTGGCTGGAATTCCCCGCAGGAGCAGGAAGAGGAGTTTGAAGGGTTTCTATGGAATTACGAGAGGCTGGGATCTGCAGGGAGGAAATTCCAGGGGGGACAGAGGTGTCCGTGCTGCCAGGGGGGTCCCCGGCTGGAATGGGAAGAATTCCAGAGGTTTTGGTCCCATTGGGGATTCCAGAGCCCGGCAGGAGCCAGGAATGTTGAACATTCCCGGCCTCGTGGAGGGGAAAACCTCCGGCACGGGAGGGGAAAATGCCAAGAGGAGTAGGAAAAGATCTGGGTTTGGAGAAGGAAAAGATCTGGATTTGGGAAAGGGAAAATCCTGAGTTGGAGGAGGAAAAGCTCTGGATTTGGGAAAGGGGAAAAAAAAAAAGCAGGAGAGGGGAAAATTCCCCCTTTTCCAACTCAAACCTCTGCTTAATACCTCAAAAATCCCCGAAACGAAAATGATTTTTAAATAGAAATTTTTCTCTCTTTCAGCTGCAGCTGCTTGCTTCCCATGGAGGAAAAATAAAAAGGGAATTAATGGATCCCAGCAAAGCCAGGAAAATAAAACCAATTTCCATGGATGACAGGGAAAAACCTGCATTTCCCGCAGCTTTTTATGGGAATTGCAATTAAATTTCCTTGGCTTTATCAGGTACCCAGAGCTTCATTAAACATCTCTTAAATCCCAGGAAAAATCAATACCAGGAGAGCTCCGGTTGGGATTTCATGAGGAGCGGAAGTGAAATCCCCAATTCCCCTTCAAATCCTGGGGAAAAAAAAACCCCAAAATTCCTCCTCAAATCCCGCCTGGCTCCGTGAATATCCCTGGATTTCCGGAGATTCATTTCCCAGAGCCAGGGCTGTGAAAGGACTGGGGACACCAAGGTTTAATATCCCGAAAATTGGCCGGAATCGCGGAGAAATCCCGCGGAAACGGCACCGCGGCCGCACAGAAAGCGGGAATGGTCGGGATTGGAGCTGCTGGAATTGGGCAAAGCTCCGCCAGCGCCGCTTGTACAAATCGGGGGAAGTTCCCGTTTTCCAAGGCTCCAGAGGTTGGATTTTCCCTGGGATTTGAGGCTTTTCCACAGGGATTGTTGGAACTTCCCTGGAGTTCCAGGGCCTGGACAATCCTGCATTCTCTTAAAATCCCAAGTTTTCCGCCTATTGACTTCCAAGGAATACCAAGGCCTTAAAAGCTGTCCTTAAAAATCCCATTTTTCCATGTATTGACTTCCTCAGGGTGCCAGGGCCTTCAAAATTTGCCCTCAAATCCCAATTCTCGCCTTAAAATCCGAATTTTTCGCCTTCAAATCCCACTTTTCTACTCTGCCTACACATCCATCCACCTCCAGCTTATCCCAACACAGTTATCCTCCTGGAAAAATCCCACAAGGAGCCTCCAAATCGCTCCGTTCCCGTTTTTATCGGGATGCAATCCCACTCAGAAATCCCAGAAATTCCTCCCTGTATCCATAGGGAGCCGAAATCGCTTCCCAAATCTCCACCTGAATCCAGATCCAGCCTCATTTCCTGCCCCTCATTCCCTTCTTTTGTTTTGTTTTAATTGGTTTTGGGTTTGGGTTTGTGGGGTTTTTTTATTTATTTTTTTTAAATTTATTTTTTTACTAATTACGCCTAATGAAGCGAATTAACGGCGCACTAAAAACGCCGGGAAAAGGGACAAATCTTTGGGATGGGGCTGGGATGGAGGCGCCGGAGCTTGCAGTGATTCCCAGCGCCCAGCAGGTCGGGCTGCAAGGCAGCGGCAGCCGGGAATCCGGGAATGCGCCGCTGGAATTCCGCTGCCCCCCCGCTCCCCCAGGCCTGGAACAGGCACCGGGATTTCTCGGGAATATCCAAAGCCAGCCAGGAATCCCGGGAAAAGATGGGAGGATAAAAGGTGGATCTGGAGCGGGAATCGTTTAAAATATTCCAGTATTCCCGATCCCGGGGTGGGTCTGAGTTTAGAGGGGGGAATAAACAGGAAAAGCGGAATTTGGGGAATTTTGAGAATAATCCCGAAGGAAATTCAGCAGCTCAGGGGTTAAATTATTCCCTGTCCCAGGGCAGAGAAACTTCCTGGATACAAAAAACCTGGAATAACCTGGGAATGATTAATCCCTACATCTTTAACCGGGGGCGCAAATATTCCGATGTTTTCCCGGAGCTGATTGTGGGGTTGTTTTCAATCCGGGAAAATTCCCGACAGGAGAAATCCCAAATCCCGCTCAGGGCCCACAAACGACACTCCAGGAGATTCCAAGCTGGAGTTCTCCCCCTCAGAATTCTCCACCGGAGTTCCAGCTCGGAGTTCTGAGCCTGGAATTCTCCGCTGGGAACCAGGGCCTTCGGCAGCGCTGCCCCGAGTTCCTTCTCCTACATCCCGATAATCCGGGGCTCCCCAGATCCATGAAAACCAGCAGCTCCCTCCTTCCCTCTGGGTTTTCCAATCCCTTTGGGTCACCCCTGGCTGCTTTTCCCTCCTTTCCCCCCCTTTCCTCGCCTCCCCCTGGGATTTCCTCCCTCTCCTGGCAATCCTTGGCTCTTTTCCATCCCAAATCCTGCCTCTGGAGCAGCAGCCGGGCTCGGGATGAGCCTGGAGCCCAGCCCGGCCCGAGATTCCCACGGGACGTAAACAAGTAAACAAGATTTATCCCTTTTTTGTGTGTGTGTGTGTGTGAGACACAAACTCGCAGTTTGTGTTCGTGGGGGTTCATAAATTATCGCTGCAGAAAGGGGAGGTGGCACGGGAAGGATCCCAAATTCCGGCTCCGCTCCAGCTTGGAGCCACCAACCTCCCTAAAAAAAAAAAAAAAAAAAACTCTGGGAAGCTGGGCGATAATTAATTAATAATTCTTCAGGATTCCAGGCAAAACCAGGAAATAATCAGTTAATAATTCCACAGAACTGGCAACAACTAATAAACAATTCTATAAAACTCCAAGTGACGATGGGAAGTAATTAATTAATAATTCTATAGAATTCCAGGCCGAACTGAGCGATAATTAATTAATAATTCCACAGAACTCCAAGCGGAACCGGACAATAACTAATTAATAACTCTACAGAATACCAAGTGGAGCCAGGTAATAATTAATTAATAATCCTGCAAAACTCCAAGCGAACCCGGGCAATAATTAATCAATAATTCTATAAAATCCCAGGCAAGACCTGGCAATGGCCAATTAACAATTCCCCAAAACTCCAAGAGAAGCCGGGCAATAATTAACAACAATCCCGCAAATAAAGGTTTCAAAAATAAAACATCCCGAGAGCTCCGGGCGCTCCAAGGAAAAAGCGGAGGAGCCGAGCACATTCCAAGGACGGGACACAAGGAGGCTGTCTTGCCCGTTTTTCCTGGAAAAGGGAAAATCGGGAGAGGAGCGGAGCGGGATTTGGGGGCTGGGGTTTAGGATGGAGCAGCACAGAGCGGGATTCTGGATTTGGGGGAGGATCCATCAAAGCAAGGCGGGGAGAGGGAGCAGGGAGCGAAATTCCAGGTTTGGAGAGGCAGGAATTCGGAAAATTCCGGGTTTGGAGAGGCAAGAATGGGGAAATTCTGGATTCGGAGAGGCAGGAACAGGGAAAATTCCGGGTTTGGAAAGGCAGAAATGGGAATGGGGAAAAATTCCAGATTCAGAGAGGCAGGAATGGGGAAAATTCCGGGTTCGGAGAGGCAGGAATGGGAATGGGGAAAATTCCGGGTTTAGAGAGGCAGGAATGGGAATGGGGAAAATTCCAGATTCAGAGAGGCAGGAATGGGGAAAATT
>JANEHK010000151.1:225221-237565 GCA_025960845.1 Tachycineta bicolor | reverse complement strand
GGGAATTTTTGGAGCATTTTCCAACAATCCCTGAAGTTTTTTCCTTAAAAAAAAAAACAAAACAAAACAGAAAAACACAAAAATCCCTGCAGGATTTTTCCTACTCCACTTCCAAGTTCAGAAAACACCGAGGGTTCCTTTGAGCCTCTCCCTCCTCAGGCAATTAAAATAATTCATTAACATAATTAAAATATTTCATTAACCGCCCGCAGCCGGAGCGGCAGAACCCGGGAGTATTTAACCCCCTTGGAGCTGCAGATTCCAGCGCTTTTCCCGAGGTTTTTTTTCCCCCTCCTCCTTCCCGGCGGGCTGGAATTCCGCAGCTCTGACCTCCCCCGGGGAGGGGGCACGGGAAGGTGCCAAAAGTGACCAAAAAGGGCAAAACTGATCCCAAGGAGTTACAACCGGGATGGGTTTCACTGGAAGTGGAAGGTTTTGATTAATGGGGCCGAGAGCTCCCGGTAACCCAAGCCAGGGAATTTCCCTTCCAGGTTGGAAGTCTGAAATCCAGGGGATGGTTTAAATATATATATATATATAAATAAAAAGGTTTCTTTACCACCCTAATTCTCCTCCAGAATGGAAGTTCGGATGTTCCTTGTGGGATAATCCGGCTAAAATGGGATTTGTTGTTACCTGGGCTCCCGATCCCATCGCAAATCCCAAAATTTCTGCCTCTGAGGGAAGATCGACAGCGTGAAGAAGATTTTTATTTTAAATCCAGTGATTATCACTGGAGGTTCTTCCCTTCCCCTCAGTTTGTGCAGGGAAACCCCAAAACAACGGGAAAAAAAAAATTCCACAATTTTCCAGAAATGCAGAAAAGCCCTTTGGGGTTTATCCCGATCCAGCAATGGGAAATTCCATGGGAAATAAAATAATTCCCTGAATTGCTGGCGCTCCCAAGCCACCAAATCCACGTTTAAGGGGTGCAGAGACTCATCCCGGGCTCAAGCTGGATCCCAACATTCCGCTTTCCCTCCTCGACTCCCGCCTTCCTTAGGGATTTCAAAGGTTCCCGATAAATTCACACTTTGTTTGGTTTTTCTCTGTATATATGGAATTAAAATGCAGGATTATCCCAACCCAGCCCTTCCCAGGGAATTCCCTCCGAGCTGGGAATTTTTCCCAAGCCAAGAAGTGTTCTGTCCTCTCCTGGACTCATTCCTTCCCTCCCAAAAGTCTGGGAATAATTGATAAACCCCCGATAAACAATTAATAAATTGGGGAAACAAAGCTGCGGAGCTGCTGTGATCGCGCAAGACTCCAAACCCGGCAGCGATTTCCACGCAAAAAATAAAAATTCCTGGAGTTTGCCCGGGATTAAATCCACAAAAAATAATTCCTGGAGTTTGCCTGGGATTAAATCCACAAAAAAAAAAGAGGCAAAATCCTACTTGGAGCAACAGGAAGCAAAACCTTGGCCCTGCCCTGATGGTAAAATTTGACTTTTTCCAGCTCCGCGGGATGTGCGGCGATTGGATTTTTCATTAATTAAGTAATTAATTAATTAACTGCTGCTCCTCCCCAAAGCCCCCAGGGGCCTCCTGGCAAAAATTGTTTTGTTTTCTTCCCGTCTCCGCCGTGTTTTGACATCTCCAGAGCCGGAGCTTCGGTGTTTATAAACGCCGGGAATTCCGCGCGGGGCCGGAGATTCCAACAGCGCCTCCCAAATCCTGTCAATCCCAAACTTTTTCCTTTTTTCCTGCTGTTTCCAAACACTTCATAAATCCCAGCCGGGTTCGTGGGCCTGAAGCCCTGCTCAGCAAAGCCGGAATGAGCCAAAAAGGGTTTTTTTATAAATAAAACTTCCTAAAATCACCCGGCACTCCATTTATTCCGGGACACTCCGGCTCGGCTTCAAAGGGAATCTTTGCAGGAAAAAAAAAAGAGGGTTTATTCTTTTTTTTTTTTTTTTTTGCTGTTTTAATGATTTGCTACTTGTCCTTGTCATAACTACACGGAGCAAAAAACACGGGAGCCGGGAGAGGGGTGGGGAAACGCCGAGGTTCCACCACGGAGCGGGATGGGAGCCGGAGCCTCACGTTCGGAACAGAGCCCCGGCGCTTCCACGGAGCGGGAATTGGGAAAGAAATTCAGAAATGACAGAAAATAATTTGGGAAATGTTGGCGCTAAACGTGGCCAGGGAAAAACTCCTGAGGCAAAAAATTCCCAGGAAAAAAAAAGTGGGATTTTTGCTGCTCTTCTCTGCCCAGGAGGAAAAAAATATCAAAAATTTTCTCCCTGTGCATATTTTTGATTTTTCCTGATTTTTTTTTTTAAATCCAAAACAAACAACTCAAGAAATCCCTGGCCCTTCATCGGAATTCCGGGATTGTTTCCCAAGGAATCCATGCCAGGAGCTCGGATGTTCTGCAGGCTTTAGAAGGAGAAAAAAGCTCCAAAGGTCTGGGTTTGAGGGGTTTTTGGGATGTCATTCCCAAAGGGAGAGGACAGGGATGGACATCACAGGCGCTCTGCCACGGCTCCAACAGGATCCCGGGAAGGACTTGGAGTTTTATCCCGAGGCAGAGTCAAAAAGGGATCTGAAAAACAGATAAAAGGGAGAAAAAGTGATCCCAAAAAAAACGCTCCCAAAAAAGTTATACCAAAAAATGAGACAAAATATCAAAATTGATACAAATATCACCTCAACGGGGCCTGCGGCGAGGTGCGGCCTGCAGAGGCCTAAAGGCCTGCAGAGGCCTAAGGGCCTGCTCCGACTTTTCTCTTTGTTAATCCTCTTAATTAACAGAGCTCCCAATTTTCAAATCATAATCCATCCCTCCCTTCTCCACATTTCTACTGGCTGCTCCAGGCAGCTGGAATTTTCTGGAATTAAGGCACGGAGCTGGGACAAGCAGGAGTGCTGGAAACCGCCGTGGATGCACTTTTTTTCAGCCTCAGTTTTCCCAAAATTTCATAAAAAGAGAAAAGCCATCCTCTCTCTCCTGAATGTTTTGACTACTTATGAATATTTTAAGGAATTCTGCTGTTCAGCAGTTCAGGGAAAACCATTTGGGACGAATTTTGGATGGAAAAAATAAAAGCGTTGTCATCAGCTCCATGCAAATAAATCCGGGTTTATTCATCTACTCGGGGTTGTTTTCTACAAAACAGAAGGGGAAAGTCGTCGCTTCCCACTGCATCCACCGGGAATTTTAGTGGGAATGAGTCCTTGGAGTGCCCAGCCAAGTATCCCATGGGAAGATTGGGAGGGGATAATTCCACAGCTGGAGACCTGGGAGGGCAGAGCCACATTTTCTACTGCCCTTAAAATTCCCATTCCAGAAATGCCTGTTTTCCCCTCAAAATTCCCATTCCAGAAATGCCTGTTTTCCCCCAAATTCTCAGTCCAGAACCACCTTTTTTTCCCCAAAATTCCCATTCCAGAAATGCCCGTTTTCCCCCCAAAATTCCGATTCCAGAAACACCCGTTTTCCCCCAAAATTCCCATTCCAGAAACGCCCGTTTTCCCCTCCCCAATTCCAACCCCCCTCTCCCAGTTTCCCCCGTGAATTCCCACTCCAGCAATGCCGGAATTCCAGCCCTGCCCCTCAGCTCCCGTTTATCCCCACGGATAAACTTTCCCTCTTTTCCACAGCTCCGTCTCTCCGCTCCCTTCCCAAATTCCCATCCTTTTCCCGGTTTCTCTCTCCTCCCTTGCAGTACCCCAGACCGGCCTCTCGCCGCTCCCTCAGACCGTTCCTTCCTTCCCTTCCTACCAAATCCCAGCTTTTCGAGAACATTTTTCCCTGGAAAACAGCGCCCAGGAGCTCGTGGGGGAAGGGCTCCAACTCCCGATTTTCCTTCCCAAATTCCCTCTTTTTCCAAGGAGATTGTTCTGAATTAAACACAAGGAATTTAAAATACGTCACCCCGGCAATTCCCAATGGAATAAGGGGAAAATAAACTGGAGCTGCAGCGTTTGGTGCCGGGGATTTGGGAACAGCAATTCCCGCTCCAGATCCTTAAATCCTGCTCAGTCACAGCCACACCCAAATCCCAAATTTTCCTCAAAATGGAGGAAAAATCCCCGCCCCAAAATGAGGGAATAAATCAGGAATATCCAAGAATTCCTTCCTCAAAAAATATTTTTTTATATATAGATATAAAATGGGGTGGAAAAAATCCTCTTCTGGAACAGAGAAAATCCTGAACTCCTGATTTGGATAGAATTTTTAGATCCCAGGATTGAGTCGGTTCGTCCCAGACAATCCTGGGAAGCCACAGGTCGGGAGAACTGGAATGCCTGGGATTTTGCTCTCCGGATTCCCAAAGCTCTGCATTTTACCAGATCTGGCTCAAGCAGCTCTTAAACCCTTCAGAAAATATTCCCTAGATATTCCAAGGAAAATCCTGGCAGGAGCCTCTTCCTTTGCCTCCCCAGCTTAAATCCTTTATCCCGGGATTTCCCAGCCCTCTCATCGGCACGTTCAGGCACGGATTAGACTTTATCCTTAAAAATCAACCCCAACTCCACAATTCCTTGGCTCTTTTCCATCCAGGAAATTCCCATTCCCACCTCTCCTTTCTCCACAGGGATTGAGCTGAGCCTCTCTGTAGATCGAATCCACATCTCCTCCCTTAAGTTTTCCCATTTCCTTGGAAGGCTTTGTCCCAATAACAGGAATTCCCAAGGGACGCATTTAGGAATTCCCAGCAGGAATTCGAAACCGGGAATTCCCAGCGGGAACCCCAAGCCAGGAACCCCTTTCCAAATCCCTGCCCGGTTCCACATCCTGATTTCCCTGCTTTTCCTTCAGCTTCCGACTCCACAGAAAGAATATTCCAAGGGACAAAAGCCTCCCTCCTCCTCCGCCCTTGAAATTCCATGAACTTTTCCATCTAAAAGCCTCATTTGGAGCCTTTATGTGCTCGGATCTTCCCTCCTTCCCTTTTTTTTTTTTTTTTAATTTTCCGACCAGCTGTCTGTCGGACTTTTCCAAATGGCGCCAGATGCTGGATTCATCGGGAAAACAATGCTCGGGAAGCAATTAAAGCACCGAGGCCCAGATTGAAACGGGATAACGCCGCTCCCGGCGGGAATTCGCGAGGCTGCCGCATCCCCGGCATTTCCAGGATGGGCTGAAGAGGAGGGAACGCGCCGGGAATTTGTTCCTGGGGAAAGGGAAGGATTGGAGGGGTTGGAATGCCGGGAAGGGATTTATTCCCAGAGCAAAGGAAGGATTGGAGGGGTTGGAATGCCAGGAAGGGATTTATTCCCAGAGTAAAGGAAGGATTGGAGGGGTTGGAATGCCGGGAAGGGATTTATTCCCAGAGCGAAGGAAGGATTGGAATGCCGGGAAGGGATTTATTCCCAGAGCAAAGGAAGGATTGGAATGCCAGGAAGGGATTTATTCCCAGAGTGAAGGAAGGATTGGAATGCCGGGAAGGGATTTTATTCCAGTAGCTCCCACCTTGGTGTAACTCCAGGAGATCCTCATGGATCCCGACCATTTTTTAAGGAAAAAAGGACAAATCCGCCAATCCCGGCGTTGCTCCCAACGCTCCGAGTCTGGAATTCCATCCCCTGACCCAAAGGAGCTCCAGCTCAGCTCCGAGCGATCCCACTGGGACCGACTGTCCCGGAGATCCAGGGTTCCCTCCCGGTGACCCTCAGGAATCCCAGGAAGTTCGAATCCTCGCTCCCACGGTGGAGGAAGTGAGGAGCAAAGCCAAAAGTTCCCAAATTTTTAACAAGGAACAGCCATTCCCAGAAAATTCCCGTCCTGGTCCTGGACTCTGCTCCCATTCCAAGCTCAGGAAAACGCCCGGAATCCTCACCTCCAACCAATTCCCTCTGGAACGCACTGCCCTTTCCAAGCTTCCCAAACACTTCCAAATTCCCGGAGTTTCCGGAAAACTTCCCAGGCGAGGAAGCGATGCCAGGGCCACAAAAAACTGCGGGATTTGCTCTCCGGGTTGAGATTCCTGCTGCGGAATTCTCCCACCCCTAGGAGTGCCCCACACTTCCATGAGAACCCTTTTTCCTGGGAATTCAGCCCTGGGAACGTCTCCCAGTCCAACCCCTCCCCAGCTGGACTCACCTCGGGATGGGAATTCCAGGTGGTACCTGAAAAACAACGGGAGAAGAGCCATGAAATCCCAGATTTTCCTCGAGGAATATTCCAGCCTGAGGAATTAGGGACGGATGGGAGAATCTGGGAACCCAGGGGATGGGAAACACAAGGAATTCCAACAGGATAAAGGACTTAATATGAGGGGGAAAAAAAGAAGGAAAAATCCAAAATGCGCACAGGGAGAAAATTTCCTGGGATATTGGGTTGGGAAGAGCCTTCTGGAGGAAAACTCGGGAATTTCTCGGCATGTTCTTGGGAGTGGCTCCCGAATTCCACAAGGAATTTTTTTTCTCCATCCCGTGGCTGCTCCACTTTATCCCTAAATCCCAAAAATCCAGCCCCACGTGAGGACAGCCGGAAAAGCAGCTCCAGCTATTTCAACCCCCTGTGTTTTTTTATCCTAAAAATCCCAACACCTCCGTGGAAAACTCCAATTATCCAACATTTAACCAGAAAAGCGCCAGCTCAAAGAGATTCCTGCGCTCCCCCGATCCCTAAAAAAACCCCAGCATTCCCAAAATCCGGGATCGTTTTGCCTCCCGGACAGAGAATAGCAGCAAAAATCCCCTTTTTTCCTTTTTTTTTCCCCGGGAATTTTTGCCTCGGGAGCTTTTCCTGGCCACGTTTTAGCGCCAACATTCCCTGAATGATTTTCTGTCACTCGCAATTCCCGCTCCGTGAAAGCGCCGGGGCTTTGTTCCCGACCTCTGTCATTTTTAATCCCAGGAAATGGCCTAAAAAAAAAAAAGGGAAAATTGAGTTCCGTTCCCTCCCGGAGCAGCTCTGGGAAGGCAGAAGAAAAATGCCAAAAACAACAAAAAAAAAAGCTTGGATTTTCCTGCTTTTTTATGGGTTTCTTTTTAGGATTAAAAAAAAGCAGGAAAAAAAAAAAATCTGATTTCAGCTCAAGGATTTGGCTTTAATTCCATGCTTGGATTATTTTTACTCTGGGAAGGAAAACTTGGGATAAAATGGAATTGGGAATGGGGGAAGGAGAAGTTTTTAGGGAATGTGGAAGAGCCGGAAGCTCCTTGTTGCCTCTGCCAACAGAAATCTTGGATAAATCCCATAAATGCCGGATCTTGGGAGTGCTTGGATTTCCAGGAAGCTCCCCCATGGAATTTTGCTCTTTTCCCAATATTCTCCCTAAATTTGGCGTTTCCCCCAATCCCTTTCTGCAGAAAACTTCATCCCAAACCCCGTTTCCCCGATTTTCCAGGATATTCTTGGATTTTGGGGCCTGCAACACCCAAAATAATGAAAAAAAAAAAAAAAATTGGGTTTAATGGGATTTGAGCAGCTGGAAAATCCCAAAATCCAAACCCCCCGTAAAATCCAGGCAGCTTCCAATCAAATTCCTGCTTTTTCATCATTAATTAAGAGCTGCTATTCCCAAGGGATCGAGTGGAATGGGATCTTTGGAGCCAGGATTTGAATGTCTTGGAAAATAAATATTTAAAAAAATAATTAAAAAAAAAAAATCAATGCTGGACAAGACTTCCAATGGAAAATAAAATGGGAGCCGGGAAAATGGGATTGGGAATTCTCCATTAGGGAAGAAACGGATTTAAATTCATTCCTCAGCTCAGTCAAGGCTCTCAGGTTTCGAGTTAATGATGGATCCGGGAAGAAATGGATGGGAAAAGTGGGATAATTCCATCAGCAGGGCCGGGAAAGGCTGGAAGATTCCGGAAAGGAACAACCCAGAAGGCTCCAAATGGAATTAGTGGTGGGACTGAGCTCCAGGATAAAAGGAGGTGAAAATGGGATTAATTTAATTTGGATTAGTATGGGAAATTCCTTCCCTAAAAGAAAAAAGAGAGGAAAATTCCCATCTGGAATAAATCAGGAACATCCAGGAATTTCTTCCTTAAGGAAAAAGGGGGGAACATCCCCATCCTGAAATGAGGGAATAAATCAGGAATATCCCAGAATTCCTTCCTTTAAAAAGAAGGGGAAGACATTCCCCATCCTGAAACCGAGAAAATCCAAACAAACCAACAACAACAACCGCCCAGAAATTCCCGAGCCTGGAATATCCCAAACCAGGGCGGGCTCTCCGGCCGCGGGAGGAATCCCCGGGATGCGAGGGAATTCCGGAGGGTTTGGATTCGGGGATTCAGGAAATCCCACCTGGCTTGGATGCGCTGGAAGCGGCGCAGGATCGCGTCGCGCTGCTCCCGCGCCCCGGCGCTGAGCGGCTCCTCCTGCAAACCCCGCGCCAGGAATTCCTCAGCCTCTGGAAAACAGGGAACGGGACATCAGGGACGCGCCGGCCCCGAGAGGGAAAGCGGGAAGGGGCAAGGAAGATGGGAACGGTCAGGAAACGCGGGCACGGGAAAGGGTTTAGGGAATCTGGGCCTGGAAAAGGAGCGGGAGAAACTTGGGAAGGGTCAGGAAATCTGGCCGAAGATGTCTTGGAAAATCCCATAGATCCCTGTCCTCCCGCCCTAAAGCGGCTCCAAGGGAAAAACATCCTGGGATTTTCCATCACCAGAAAACAAAGCTGAGCCGAGCCGGGATAACAGCTCCAGTAAAGCCGGGATCACACCGCTAATCCAGAAAATCCCAGGATTCAAACCCGAGGAAACCCCAGATCCTGCCCTGAGCATCCCGACGAGGGCGGCGGGAATAAACCCGTTTTCCTGGGAACACAAATCCAACGCCCCGGCACGAGAAACCGCGTGGAAAAATCCAGAACTCCGGTTTTTCCCACGGGGAAGGAGCAGGCCGGGAAACCAAACCGCTGCCGGCAATCCCGGGATGAGATTTAAACCGGGATTAACTGGCTGAGCCAGACCTCAGCGGCTCAGCGCCGCGGGGAAGGAGAAGGGAAAGGGAAACCCGGCCATAAATCGGGAATAAATCACCCCAAAGCCGGGTCCAGCGTTGGCTGGGAGCCGTAAAAATTCCTGCTGGATACGTAGGGAGCGCACGGCTCCGCTCGGGAATTCGGCTGGAGGGTCCCTGCTCCTTTTTGGGGAAAAAAAAAAAAAGGAAAAAAGGAAAAAAAGAAAAAAAATAGGAAAAAAAAAGGAAAAAACCAAAAAAAAAAAAAAAAAACAAAAAAAAAAAACAAAGGAAAAAAAGAAAAAAAAGGGAAAAATAGGGGAAAAAAAAGGAAAAAAAAAAACAAAGGGAAAAAAGAAAAAAAAAACAGGAAAAGGGGTGGAAATAAAGGAAGAAAGGGAGGAAAAAGGAAAAAAAAGGGAAAGCTCCTTCCTTCCCATCCTGGGAAGAACCGGGAGCTTCCACAGCCTCGGAAGGCCTCGGGATCACCAGAGTTTGATCCCAAATCCCTCCCCGGGTTTTTTTTTACCGGTTCCTTCAGGGACAACAACAAGGAGATCACCCCAAAAACCTGATAAAATAAATAATAACAATGAGACATTCCCGGTGCTCCAGCCCCCGCACAGCTCGGGAGCGCCGAGGTTTGATCCCAAGCGCCGTGACACGCGATTAATCTCCATTCCCGGCCGCTCCACCTGTCAGCCAGACGAGAGCCGAAGCCTTCAATTAACCACCGGCAGCTAACGAGGAAATAACCCCACGGAAAGGCGCCGCTCCGGGGGCGGCAGCTCGGAACCGACACCACCGGGAGGGGAAAATCCCCGATTCCGTCCCGGGGAGAGCACGGGGAATTTGGGAAAGGTTCGTCCTGAGGGGATGGGAGCGGAAGCTTTCCGGTGTTTTGGAGGGGGAGGGATGAGCCGGGCGCTGCTGTGACAGGAAATGAGAGCTGAAACCCCAAAAAACTTAAATAAAAAACAAAAGCAAAAGGGTCCCGAGCTGCGTCCTCAGCTCCTCCCAAGCGTGGGATTCCAGGGGAAGGGCTGGATCGGATCCCTGCTCCAGCCCGAGATCCCTGCCGGGGGTTGGATTTGTGGGCAGAGGCACCACAGAAATCTCCCCATGAAAAAAAAAATAAAATTCAGGGTTTTGAGGCTCAAAACCTAAAAAAGAAAAAATCCCCCAAATCCTCCTCAGAGTCAGGGACAAGCAGCTCCCAGATTTTCTTTGGGGTCAGGGAGGCCCCATCCCACAGCTCCCAGGTTTTTGGGGTCAGGAACGGGGAGATCCCACAGCACCCAGATTCTCCTTGGGGTCAGGGAGGCCCCATCCCACAGATTTTTGGGATCCCACAGCTCCCAGATCCTCCTTGGGGCCAGGGCAATCCCACAGCCCCCAGAAACTCCCGGGATCGGGAGCCCCACAAGCCCCATCCCAGAAAAAGCCGCCCCGAACCCTCCCCGGCCCCATCCCGCAGGAATTCCCCTGCCGGGGCAGGAGGAGGATGAGGATGGGTTTGGTACCTGCCAGGAACTTCCGGATCTCCTCTGGGATCGGAGAATCCATGGGATCCCTTCCGAGGGGGGCCGGAGCGGCCACGATGGCTCCGGGGTGCTGAGGAGGAAGCAGAGAGGGTGGGGACACCCCAAAAAGAGGAGGGGAGGAGGAGGAGGATCCTATGGGGCTGGGATTCCTCCCCCTTTTAAACCCCCGGGAATCGTTCCCAGCTGAAATGGGCGATCCCGAAAATTCCTGCTGGGAAAAGCTGAGCTCCAGCCAAGGAGTTACACCTGGAGCTGGATGAGATTTTTTTTTCCCAGCAGGAATTTCCTCCAGGAGCTCACCTGGAGCATCCTGGGGCTGGGATTGGGATTTTTCCCAGGTTTTTCCCCCTCCCAAAAATAATTCCCCGTGGGAAAAGGTGATGCTCGGACATTCTGGAATGAAACTTCCCCTTTCCCGGTTTTCTGCGTGGAAGGAGGGGTCGGATTGTGGAAATAAAACCCCGGGGTTGTCTCAGGGCTGGGGTGGGGAAAAGATGGAAAAACTCCTGGAGAAGTGGAGATTTCCACGTGGAAGTGTGGGAAATACTCCTGGAAACGTGGAGAATTCCATGTGGAGCTGTGTGAAATATTCCTGTGGGAAATATGGAGACTTCCACACGGGAATACTCCTGGAAATCCAGAGCTGCTCCTCCATAAGGAAATGTGAGAAACGCTTCTGGAAATGCGGAAATTTCCACTGGAAACCCCCTGGAAATGCGGAAATTTCCACAGGAAATCCCCTGGAAATGTGGAAATTTCCACAGGAAATCCCCCTGGAAATGCGGAAATTTCCACAGGAAATCCCCTGGAAACGCGGGGACGCTCCCCCAGGTGCTCCCAGGTGCTTTGGGCCTCTCTTTCCTGAGAAATGAGCGGGAAAATCCCGGATTTCCTTCGGTTCTCAGCCCAGCCCGGACAAGGAGCAGGTGCCAGGAGGATCCCGAGTGTTCGGGGTCGGGATCTGGGGTCATGGAACCGGCAGAGAATTCCCGAAGTTCTTCTGGGGCCGTTTGGGGCTGGGATTTGCGGGGGCAGCACCTCAGGGCCTCCCTCGGCGACGACATTTTCCGAGGAGGGACCATAAAAAAAGCGGAAATTCCCAGGGAAATCCGCCGCTGGACCTTCGGGATTCTTTTCCTGGGGGCAGAGGGAGCGCCGGGGGATTCTCGGATCCGGAGCCTCGGCGCCGTTCCCAAACCCGGGAGTCTCGCATCCAGCGTTTCCCACCCCTTCCTCGCTCAGATTCTAAGCTCAGCTTTTCCCCCTGCCCCTGCAGCCTCCCTAGGCTCGGCTCAGCCGCAGCTGAGCTCGGTTTTAGGGCCAAGCCTGCCCCAAATTCAGCGCTCGCGGCGGATGCTGAGGCCTCGGAGCGCAGGAAACGCCGCGGCCCGGGGGCCCCGAGCAGGAGGCGGAAAACAAAAATATCGCAGCGGCTGCTCCTCCGACCCCCAGCCAGGTGAGGCCAGGATTCAGGGAATTCCGAGACTTTTCAGGGAGAAAATTGTGGATTTTTTTTTCCCTGTCGGTGCCTCCCTTTACATCCTCCTGAGCCAGGATTCAGGGAATTCCGAGAGTTTTTGGGGAGAAAATTGTGGATTTTTTACCTGTCAGTGCCTCCCTTTCCATCCTCCTGAGCCAGGATTCAGGGAATTCCGACACTTTTCAGGGAGAAAATTGTGGATTTTTTTCCCTGTCGGTGCCTCCCTTTACATCCTCCTGAGCCAGGATTTATGGAATTCCGAGAGTTTTCAGGGAGAAAATTGTGGATTTTTTACCTGTTGGTGCCTCCCTTTCCATCCCCAGCCAGGTAGGGGCTCCTGAGCCAGGATTCAGGGAATTCCGAGACTTTTCAGGGAGAAAATTGTGGATTTTTTCCCTGTTGGTGCCTCCCTTTACATCCTCCTGAGCCAGGATTCAGGGAATTCC
>JANEHK010000151.1:84144-99883 GCA_025960845.1 Tachycineta bicolor | reverse complement strand
TTTTTTTTTTTTTCCCTTAAGAAGTGAAATATTGCCCTTTAGAGCTGCCCATTATGTTAAAAATTAGCGGGAAGGAGATTCCGAGTTCCAGTTCTCGCTACCCATTTCCTGCGGGGCTGAGCAGGACTCGGGGCTTCTTTGTGGTGGGGTTCTTTTGGGTGCTTTTTATTTTTATTTCTTTTCTTTTATTTATTTTTTTTTTTAAACATAAAATAATTTCCAGGCACTTGTGTTTCTTCACGAACAATAAAACGTCAAACGATTTTCGAGGGGGAGTCCCAGGAATTGCTCTTGGAAAAAGGAACCGCGTGTCAGATCCGAGGTGATGCCAGGCGGGGTGGGGATTCCCCTCCGGTTTTTGGGTTTTTTTGGGGGGGGGGAGGTTGGGGTTTATTTTTTTTCTTATTCCTGGGCGAAGTTTTTCCTTGGGCGAGAGGGGAACTAAAGCGAGGGAAGGCTTTTTAAAAAAATCCACGCGGAGCCTTTTCCCCTCAGGCTGAGGCGGGAATGAAGAGCTGAAACCTCCACACAAAAATAGGAAATGAAGAGGCAAACAAAGGGAAATGCAGCCAGAGATCTCCCCGATTCTAGAATTCAAATTATATCAATAATAAAAAATCAGAAGCGCAGGAAGTTTGGGTGGCACCCAGCAGACACTTGCTGCTCCAGGGTGGAATTATCTCCACTTCTCAGGGAGGGATTTTTTTTTTTTTAACCTAAACTAAAAATGATACCTCTTGAAGAAAAAGAAGAATAAGAAAGAAAGAAAAAGAGAGGGGAAAAAAAAAATCACAGCGGGAATATTGAATATTTCTGGAATTAGGGGTGAAGCAGGGGAACACAATGACATAGCGCTGCTTGTTGTTCTAAAATCAATTTTTATTCTGGAGCATTAAAACATCTCTGGAAAATACATCCGGGCTGATGCTACAGAAAAGACAAAATTCCCAACATTTTTTTTTTTTTTTTTTTTTCTTTATTTCCTAATAAAATCAGCTAACATCTTCAAATCTGTTTTCAAAGAAACTTATATTGTCATCTTAAAAATATCTGCTCTTTACCACAACTCTAAGGAAAGTGAGGAAAAAACATTTCTAAATCCCGGCGGCCGATGGGTCACAAAACATCGAGGAACTCGTGGGAAACGCTTCTGGAAATGAAAACTACGAGGATTTTGGCAAATCACCAAATTCACCGGTCCTCGAGGAGAATCAAACCAACCTGGAAGAATTCCGCCCAGCTCAAAGACCATTCCCAACCCTTCTGATTTTATTTAATCACTTTTTTTCCCCCTCAATAAATCAGCATTTAGAGAAACCGTCCTGCTGCCATCGACCCCCGCAGCTCAAAACACCTCAGAAGCGGGAATTTTTTAAAAATTCAGGTTTTAAACCCAGAGCGAAGTTTGGTGGCGCCGAACTCCCTCCGGCAGCAGAAGGGTTAAATTTGGGAGCCCCCAAGGAGCTGCTTCAGGGTGGAAAGTTTTACAGGAGTCTGGGCCTTTAGGAAAAAACCGAACCAAAACAAACCAAGAGACAAAACAATGTTCTGGGGAATGGCCTCGAACCCTTCAGCTCTGGATTCTCAACCAGGGGCATGATTTTTTTTTTTTTTTTTTTTAAGTTTAAGATAAGGGTTTTTTTTATTTCTTTAACCCTTTTTAAGAGGGTTTGGAGCGGAAATTTCAGGGCAGCTCCTTGGGTCTTATCTCAGGATCGCGGAGGGAGGGCGAAGGGGAAAAAAAAGAAAGAAGAAGAAGAAGAAAATGCAGGAACAGTTTCCAAAAAGGCAAATCTGCAAATCTCCGTATCGCTGCTGCCCAGAGCAGCCCCCGCTCCACTGATAAAAGTTTGGCCTCGCCGAAGCCGGAGCGAGGGACGCACTGGCGGCTTCTGGAAACAGATTTGGGCTGGTTCCTTCAGATAAACAGCAGGAAAAAATGGCTTTTATCTGTTGTATTTTTTTTTTTCCCCTTCCCTCTCCCTATTCAAACGAGCCGCCCTCCCCTCGGAAGCTTAAATGTACAAATTCCGCACACGAGAGGGGTTTATTTCGACTTTTTTTCCCCCTTTTTTTCCTCCCCCAGCCACTACTCAACCGCAGAACTCTTTAAAGAAATAAAATAAAATAAAAGCCACAGCAGAGACAGAAAAAACGAGCTCCAACACTGACAGAAACACGAGCACGAAACACGGGTCACAACACCCACCACGGAACCGACTGGAACTAAACCCCCCCGGCCCTCCCCGCTCCCCCCTCCCCAAAACCCAAAACTCGTCCTTACAGAGATAAAGGAAACCCCAAATCCCGCCCGGCCGGGCTGGAGGAGCCTCGGGCGGGGGAACCCGAGCCAGAGCTGGGATGTTGCGGGGCGAGGATGAGGATGAGGATGGGGATGAGGATGGGGATGGGGATGAGGATGGGGATGAGGATGAGGATGAGGATGGGGATGAGGATGGGGATGAGGATGAGGATGAGGATGAGGATGAGGATGAGGATGAGGATGAGGATGGAGAAGCGCCCGGTGCCACCCAGGGCTCCTTCCTTGGGGACCCCTCGGTCCCTCCCCAGTGGTGGCACCGAGGAAAAGCTCCCGGAGCTACAAAATAAAAAAAAAAACCCTCTCCAGGGCCACCCCAGAGCCAGAAGGAGATTCAGGAATTAAAAAAAGCATCTGGACCGTGGGGAGGGTGAAGGAATTAAATTTAAAGAAGAATGAAACCAAAGCCGGGCTGGAGTTGGCACTTTTATCTCTGCAGCAGCTCCAGGAAAAGTCCAAAATCCACAATAAATTATAAATATCTAGAGCTAAGAACAACCGTCCCCTCCCTGATAGCTCCACTAAGGTAGTTTTTTGTTTGTTTCTTTTTTTTTTGTGGGTTTTCTTTCTTCTTTTTTTTTTTTTTTTATTTTATTTTATTTTAATTATTGTTATTATTCAACTAGAAAATCCCATTCTTCCTCTTCTCTAAAAAGTTAGGAATAAGTTGGCGGGGGTTCTTCCGCCCCTTTTTTCCGCTCCTAAATAATTTACAGCGCGGCTCGGGGGGTGCCCCGCTCTCTCCCCCTCCCTCTCTTTTCTCTCCTTCCCAGTGCCCCAGTACGAAATCACTAAAACCAGGAGGTTCCGCCCCAAAAGGCCCCCAGAAACTTTTCAGCTCAAAGTCTCCATTTCCGCCAAAGCACCACTGGAATCAAAATTCCGCGTTATAAACCGAGCTTAAAAAGTGAAATAAAGGGAAAAAAAGCGGCGGGGGGAGCCCGAATTCGGGGCTGTCCAGGAGCCGCTTCCCCGGGCCGAAGTTGGCGAATTGCAAATGATTTGTTGGGTACAATTAAAGGCGAGCCTTAACGAATGTGTCTGTCTTGCAGGAGTTTAATTAAACCGTCTGGGTCCTCGGCCACCTCGGCGGGCCGGGGACACCGTCTGGGAGGGTTTGGGGTGAGGGATTTTTTTGGGGAAAAAAAAAAAAATAAAAATAAATCTTTGTGCTTGCGTGGAGAAAAGAAAAAGAGAGGTTTGGCGGTGGCCGGGGTGGTGTGGGCCGTTTTTTGCTTTCCCGTGGGAAAGAATCAAATTAAAAAGGGGGGGAAAAAGTTGTTCTGACGGGAGCCTGTGCTCTGTTACACCGGGAAAACAAAAAATCTGGGGGGAAAAGGTCGAAAAGAAAGCAAGAAAAGAGAAACAAACCCCAAAAAGGAGCTGCGCTTTGGGCTGCCTCCAGGAGAGGGGAAAAAAAAAATAAAATAAAATAAAAAAGGGAAACAGGCAACACCTCGCATGCAAAAGCGGAGCTGGGACTCGGGGAGGGCTCCGGCCCTGCTTTTGGGGGTTTGGCAGCACCGGGAGAGGGAAAAGGGGAGAAGGGGCTCGGGGGGGGCGGTGCTGCCGCCCCTCTCCCCGCTCACTCCTTGCCCTGCTCCTTGTTCATTTTCTTCATTTTCATGCGGCGGTTCTGGAACCAGATTTTGACTTGTCTCTCGCTCAGGTTGAGCAGCCTGGCCACCTCGTGCCTGCGGTCCCTGGTCAGGTACATGTTGAACAAAAACTCCTTCTCCAGCTCCAGCGTCTGGTACTTGGTGTAGGGGCAGCGCTTTTTGCGGGAGGAGCGGGCGTGCAGCCAGCTGGCGGCGGGGTTGGCTGCGGAGGGAGGGAGAGAAAAAAACACACACAAAACAAACAAACAGACAGACAAAAGCAGCAGAAATCAAATTTCGAGCGGTTTTTTCAAGGTTTTTTGGGTTTTTTTTTTTAATCGCGCGGTCGGGTATTGGGGGGGGGGGAACCAATCAAACAAACAAAAAGAGAAGGAAACCCAAACAAAAATAAAACACCAAAAATTCCCCCCAAATGACCTCCCCCAAAACACAAAGAGAAGCCCCCCCCCCCAAAAAAAAACAAAACCTGCCCCCCAACCCCTAAAACTGCCCAAAAAGGCCAGAAACCCCCCGGAAAAACCCCAAACTGAGGCAGGAGATGCGAGGCCGCGGGAAAATCTCCGGAGGTCTGCGCGGGTGGGGCTGGGGGCTCATCCCCAAATTCCAGAGGGATCCCAAGACTCTGCATTGGGACTGGAGGGATTTGGGGGGGTGCTGTCCCCTCGCACCCCCCGTGTCGGGTGCACCCTGAGGAGTTTAGGTTCATTTCCGTGGATTTGGGGTGAATTTGTGCCCGTTTGGGTGCATTCCCTCGTGTTTTGGGTGCACCTGAGCGTTTTGGGTGCGCTCAGAGGAGTCTGGGTTCAATTCTGCGGGTTTTGGGTGCACCCCGAGGGTTTGGGGTTCATTTCTGCTGGTCTTTGGAGAATTTCCTGATGGTTTTGGGCGTTTCTGAGTGTTTTGAGTGCACCCCAAAGGTCTTTGGCTGCACCCCCGAGGATTTTGGGTTCGCTTCTGCTTGTTCTGGGTGCACCCTCGGGGATTTTGGGGGTCCCACTCCTCTCCAGACCCTCGCCCCCCAGCACCCCCATCTCCACCGTCCATACAAATACACACACCCCCCCAAAATAAAACCCACCCCACCACATTTCTCCCCATTTTTTCCCCAGGATTTGCTCCTCCAGATCCTTCACAGAGTGAGAGGAAGTCTGGAGGAGCTTTTCCTAAACAAACCCTGGTTTAATTTTTTTTTGTGTGTGCAATGTAGCCCCAAAAAAAAGAAAAAAAAAAAAATTCCCCCAATCCCTCTCTGGCTGCCATAAAAATCCTCAAGGAGCTGCTGCCGGAGGTCTGGACAGCGTCACCCCGAGCCAGCGGCGTTTGCAGGGCTGGAAACGCAGCCGGAAAATGAATAAATAAAAACTTTAAGTAAATAAAAAGCAGCCCGCCGGTCACGCTCGCGAGTGGGAGAAGCTGCGTGGGAATGGTGGGGGGGAAAAAAAAAGGAAATTTGGGGATTTTTTTTTTTTTTAATGGGGAAAAGAGAAATTTTGGGAGCGAAACCCAGCCCCGCTGGCAGAGGCCTGAAGTGGTGAAAATCGCACCCAAAAGCGAAGTGGGTTTAGGGTAAATAATGGGAGTTTCGCTAATCACATGCAAATATTGGGTAACGGGGAGGCGGGCGGGAGGAAAATGGAGGGTTATGGACACACCACGAATTCCTGGTTTATTTCCTTTCCTCCCCTGAAATTATGGCTGGAGCCATAAACCTTTACACCAATTAAATGGACCATTATAAATACACACGCGCGCGCCCATCGCGACCGTTCCTCCCCGCAAAAAATAACAACAATAATAATAAATATTGAATATTTCAAATAGGAAAAAATAAAATAAAATAAAATAATAGCCCGGTTAATCTTCCTGTGTAAGTACTGCCCCTTACAAATTCCGCACGGCTATTTCCTTCATGTAATTGACTTGATCTAATATGCAGAATTAAATATTAAAGAGGAGGAAAGCTGTTAATAATTGATAGTGTTAATCCTGCTACCAGTCCTTTAATGGCAGCGGAGCGCTCTGCTTCAGAACGGGGACTTTCGGTCATATTTTGGGTCGTTAAAATGTATTTTAGACGCCGGTGTTTTATCTCTTCACTGCACGCAAATCCCCGAGCAGGAAAGAGAATGGGAAGAGGTCCTGGCACCTCACTTCTTCTTTTTTTTTTTTTTAAATTTTTTAAATTTTACTAAAATCCAGCAAAATAATTTAACAGCTTCCAGACAGGGATTCATTAGGGAGGAACATTCTGGGAAAGGGAAAAAAAAAAAAAAAAAAGGAAGAGTTGGGGAAATCGAAATCAGGACTCGCTGCAGAAGATCCCTGGCAGGCTCTCAAGGCCAGCCCTAAATTAAATTATTATTTAAAACAACAACAAAAAAGCGCCGCAACCACACGGAAACCACAGCACGCCCACGCTGGCGGCTTTAATAACGATTTTTTTCTGGGACAGAATATCCCGATGTTCGATTTTCGGGCGCAGCGAGCACAAAATCCGGGTGTTTTATTTTCCCCGGTCATTCAGCGCCCGGTTTGAGTTTGTTCTGGATCTCTGCCCAGCACAATAGAAAAGGACTTTTCTTTTTGTGTGCGAGTGTCTGCTCGAGAGTTAAATGATTGGGGGGGGAAAGGGGGGGGAAGAAAATAAATTAAAAAAAAAATAAAGAAGAAAAAAAAGCCACCAGAACATCCTGCAAGAGCAGGGGTGGAAACCGCGAGGGGAGAGAGAATATTCTGTGTTTTTAGTGGGGGGAAAAAAAGTTCATTTAAACAGGAGGGAAAAGGAAAAAAAAAAAAAAAAAAAAATAAAAAAAAATAAAAGGGCGGGGAGCCTCCCCCGGCCGGGCGCTGCTGCTCTGCCAGGTTGGAAAAGTTCGGCTTTTTCCTGAAAAATATTTCCCGGGAGGGGGAAGCGGAGGCTGTCACTTTTCAGCTGGAAACAGCCAGGGATGGGAGCGCCGGTCCTCCCTCTCTCCAAGGCTTATACGATCATTATTATTATTATTAATAATAATAGCGTTATTGATGGCATTAAATATTATCCAGACGAATTCCTCTTCTCCTTATTATTTTAAATATCTATTTCAAAAGCGGAAAAAGGAGCCCCAGCCGGCAGAAAAAGCCCACGCTGGAGTTCAGCAGTCTCCCCGATCCGGCTAAATCACGAATAAAAGCCGAAATAAAAGCTGATATAAAAGCTGATCTAAAGGCTGATATAAAAGCCGATATAAAAGCTAATTAACTTCCGAGCACCCCCCTCCTTCCTTCTCCTTTTTTTTTTTTTTAAACCGGGGAAGGAACGTGACTTTGAAATATTCATACCCGCCGTGGCTGCCTTTAATAAACAAGCAATTAACAGCACAAATAAACACGCCGAGGCGAGGGGGGAAAGCCGCGCAAGGAGCGCGGACCCTCCGCGCCTTCTCCGGGGCCGAGCCCCCGCCGCTCCGCGCTTCCCCCCCCCAAGGGAACTTTCACCCCGCGATTTCTCCTTTTTCCCCCTTTTCCCCCATTTTCTCTCCATCTCTCCCCCGCGGCATTTCCGCGCTGCCCGCGGCCCCTCCGCCCGCCCCGCGCACATTTACTCCCCTCGGCAGCGCGGCCGTGCCTCCGGAGCTCTGCAGGAACCCGCGGGGCTCGCTCCGGCTTTTGTCCGCTCCCGGCTCCTCTCAGGGCCGGGGAGCAGGCGGATTTTGATTTTTATTTTGATTTCCCCGCACAGACAATGCCAGCCCCGTCCCCTCCCCACCTCTCCCCTTCGCTTGGCACCAGCCAGCTGAGACTTCTTTTTTTTTTTTTCCTCCCCTATTTTCCTTTTTTTTCCTCTCTCCGAGCCCTGATTTTCAACTTTCCGCAGCATTGTCCCCCCCTTTTTTATTGCGCCTCCTCCAGCTTTTATGCTGTTTACTTCCTCACTTTTATAACTTACTTTGATCTGTCCTGTCTTTGTCTTCGCTTCCTTCACAAACTTTATTGTCCTCGAAGCTGGGCCTTTGATTGGAAACGATCCCTTCCCTGGCGGCAGAAGTTTCTAAATTGTACTCCTGATTTTTTTGGACATCCCCGGCGCGGCCCAGCAGCGGTTCCGCTTTGACCGAGCCCTGCCCGGGGTGGGTTTCTGCCCTGGGCACGGGTTCCAGCCAGCTCCGGAGGTACCTGCTCTCGGCTGGGACGCTTTGATGTTGAATGTAAGGATGGTAGACGGCAGGAAGGGTGCCAGAAGGATGTGGATTCAAAGGAGTCCAGGAGGCGCTGAAAACTGGAGGTTTTGGCTGGAAACTACAGGAGGGGAATTCTAGATGCTCACTGTGGCCGGCTTGCCTGGAAGCCGAGTATTGCCCGGCCGGGAATTTAGCTGAAGGCGAATCTTCGCTCTCATGACTTATGATGGAGTCGACATAATAATTGCTGAGGGTGCCAGAAATGGACATTCTCAGACATCATACAAAGCACGGTTCAGTGGAGGAAAAAAAAAAAAAAATTAAAAAAAAATTTAAAAAAAAAAAAAAAAAAGAGAGAAATATATATAGACATATATATGGGAAGAGAGAGGACAGCTCTAGATTTGTACTCTACCCCCTTTCCCCAACTTCCCAGCCAACAAAGTACAGTTGGGCTGCCGTGTTGTGAGCTCGCGGCGAAATGATTGGTCAAACTTTTTTTCGTGAGCCTGATAAAGCGTCAGGCTCGGCGTAAATCAATCGCGGCCGAGGGGGCTGCGCTGCGCTGTCATCCGCCCTTGCATTCCATATCAAGGATGGATTGTTTTATGTTTATGCGATGTTGCAAAACGTCAGGAGTTGCGGGGGGGTGGGGTGGGGGGGTGGAGTATAAAAAAAAAAAAAAAAAAAAAAAAAAAAAGATCCGCTAACGGCTGGGGCCAATATCCCGATATTTCCACTTTTTCCAGCCTCCAGGATTTGCTGCTGGAATATCGTGGGGAGGGGTCCGGAAGGAGGGGCGGGGGTGGGATTTTTTTTTTTTTTTTCCAATTTTTAATATTTTTCTCCGTTAAAGGAAGGTGCTGGTGCTCTGGCTTTGCCTTTAATAAGGATCGCCGGGGAATAGAGATAAAAGCCATTTCTTTGCCACTCGGGCTCCAGAGAACCACAGGGGGAAAAAATAACAAAAACAAACAAAAAAAAAAACCCAATCAGGGAATAAGCACAGAAACCACCCCCGCCCCTCTCGCGGCCGTGATTTCATGACGGTCACACAGCGGCGTAAAAACGCGCAAAAATCCGCGGTTTTGTGAAGGAAACACCGCCCTGCTCGGCCGGAGCGCTGGTGAACGCTCTGATCTAAATAATGACATCGGTGTAAACAATTCACCCTCCGGGATGGGGAGGCGGGATGCTTAACACGGGGAAAAGATGAAATTTTAAACATTTTGAATTTTTGACCCGGCCAAAGCAGCCCCTGGGTGCATCCAGCGCCCGCCTCGGGCTCGGTGCTGGATCATATCCCTATAATTATATTTTTAAAAATTAAAAATATCCCTGCGGATGGACAAATGCTGGGAAGACTCCCTCTCCACGCGGCCGAAATTCAGAAGCTTTCCCCGAACTTTACGAGGCCAGTAAAAACACGGAGCGCCACCGACCCGGCTTTGTTACGGAACGCCTCAAACCCGTGATGCTTCAAGAGTTTCATAAAACTTACATTGGCTCGCTTTGATTTTTATAGCCCCGGATTTATTGCCCGGGGAAGAGAAAAAAGGGGGCAAAAAAAAGGGACCCCGCGCCCACGCTGCGTGTCCAAGGCCACCCCCGACTCTCTCATTTTTTTTCCACGTTTTTCCGCCCAAAACCCGAGTTTT
The DNA here is from genome assembly GCA_025960845.1 of Tachycineta bicolor. Classification (NCBI taxonomy): domain Eukaryota; kingdom Metazoa; phylum Chordata; class Aves; order Passeriformes; family Hirundinidae; genus Tachycineta; species Tachycineta bicolor. Next base: position 90,126 of record JANEHK010000151.1, on the reverse strand, counting down.
GGGGGGTTTTGGGGTTTTTTTTTTTTTTTTTTTTTTTTTTTTTTTTTTTATCCCCAGCCCATGCTCCCAAGTTCTGAGGAATAAATCCATTTATTGCCAGAGGTTCCGGCGGCCTCGTAAATGTTTGGTTCAGGGGAAGGTGCTCCCCACGATCCTGGGGGGGAAAAAAAAACCACATTAAAATAATAATAATAATAATAAAAAAAAGGTGATTTCCCGGATTTCGGCCGTAACAGTCGGGCTCAATTTGCCTCTTTTAATCTATTGCCCCTCTCAGCCCAACAGCCGAGGATGTTTCAAAGTGAAGGGCGAGGAGATTTTCTAGGAATGATAAATCATCGCGGATCCCCGGCTGGAGAGGACGGGATGGAAGTCTTTATGAACAGGCCGATAATAACCGGGGCAGAGGCGCTAATAACCGCCTGAAATGGGGGGAAAAATCTGATTTTCGCCTTCCTCCGGCCCCTCTGAGCGCGCTGGCCGCAGGAAACTGAGGTGGGGAATTGCTGCCAGAGGTGTTTCACTAATAACGGGAGATGATGAAGGTGATTAAAATCCCCCATCCCAAAGGCTGAGATTTTCCCCATCAGCGCCGCTTTTCCGCCAGCGCCCCTCTCCAGACTTGCTCGGAATGAGGTGCTTTTAGGACTCCTTTTATTAAAAATAATAATAATAATAATAAATCCAGAGGGTCGGGGTGGTGGGAGAGGAGAGCCGGAGCTGAACGGCGGAGATCCGATTTTAAACCTAATTTTTTGCCACCCCCAGGCAGCTTCAAGTCCTTGCGCTGGAGGAGCGGCTCCGGTCCGAGGGCTCCGGCCAAGGTGAGGTTTGGGGACACTCTGGGGACACTTCGGGGATCCCTCTGTACCCCTGGGCCAAGCCGAGGGGGGAATGTCCCCAGGTGCGCGGCCCGCGAGGTCTCCTCTCCTTTCCAGGGGATAATTCCAAAATAAATCTTAGATTTTCAAAATAAATACTAAAATCAGCCAGGCAGAGGAGGAGGAGCACAGGGCAGGATCGCTGCTCGTTCCCCTGCAGGGGAAACAAAGGAGAAATTCCTGATTTTTGCAACTTTTCGTGGTTTTATATATATATATATATATATATACATTTATTATTATTATTATTATTACTATTATTATTATTATTATTATTATTTCCTTCCTCCTTCTTTAAACTTCCCGAGGAGCTGCTGAGGTTTGGGAAGGAAAAGCCCGCGCGTCACCAGGCGTGAAATACGAGTGGGTGGCTCACGTTGTCATATTTCTCGGCTTTATTGCCTCTCAGAAATGATTCTTTAAAAATAAAATAAAATTAAAAAATCATCAAATCAGACAGTTCCACAAAGAGGTTCTGGGTGGGGGACGCCGCGAGAGCTCGGGAAAGATTTAAACCCGCTCGGCGCCGGGGATTGTGTTTATCCAGCTGATGGATAAACAGCCGTGCTGGTGGTGAGCAGGGCGAGAAATGGAAATATTGAACCTTAATTGAAGCCGAACACCTGTTCCGTGATCGCCCGAGTCTCACCTGTAATAAATATATTCCTGCTAAAGGAAAAAAAATGGAAAAGGGAAAAAAAAAAATTCCTGGCGCGCCTCCTATAAATAATGACGAGCTGTGGCAGCGTGTGAGTATATAATTTTCTGGAGTATATAAATTTCAGCCAGGAAGGATCCTCGGGAGCGAGGAGCTTTGGGATCCCTGGTGGATGGAAACCTTCGAACCTCTCAAGAAGATCTGTAAAAGCCATTTGCCCTCGCTTCTCTGGAGGTTTCCGTGCGCTCAGGAGTTGATTTTTTATCCTTCTCTCCCGGGTTCATCTATTTTTTAGCCTTTTCTGAGAGAGGTTTAAGGCAAACCGTGGCTTCGAGACCTGCGTTGTGCCGCCTGGATTTTAAGTAATTAATTTAAACCCCCCAGAAATTAAATTAGAGGCTCTTCTGCTGGTAAAACAACAACTTGGAGAAGGGAAACTCGAGGAGCAGCAGCGTGGAAAAGTCTGAATTTTTGGGCGAAATGAGGCAGGAAGTGGGAGTTTGGCTGGGTTTGAAAATGGGATTAATTACGGAGATGTGGTTGGGATGTGTAGAAGGGAAGTGGAAATAGTTATTACAAAAAAATCAAAAAAAAAACGAGGTGGAAACTTTTCCCGTGCTTTGCAGAGTCAGCGCCAGGCGAGTTTGGCCGGGAGGGAAAATTCGGGATATTCCCAGGCTGCCACGGCGAACCAGAGGCTCCCGGGCTCGGGTTCTGGTTATAAATTCTCGTTATTGGCTGCCGAGAGAAGGAATATTTTGCTCAGAAACACACAACCGCCAAAATCCCTCTTCGCAGGCAACCCCGGGCTTGGCCTTTCCCAACAAGCGAGTCCCAAATACTCCTGAAATGTGCCCATTTTCGGTGGCTGCCTTTCACGGATTCGCAGGTTTTGATTTAAGAAAGGAACCATCGCGGCTGCTCTTCTTCTTCCCGGAAACGCATTTAAACCATTTTTAAAAGGGTTTTTTTGTTATTGTTTATTAAAACTGGAGACTTCTTCCGGCCGATTTCTCCCCTTGAGCTCTGACGCGAGGAAGGTGAAGGAGATCTGCGGGTCCTGAAGCCCGGGCCGGGCAGGATTTTGGGGGATTCACAGGGATTTTACCCCACCTGAGCGATTTTAGGGATTTTTCCTGGTTTTGGGAGCTGAGCAGGGAGGATAAAAGCCGAGGGTGAACTTCACGGCTATGGAAGAGTCTTGAGATAAAACTCGGCCTTCAAAGGGTTTATTTTAAATTATACTGAACATTTAAATATTATAATTGTAATAACACTGGTAATTACAACAAGTAAATTCCTTTGGGTGTTTTTTTTTTGTTGTTGGTTGGTTGGTTGGTTTTCTTATTTTTTTTCTTTTAGAGGTCAGGAAACAGGATTAAAAACCCCAACATAATTTATGAATGATACATTTAGGCAGCTCTAAGAGGTTATGAAAGAAACTTCAGTCACAGACACACACACACCCACACCCAAACACGCGAAATTCCCTCCTGAAGGGTAAAACTTTCGGGGAAAAAAAAAACCAAAAAAAACCTGAAATGAGTTTCTGTAGCCTAAAAGGCGAAGGATCTACCTTGGCCATTTCCTGTGCTCGCAGTTTGAATGCTGCCGTCTGTTAAAAATCCGTAAGTGCTGAGGGAGGGAGGGAATGAAGGAGGGAGAAGGAGGGAAAGGAGGGGGGGAATTCCTTGAAGCAAAAACAAGTTACAAATGTGGGCAAGTTTCCAAGGACCGAAAGTTTACCCTGGCTTTAAAATAAAAATAATAATAATAAAAAAAAAATTGAGAAAAGTATTTCAAATGCTGTTTGTGATCTTTGCACTTCATAAAGCGTTTGGGATCTGTGCCCCCGGAAAGTGGAAGCGTGTGTGCCTTCGGGAAGGGGAGAAAGTTGGAATAAAGCTGGGTTTGTAGTTCGGGACCCCCGTTCTGGTTGCCCAGATCCCCCTCCTTCCCCTCGCCTCCCTGCTCGGAACGATGCTCGACTTCCAGGGAATTCCTGCTGCGGAGTTTTTGCGCCCCGGTGCTCTGCTTTGGGCTGTGACCGGGACATTCCTCAAAGAAAAAAAACACCCAAAAACCAAAACACAACCCAAAAAAGTCCCCCCAAAACCCCAAAATCTTTGTCCAACTCGTGTTTAGTGGATTCTGCTAGCTATGCTTGGGGTGCCTGTGCTGTAATTGGGATACCCCTCAAAAAAACAAACAAACAAACAAAACCACTCAAACCCATAGCTCCATTCGCGTTTGGCAGATTCTGCTGGCGCTGCTTTGGGGTGCCCTCAGAAAAACAGACCAAAATAACCCTGAAAAGGCCCCAAACCGCTCCAGACCCATCGTTTAGGCCGGGAGGAAGGGAGGGAATCACCCTGCCGGAGGGAGCGAGCCCAGGCACAGGTACGGGAGTGGAGCAGCGCTGGAATTGTTCCACAAAAGCCAAATAAAAAGGGGAGTTTCTTTCTTTGGGACGGGCTCTCCTCACCGCTCTTTGCCCCCCTCCCGCCCTAATTAAAACTCGTCGCGGGTGGGGGGAAATATCGGCCAGGCTGAGCTTTGGCAGGAGCGGGATTTGTGCGGGGAAGCGCCGAGTTAAACCCGGGTTTAACTCGTGTGCGAGCCCAGAGGCGCTCGGAGGAGAATCTGTCCCTGCCTCCATCCATCCCCGCTCTGCCGCCGCTCCAGGTAAGCGCCTCTTTTGGGGATTTTATTCGGAAAATGAGAGAAAACAAAGCGCAGACCCCCCTGCTCACCTCACCCTCCTCTTTCCCTTGGGAAAGGAGCCCCAAATTCCCGGTTTTGGGGCAGCCCCCGGCCCGATCCCGCTCTTTCCCCCCGGTTTCCTGTCCTGACGTGGGCAGGAGGGAGGTGGAAATCAGCAGCCCCAGACATTTCCAAGGCGGGTCGGTGGCTGCCTTCGGGGCCGTTATTAGCGAGGGGTTTATGATTAACTTTCCCAGATTGTCCTTTTCCGTTTTAGGGCTTTTGAGGCCGGGCACAAGCAGCGCGTTGTTCCTAAGGCGGGAGTCACAAGGATCCCTAAAATTCCCTGTTATTTTACGCTGTTTGACTTTCCCCTCTCCTCCCCTCGAGCGCGTGTTTGTTTTGAGGGGAGAGCCAGCGGTTTTGGGAATAAAGCACGCACGGGTTTAAACCCCCAGCCAAGTCCGGTGCTTTTTCGGTTTGGTTTTCTTGAAACAGTGGAAGAAAATGGAAAAGAAAACCCAAACCTCCCCCCCAAGACCCCAGCCTTAAAAAAAAAAAAAAAAAAAAATAAAGTAACACACTCGGCCACAAAAAGTGGGAGCAGATGGTGGGCTAGGTGCTGGATATGGTATCAAAGTTTAATTCTTTAAACCTCGCAGGGAGATCAATTCCCAGGCTTGCTTAGCCGGGGCCTGGACCATGTGAAATTCGGTTTTTATGAGGGCTGGGAACAACAGTGCGGGGAAAATCGCTGCCGCGATCTGATTCCTTGCACACTCACGCACGGAGCTCTGGGGAGAGGGGGAGCGCGTGAACTTCATCTGAACACAGATTCGCAGCTCTCCCTTCTCCTTTCTCACAGAAATTTTATCGTTTTAGGGCTTTGTTTGTGTGGTTTTTTGGTTTTGTTTTTCTTTTTTTTGTCCCCCCCCTCCAATTTTTATCGATGTATTCCCACGCACAACACGCCGAGAGGAAGGATGTGGCGAAGCTGTTGTGGCCACCCAAAAAAAAGCCTTTTATTGGGTGGAATCCGCAGCCGTGGTCTGAGGGTGCTGCAGATGATGAATTCAGAGTTACAGGAGATGTTTTAGGTGATGAATTTAAAGACCAGGCCTCGCCACGAGCATCAGCCACTCATCCCTGCGTGGGTTTGTGTCTGCACACCCCATCTTGGTGTTTATCTGTCCCTAAAACCCTGGGTGACCAAATATCTGATATCCGCACACCTAAATTCCATGTTTTCCCTAAAAAAAAAAAAAAAGAGAAAACGGCAGGAGTCGCTGGCCAGCCCCTTGCCTATAAAAATTACCAGGTGGACCTTTAATAATCTTATTTTATCAACTGGAATAACTAAACCTGAGAGCTGCTCGCAACCCTTTTGCGCTGCCTAAACCCACACGTTACCCTTTTTGCACTGAGCTGGAGATCACAGCTCCCAGAATAATCCACCCTTCAATTCCTTTATGGCCCCGCGGGTATTTATAGGGGTAGATTTTTATGCCAGACACAAAAATAGGGGTTTGCTGACCCTGGGCCGGGGGGGATTTGCCGGGGAGGGGGATTTCGGCCTCTGAGAGGCGCCGCAGTCTAATTAGAGCTTTAATAAGCTCTTGATGATTCGGGGCGTGACTGAGCTGTCTCGCAAAAGGTCCCTGGGACGGGGATTTAAACAAAGAAAGCGTCACCCCTGCCCCGGCGGTGCCCGCTGCTGCTGGGGCCCGGGGGCGGCGGGGG
>JANEHK010000151.1:63690-75920 GCA_025960845.1 Tachycineta bicolor | reverse complement strand
TTCCCAGGAGCCGGCGGGGAATCGGGGAGGAAGAACGGGGAGGAAACAAGGAAAAATCCGGGATTAAAGTTTCAGGGTGTCTCTGCTAAAAATGGACTTTTTTTTTTTTTTTTTTTTTTTTTTTAATTATTAATTATGAAAAATCTGCTTGTTGGAAAAGTGCAAAGGGAAAGGACCCCGAGTCCCTTGCAGGGGAAAAGGGACAGGAATCTCCCCTTGGAAAAGATCCGGGCCTCGTTCATGGCAGAACCTCCCTTGGAAAAGTCACTTTCCCTTGGAAAACCGTCCGGGAACAACTTTTTACGAGCCCACTGCCAGGACAAAGTTCCGTCCCATCCCGTAACTCTCCATCCCTCTCCCCGGGCAGCTTTTCCTGGGATTTAGCCCGAAATGAAACCCCCAAACCTTTGCCACGAGAGCCGTGTCAGACCTGGACTTGAGCCGCGGGACTTCGGGGCCCTCTGGAGCTGAACTCGGATTCCAGCGGGGTTGGTTTTGGGTTTTTTAGGGTTTTTTTAGGAGTCCTTGGCATTCCCAGGATGGTGGGAGAGCCCCCGGTTCAGCAGGAGGGTGATGAGCACGGTTTGTCCCGAGGTTTTCCTGGATATTCCGACGATCCCAGCCGGAGCGGCTCCTCGGCTCCCGCCCGCTGCTCCTGCTGCTTTTTTTCCTCCGAAATTTGGAGTCGGAACCAGAGTTTGGAGAGGAGGAGGTGGGAGAAGGGGAAAGCAGCACCGGCATGAAGAAAATCCATGGATTAACTCTCCTTGGGAATGGATGGATGGGAGCTCTCCTCGCCCGGGCCTCTCTCCGGGGGATTTTTCCTCTTTTTCCACTTTTTTCCTTTTTTTTCCGGGTGTGTGTGTGTGTGTGTGTGTGTGTGTGTTTATGGTTCCCTTCCGCGCAGTGTCAGCGTTTCACGCTCTCCGTGGCCGAGCCTCCCCTTTCTCCTCTCCCTCGGAAAGTTCAGATCCCAAAAAGAGTAAAAAAAACCGAAATAACCCCCAAAATTTCTCCTTCCCTGCGTTGCTTCCCGGCGCTTTTGCTCGTCCACCGCCGAGAAATGAAACACATTCAAACGCCTCAAAATACATACATACATGCATACATACATACATAAAAATTTAAAAATAAATAAAAATGTAATGTAATGTAATGTAATGTAATGAAATGAAATGGAATGGAATGGAATGGAATGGAATGGAATGGAATGGAATGGAATGGAATGGAATGGAATGAAATGAAATGAAATGATGAAATAAAATAAAATAAAATAAAATAAAATAAAATAAAATAAAATAAAATAAAATAAAATAAAATAAATTAAGCACAGATCCCAGCGCTGTGTTCCGCATCCTTCCCCTCCGAGGGAGCATCCTGATCCCGTTTAATTCCCGTCCTGGCAGATTGGGGCCTTTTAAGGTCTCTTCTCTTCTTTTGAAGGTCTCTCCCCACCCCCCAGAGCCACTACCCCTCATATATTATTTTTACTAATGTGCTGGGTTGTGTTTTTTTCCCCCCTTTCCGAGGAGGAGGAGGAGGAGGAGGAGGAGGGATTTGTGCGGAGGAATTTCGGGACAGACAGGCGGAGGGAGGCGGAGGTGCCCCTGCGGACCCGGGGATGTTGTTCTTGGGATCGGAGCCGTCTGACCTTGGAGGTCGCAGGTCACGGTCTCGAGTGAGCGGGGTTTGAAACCCGAGGTGCGTCTGCCGCTGATCACAGGGAGAAAAAAACAACCCCAAACCCCCCTCAAACGCCCCAAAATCCTCACCCGAACAAAGCGGGATGCGAGAAAAGACAGCTCTCCCGAGAGCTGTGGGCTGCGTACCTGCAGCCCCCCGGAGGAGGGCAGGAAGGAGCGGCGGCCGCCATCCCGTTATTTATTGCTGCAAGCCCGGAGGCCCCAGAGACGGGAATTCTCAGGGAAAAAAAAGAAAAAAAAGAAAAAAGAAAGAAAGAGGAAATTTCTATGGAAAAAAAGGAATATCCCAGCCCTCGGGGGAGGAGGGAAGGGAGTGAGGAGAGAGGAGGAGACTCCCCCCAAAAAAATAACAGAGCGGCCCAGGCGGACATGAGCGCCTGAAACTGCTCTGAAAGAATCTTTCAGGGAATTGGGGAGGGAGAACAGAAACAAGGCAAAAACAGGATTGAAGTTTCAGGGTGTCTCTGTAAAAAGGGGCGTTTTAAAAAAAAAAAAAAATTATTATCAAAAATCTGCTTGTTGGAAGAAGGAAAAGGATCCTGAGTTCCTTGCAGGGAAAAGAGGCAGGAATCACTCCTTGGAAAAGCCGAAACGGCTCTGAAAGGATTTGTGGGAGTCACTCGCGGCTCCGTGCCTCGGTTTCCCTGCGGGAGCAGCAGTCAGAGGGGCCAGGAGCACGTCAGGGCCGGGTCCAGGGCAGCGAGGGTGGAAAAGTTGGGGGAAATTGAGGAAAATCAGTGGAATTTCACAGGGTGCGGTTCTGGTTTGCCAGAGGGGCAGAGCTGGCTGGGGGGAGCGGCGGGGCTGGAAAAGGGCCCTGGGAAAGGCTGGAAAAGGGCCTGGAGGAGACTGGAAATGGACTGGAAAAGGATCCTAGAAAAGGGCTGGAAAAGGGCCCTGGGAAAGGCTGGAAAAGGGCCTGGAGGAGACTGGAAATGGACTGGAAAAGGATCCTGGAAAAGGGCTGGAAAAGGGCCTGGAAAAGGGCCTGGAGGAGACTGGAAATGGACTGGAAAAGGATCCCGGAAAAGGGCTGGGAAAGGGCCCTGGGAAAGGCTGGAAAAGGCCTGGAAAGGGAATCCGGACTTTGGCACCTGCGCCCCTTCTCTTCCCACTCGGATTATTCCACACCAAAGTTGGGACGGGTTGGGTTTCGGGTGGGTTTTTTATCCCCTCTATGAAGTTCTGATCCATCTCCTGCTCCCCAAAATCTGCAAAATCCCACCCCTGCTTATTTTTCCTTATTTCCCCCCATTTTGTCCATTATTAGCTACTTAAACAGGCTCATTTTGTCATTTTTAAAAGGTGTCGAGAGCACAGAACCAGGGAAAAGGATCGGGAAATCGTGGAAATGGTCGGGGGTCAGGACGGGACCCGAGCGACGCTAGAGGGAGCCCCGGGCTCGATTAATTAACGAGCAGCAATTAACCGAGTGCGGAGAAAGCTCGGAGCCGGCGGGGAAAGTGGGAATTCACTGGAATTTCTGGGGAAAAGGGGGCAGGTGTGGAAAACACCTCTGCCGAGGGAGGGAACGTCCCAGCCTCTGGAGTGAGTGAGGTTCTCCATCTTCCGGCAGCAGCAGATGGAGACGAGGGAAGATATTTCCCTGTTCTTTTCCCTTCGTTTTCCAGGCCTCTGCCATCCCCCATCACCTCCGGGGAAAATCGGTTCCCATCCCAAAATTTTGGCGGAGAAAATCCTCTGCTCCAGGACAGCGCATCCCAGGAGAGCCAAATAATCCCCGGGATCTGGCAGGTGCGGGAATTCCAGCGCCAAAGGGAGGATTGGGAGGTCTTGGGATGGGAATTTCCGCATCCTCCAGGAGAGGGCAATCCCGGCTGGAGCTGCGCTGATACAGGGATGCTCGGGGCGGAGGTTTATGGCTCCTTCCCGGCAAAAGCTCAAATTTCTGGCACGGGCGAGGGTTGTGAAATGGGAAAGGCAAATGGGGGGAAACACCGGGAATTTGGAGGGGATAAAACACGGCCGAGTTCATCGATCTGGTTCTGCGGTGGAGGGGGTAAAATAAAATAAAATAAAATAAAATAAAATAAAATAAAATAAAATAAAAATTAAAAAAAAAATCAAACCCAGAACTGAAAAGAAAGCAGAGTTAAAAAATAACCCAGAAATAAAAATAAACAGGATTGAAAAGGAACCAGAATTAAAAAGAATCCAGAATTTAAAATTAAATAGAGTTAAAAATAAAGATAATTAAAAAATAAAATTTTGAACCAGCCATCCATGAGTGATCTAACCATTAAAAAATCTCTTTCTTCTCATCGCCTCCATGCTGAATTTATCTTTTAAAACATTTTATTTCTAACTCCACACAGAAGATTTTAAGTCCGCCCCCCTCTGTTTTTTTCACCAAAACACCTTTTTATTTATGAAATACACTCTCCCATCAAACAAACAGAATTGCCACCTGGCCTGGGCAGCAAAACTCTGGCAGGAATTTATCCCCTCTTTAATTCTCTTTATTTCAGTTTCATTCCTTTTAATTGAGTTTAATTCCCTTTGATTCAGTTTCATTCTGCCGCATCAAAAAGCTTTTTTCCCTTCCCCCTGCCCCTCATTTTTCACATCTGCAAAATCAGGATCCCGAAACCGACTTTTGCGGCACATTTTTGAAATGCGATTTATTTTAACTTTTTTTCCAGCTGTCTCTTCCCTGGGAGGCCGGGGGAGATCCAGGGAAGCGTTTTCCAGGATTTTTTATGGCACGCGGGAGTGGCTCTTTGGCTTCGATTTCGCTTTGGAGGTGCCCCAGAGCTGGAGCTGGGCGAGGAAAAAGAGGGAAATAAATTTTAAAATTTGATTTTTTTTTTGTTTTTTAAACCCTGGAATTCTTTCAGCGATTCCCAAGGGAGAAGCTTTGGGAAAACTTTCAGAGAAAGGAAATCTTTGTCCCCACCACGGTGAGGATTCGCAGCTCGGGGAGAGAATATCCGGAAAAAAAAACAAAAAAAAGAAGAAAACCTCATTAAAAGAGTCCTTTGAACCATCAGGAAAAACTCCAAGAAAAAAAGGAGGAATGAGGGGGAAAACAAACACACAAATTCCTGCTGGAAGCCGGGAAAATGGGAAAACATGGATTTATTTTTTCTTTTTTTGGCACAGGCCAGGCCGGAGAAGCTTCCAGAAGGAAGAGCGGGAAAGGCCGGGAGCGCCAGAGCCGCGCTGGGAGTTAAAAGGATCCCATAAAATCCCATAAATCCAGCTTTTTAAATGGAGTTAACCCCTTAAACCCCAGCTGCATTTGCTGCTCCTGGGGGCAAAGTCCCACCTCAGCCGAGGGCTGTAAAAACAAAGGGAAAAAGCCGATCCAGCATCCAGCAGGTTGGGAAGGGTTTTGTGCAGGAAAGAGGCAGGAATTAGAGCGGCTTTGTGATTGAAACTTCCCGCAGAATTATTCTGTTAAAAAAAAAAAATAAAATTATTTAAAAAAATATTAAACATATCAACTTAGAATAACAAATCTGATCCAAGAACTGGATATCAGCACAGTCCTACTCTCCTCATTTTGCCATCATCATTAAAAAATGGTCTTACGGCTTCGTGAGGCCAAATCCCACAAGAGGAATTTCCAAACTGATTGCAAAGTGGGGAGGGGAATTAAAAAAAAAAAAAAAAAAAAAAACTTTTCATATTTTTTCCCCTACTCAAACCCTCTCAAAGCCTGAGCAGTCAATCCCTGCCAGGTGCAAAGCAATTTTTTTTTTCCCTTTACTGCACAAATTCAGTGAGATTTTGCATTTAAATATTGGAATTCCTTCAGAATTAAATCGTAAGAGTAAATTTTAGGGCGCTGCCTGAATAACAAGCGAAAGACCGGAGTGTCTCCAAGTAATAGAGTAACATAATAACAAGAAAATTGGCTCGCCAATTATTTTATTATTATTGTTAAAAAATGAAGTAGCAAATAGTCTAATATTTAAATGATTACTATACTATACTATACTATGCTATGCTATACTATACTATACGATTAGAATATAATAATAATAATAATAATAATAATAATAATAATAATAATAATAATTGGCTGCGCCCCCAGAATGGGAGCATCCCCAGCCTGGCAGCTCCGCTCTGCCCAGATGCGTTTGGTTCCTTTTACATCACAGGGAAGTATTTGATCAAGGCTCGCGTCCTGCGGTGCCGGAACAGCGATAATAAATGTAAATGTGCCATTTTCACAGGGAAACGACACAGGATCGCGTCCCGCGGTGCTGGAACAGGGATAGTAAATGCGGTTTTGTTGTTTTCCCGTCACTGCCCCCGGCAGGCTCCAGGGGCTCAGCCCCGCTGCTTTTGGGGCTCTCGGAGCCCGGGCCGGCAGCACCGCGGAGAGCTCCGCACCCGGGCAGCGGCGGCGCAGGCATCCCGGCCAGTGCAGCTTCATTCCATTTCATCTTCCATTTCACTTTCCATTTCGTGTTCCATTTCATATTCCATTTCATATTCCATTTCCTTTCCTTTTTTTTTTTTTTTTTTTAATTTTTTTTTTTTATTATTATTTTTTATTTTTAATACTTTCATTTTATGTTCCACAGCTCCAAGCACAACTTTCCCCCCGCCCCTGGAACGGAGAAGGGCACAATTCCAAGGTGTGGGAATTCTGTGGGATCAACCCCCACGCCACCTGCGTGACCCCAAACCCAGCTCGATTTTGATCCTAAGGGCAGGAAAATCTCGCGGGGCTGCCTCCAAAACCTTTCCCCAACATGTCACGGCCGGGACAACGCCTCAGCCACTTCCTTTTCATTCCAGGTGCTTTTCCTCCAAAACGCCGCTGTCCCTCGGGGTCTGGCAGCTGGATCCTCCTGAGATCCAGAGCTGGGATTTCCCAGGAATACCCGGGACATTAACCCCAGGAGCCACCCATTGTTGAATTAATTATATTATTATTCATTAAAGCCATAATTGAATTAATTATTAATAGTTAAACCTGTTATTTTATAAATTATATTGTTATTAGCTACACCCGTTATTGAATTTATTAACGTGCCACCCCCAACCCTTTTCACTTTTGGGGTAACCACACAGCTTTGGTGTGTCCCACAGAGATTTGGGGTGTCCCGAAACTCTGGGGCGGCCCCACAGAGCTTGCACAAGTGACCCCACAGCTTTGGGGTTTTCTGCAGTGTTTTGGGGCCGCCGCCAGGCTCTGGGCAGGTTTGGGGGGATTTCTTTGGGGTTTGGGCCGTAAACGCCATTGGCTCTTCTGCAGCTGCGATCCCGGCGTGGTTTTACAACTGCCAGATGCAGAAATAAAAGTTAGGATGATGGCAAAGCCAGAAGTTCATCCCAAACCTCTCCAGGCCCAGGGTGGGATCCGGCCTCAGCTCCTGGGGCTGCTGAAATCCATTAAATCCTTTACAGCAACTGCGATCCAGAAGTTTTTATTTTATTTTATTGAAACAAAATTTAATTTCAGGGCTCTGAGCTCACGCTGAGGCTGTGGAGACCAGCCAAGGTTTATTTTTGTGTCTTGGAGAAACGCAAGGCCTGAATGTTCCCCTTTTTCTCCCAGAATTTGGGCGGGGAAGGGGAAGGAGCGCCATGATTCTGGGAAGCCGTGTTCAAAAACTTGGGAATGTTTTATGGAGGTTTCCTAATTCCAGCACTTCACTTCTGTGTGGGGTTTTGGGGTGCGGAGCATGGCGGGAGGCAGGGACAGTGCCAGGATGGGACAAATTCCAGAGCCTGTGGCGCTTTCCCAGTTATCTTCTAGGCCTTTTCCAGTCCTTTCCAGACCCTCTCCCAGCCCTTTCCAGGCCCTTTCCCGCACATTTTCCATTGTTCCTCGAGGCTGTGCATCCCCGAGGCTCCTGGAATGCCGGGGCTGCTGGCCGAGAGCAGATGGAGGGAAGAACTGCCAAAATCCCTCCCAGGAAGGACGCGGGACTGGCGGCAGACAGAGCCGCAGCAGCGGGAAGTGAGGCTGGGAATCTCATCCCAGATTTCACATCCTTGGAGCTTGGGACAGGGACAGGAATTCGGGGTGGCTGATGGCCCAAGGCCCAAGGATTTGGGGACGAGAAATTATCCAGGGGAGAAGTAGAAACAAAAAACCCCTGAGATTTGGGGTGGGAAATATCCGCGTGGATTTATAGGGATGGGGCCACAGAAAACCCTGTGGAGATGGGCTGGGAGACTGCAATTCCCAGTGTCCAAAATTCAGCGAGATTCATCCAGGAGAGGTAAAGAGGAACAGGCAGAACAGTGAGGCTGAGGGTGAGGGCACGCTCAGGGCTTCTTACGCCACAGCCTCCCTTTCCTCTCAGAAATGGGACCGTGCCAAAAACACCAGCTTTGTTCCCTTGTCCATTTGTTCCGAGTCCCCTCAGAACCAGGACTTTGCACAGCTCCAGGTTTGAGCTTTGTCCCTTTTTCCATTTGCTCTGAGTCACCTGAGGAAAATCACATTTTTTAATGAGGCCAAAGTGACAAGGTGGGGACAGAACCTCTCCGAGTGTGGGTTACAAATGCAGCACTGATTTCCCAGAGGTTCCTCAGCAGAAATTCCCTGATTTCCCTGAAATTCTTGGTACTCGGGGAGATTTTCTCTGCCTTTTTCCACTGCCAGGGAAGTGGAAAATTCCATCCTGCTCTGCTCTGACCATGCCCAGCCCCTCTGGGGGACTAAATCAGCACCAGGATTTGTAGGGTACCCCAAAACCAGCCGCCCCATGATAAAGCTGAAGGCGTGGGACTTCAGTCTAAATATTTATTTAAGTGCTGGTTCTATAGGGAACTCTGTGGGCAGACCTACAGGATTCCTTAAAACCCCTCCTAAATTATGGGGATGGAGTTCATGGAAGTGGGAACAAAAAAAGAAATCGGGTTTTTATCAGTAAGGGCAACACCCATAAACCAGAACTTGCTGTAAAAGCGCCACTGACCTTCCTCAGCTTGTGAAAATCCACGGAGTTGCAGAGGAAAAAAAAAAAAAAAAGAAAAAAAAAAGAAAAAAAAATCCCAGGGAAAGAGCCGGGATTGGGGTAAAAAATCTGGTCCTGGAGAAACGCACTTAAGGATAAATAACTTGATAAATGCACGTAGGAATCTGAAATAACACCCCTGAGAAACAAACAAAAAAAAATCCCTGAGGAACAGGAGTAAAGACAGGGTTCATGTCTGAATAAGGTGAGATCAGGGAAAAAGAGAAATGAGACAGTTCCGAGGTGTTTTCAGGAAACCCAGGGATGCTGGAATGCTGTGGGATGCCAGGAAGCCCACCCCAAACCTGCCGTGTCATCCCGAGCAGGAATTTTAACAAGAACAACCTGCCCGGCTCCTTGGGCTCAGCCTTTACACACGTTGTTAAATTTAACCAGGCACGGCGGTTTACACACCGCTAAATCCTCCACGGCCGCTCTTTCAGAAAGCTGAAGGCACCGAGGTGTGTTAAAAATATTTTTAAATTGGGAAAATTTGTGGTTTGTGTTTTTTTTTTCTTTTTCCTGTGCTCTTGGCTCGGGAAGCTGTGTGTTGCCAGCATCCGAGAGTCCAGGCGCACTCTTGAGGAGTATCAGGCGGGATGGTGAAGAAATTTGGTTCCATGGCTGACAGGTGGAAGAACTGTCCTTGTGGAAGGAGAACCCCAAAATCAGCAATTTTTGTATGTTTTTGTGGTGGTTTTTTTTTCAAGTTCAGAGGTAGGGAAATATCCTGGATTAACTGGGATTGTCCAGGGTTAAAAAAACAAAGGAAAAAAAAATGGGAGGAAAGGCAAGAAAAGGGAAAAGGGAAAAGGGAAAAGGGAAAAGGGAAAAGGGAAAAGGCAAGGATCCCTGAAGTAATTCCCAATCCCGTTTCCCGTGATTCCAAGGACACCCAACACCCGAAACCCTTTGGAATCGGAGATTCCCTCGGGATGTTCTCTGGGAGGAGAAGAGGGAGCGTTTCCATCCCTGCTTTCCCTCGCTCCGCATTCGCAGACGGTTGAGATTCCCTCCTTCCACCCAGGCGGAATTCTCCCGGTAGATGGAGGGAAGGAATCCCAAATCCCCGAATTCCCGCTCCTTTGGAATTTGGGAGCAGCGGCAGGAAGGATCAGCTCCATCCTCAGAGGGGCTTCCAGCAGTTCCAGGGAGGAATTCTGCAGCCGGAAAAAGAGGAGAAGCCACGAGACTGTGACATGAAATAATAAAGTTTATAATGTATTTTTTGTATTTTAAAATAAAATAATATAAATAAAAATATAATATCATAGTCAATGTAAAGCGTTTTTATTTTATAAAAGCTGGTAAAATAATAGTTGATAAAATAATTCTATTGTATTTTATTGTAACACATTTCTTTTCCTTTATTATTATATTTTTATTTATTTATATATTTCAATACATAATATAATATAGTATAAGTTTCTAAAGGGTTTTTCCTCTCCCAGCAGGTATCTCCCGTGGAGGGCAGGATCCCTCGGCGCAAATCTTTGGGAAAAAATCAGGGTTTGCCCTGATTTCACCACCTGGCTCCAGTTTTTCCTCCTGCTCAGGGGAATCTTCTTTTTTTAGACTTTTTAAAATTTTGCTGTTGAAGAGGGCGGCAGAGCCTGAGGGATGCAGCGAAATTCAAACATTTGGCCTCGCCTTTAAATTAAAAAAATGAAAAAAAAAAAAAGTTTATTCATCAAAATAAAACCTCAAAATTTTATGATGAGATGAATTGAAAAGTGCCTCTTTTAAAATTTTATTTTGTTTTTTTTTCTCTCTCTGCCGTGTGGTTGGGACAAAAAAATCCCGGTCGGCTCCATAATGCGGATTTTTCCCGAATTAACATTCAGCACACGCAGCCCTGCAGCAGAAATCGGGAATAAACCAAACCCCAGCAGAAAACTGCGGCTCTGTCCAATTCCAGCTTGGAAAACCGAAATATTCCTCACTTGGATGCTAATTTTTGAGGACTGGGGGGGAAAACCCGAAGGAAAATTATTTTCTGTTGTTGTTTTGGGATTGTTTCATCCCGGTGGCGTGAGCCATCAACGCTGCAGAGAATAAACTCATTCCGTGGTGTATTTTTTTTTTTTTAATCTTTAATTTTATGAAAAGCAATTAAATAATACAGCAGAGATGGGGGGAATGGATTTCAGTGGGGAAAAAAAATTCTCTTTTGTCTTGGTGCAGAGTTGAAGGCCGATTTAAAAAAAAAAAAAAAAAAACAAACAAACAAACAAAAAAAAACCCTGGAAGGGCTGGAGAGGAGTAAATTAATTTTTAAATTTCCGAGACGTCCGATATTATTCAATATAACAAAATCTAAGCCATAATTTAACTGCAAATTGGAGTTTTCCTGTTTCGCTCATTTGCTTGCAGGTCTGGAGCGACAAGGGCGGCTCGCACATTAAAAACATAAAAAAAATCCCGAAATAATTAAAGATTTAATAAATAATTAAATTCTTGAATAGATGGAGAAGGAGGAAGGGGAAAATCCTTTTTGTAGGTATGAAAGGAAATATTGGGGTTTATTTTGGGGGCCTCGGATTGGGGAAAAAAGGGGGCGAGTGGGTAAAAAAATGTACTTTGGGAGAGAGGGGGAAGGCAGAGCAGGCTGAGGTCGCCGTTAATGACATCCCAGGAATGTTTACAGCTCGGGCTCAAGTTCAATGACAAAATCCTTTGAAGGGGAAAGGGGAGGAAAAAAAACAAAACAAAAAAAACACCAACAAAAAAACCCAAAAACCCCAGCCCAGACAGAGACTTTGTGTGGTGGGAATGAACTTGAACAAAAGGAAGGAGTCAAAGGAAATAAAACGGGGGAGGGAAACTCGGAGAGGCGTTTGGTGATCCCAGAGCCTCTTTGGGATGGTTTAGGGGATTTGGGGGGGATTTTGGGTTTGGTTTTGGGGGGAAATGGGAAAGGAGAGAGGGGAGAGAGGAAAGGGGCAGAGGAGCGGGGAGAGGGGGTGTCTAGGCCAGGTTTTGGGATTGTTCTTCCACAGTTTTAGGGGGTGTTCTAGCCCAGGTTTTGGGGCTGCTCTAGGCCAGATTATGGGGCTCTCCTGCCCCAGGTTTTGAGGCCGTTTTAGCCCAGGTTTGGGGCTGCCCTAGCTCAGGTTTTTGGGCTGTCCTAGCCCAGGTTTTGGGGTGGCTCTTTCCCAGATTTTGGGGCTGTTCTAGGCCAGATTATGGGGCTCTCCTGCCCCAGGTTTGGGGCTGGTTTAGCCCAGGTTTGGGGCTGCTCTGCCCCAGATTTGGGTGCCACTCTGTCACAGCTTTTGAGGCTTTTTTGGGGCCAGCTTTGGGGCTGCTCTAGGCCAGGTTTGGGACTGTTCTAGGCCAGGTTTGGGACAGTTCTACACAGATTTTGGGGCTGTTTTAGCCCAGGTTTTGGTGCCGCTCTGCCCCAGGTTTTGAGGATGTTTTAGCTCAGATTTGAGGTTGTTTTAGCCCAGATTAGGAGCTGTTTTAGCCCAGCTTTGGAGCTGTTTTAGCCCAGCTTTGGAGCTGTTTTAACCCAGGTTTTGGAGCTGTTCTAACCCAGGTTTTGGAGCTGTTTTAGCCCAGCTTTGGAGCTGTTTTA
>JANEHK010000151.1:0-45855 GCA_025960845.1 Tachycineta bicolor | reverse complement strand
TAAGAATAAGAATAAGAATAAGAATAAGAATAAGAATAAGAATAAGAATAAGAATAAGAATAAGGATTTCACCCTTTCCTTGGAACATTCCCTAAAAATCCCACCCCGAGCTCAGCCCAGAGCACACCAAACCCCCCAAAAATCCCCACAAGAAACTAAATTAAATGTTCCCCTTTCTCCCTCAAACGATTCCAAATCCAAACGAGCAGGGCTTCATTAACGAGTTAATTAAATTATTCAAACAAACTTCATTAGGGGCCGACTTCAAGCGCCAGTCAAACTCATTGGGGAGAAAATCGCTTGAGAAAGGACGATGGAAAATTGTCTTTTGTCTCAGTGGCTGACGAGGGATAAAAATTTCCCTGCTGGATCCATCCGTCCCAAGAGCTCTGAATTCCTGTCAAGGTGAAAATCCCGGAATTACCTGGGAAAGGATCATTTGTCCCCCCTCTGGCAGTGATGGATTTGTAGGGAATGACCGGGAAATTCCATTTATGGCTCACCCAGGGCAAGGCTGAAGGGGCTGTCGGAGCCTCGGTGACAGAGCTGTAAAATTTGGGGGAAAATGGGATTGTCCTTGGAATTCTGCGGCGGCAGAGCAGCTCCTGGCTGAGTTTGATGTCCTTCTCGGACTTGGAGATGGAAGGAGTTTGGTTTAGGGATAAAAAGTCCAATTTAGGGATAAGAAGCCAAATTTATGGATAGAAACCCAAGTTGTGAACAAAAAGCCGGACCGGGCCAACTGAGGTCGCCCCCTCATTAGCATACTGCATTTTGATTGGCTCACGGAGCCACGGAGCGGCCGCTGATTGGGTAAAAACAAAGAGGGGAAGTGTTTCTATGGCAACCAAGGACGCGCTGGACCGAGTGGGCGTAGCCTTGTGACGACTCTACAGCCAATCACAGCGCGAAAATTTGAATATTCATAAGATCAGGGGTCACCGACCAGGGGTCATGGGGGTTCCCAGTTGGAATTTAGGGGGTTCCAAGCAGGATTTGGGGGTATTTATGGGAGGATTTGGGGGTTTTCCCGGTGGGGTCTTTGTTTTTCTTGGCAGGATTTTGGGGGGGTTAAATTAAATTAAATTAGATTTTTAAAGTAGTATAATATAAAACAAAATACAACATCTCTGTTTCCTGTAAGGATCAGTCCAGTCCCTCTTCCCAACCCCCTCCCCCCACCCCCTCCCCCCAGGTTCGGGATCAGCCTTTTCCCAACAAAAACCCTTTTTAGGGAAGGATTGTCAGCCCTTGATGGCTCCATTGGGGCCAAAACAGCTTCAATCCGGACAGAATTCCCAAGAATTAAAATTCCATCTGTTCCCACAGCTGTGCGGCAGAACCGCGTGGCAGCTGCTCCCCAAATAAATATAAATGTTACAAATATTATAAATATGATTTAAAAAACGGACTAAAATCAGTGAACGGTTGAGAAAATGAGGATTTTTATTAAACAAACCAGAATTTAGAGCAGAAAAAAATTGGGAAAGTCCAGGCTGAAGGAGGGTTGGGCCTTTCCCATTCTCCCTGCCCATGACAGGCGGCGTTTGGAATTAACAGTTGCAGAATTCCCATGGGAATTGGAGGTCATAAAACCCCGGCAATATTCCAGAGCCCCGCGGCTGGAATTCTCGGGAGCAGCTGCTCCATCCTGCTGGAGAATTCCCGATGGATCTGCGGTACAAGGAGGAGCCCCGCCTGCTTTTCCAGACTGGGAAAAGCTCGGGAAGGGTTGAAAACTCCATGGAGCCTGGAGGGAATCCATCCATCCATCCACCCATCCCCTCTGGATCCATCCTGGAGCAGCTTGGGGGTTGGGATAGCCCTGGGGACACATCCCGGGATCATTCCCGGCCGGAGTTGTCGCTCTCCATCCCGAATGTCTCCTGGTGTTCCCGCGCCGCAGCTGCTCCCGCATTCCCGGTTTTTACCAGTCCCACATTCCCATTCCCATTCTCATTCCCAGCTTTTCACAGTCCCCCATTCCCATTCCCATATGTTTTCCTGGCCCATGCGTGCAGTTGGGGGATTGTAATGGAAATCAGGGAAGGAGCATGGGAAAGGCTGCGTGGATTTACGACGCTCCCAGGGACCCCAAAAAACCCTGGGCGATCCCGTTATTTATGGGATATCCAGGGGTTCCGTTCTGTCCCATAATGCTGGGAATTAATGAGCGGGATGGAGCCCCCTTTGAGCCCCTCAGATCCCCAATTTACCCTCTCACACCTTCTTTATTCTTTCAGAACTCCCATTAATCCTCTCAGAACCCGCATTTATCCCCTCAGATCCCGCATTTATCTCCTCACATTCCCCCATTATCCCCTCAGATCCCCTCCGTCCCCCCCAGTCCCCCTTTATCCCCCCAGAACTCCGTTTATCTCGCTCAACTCCTTTATCCCCCTGTCCGTCACTGAGGGGGAGTGATGGACAGACGGATGGACAGGGATGGACACCGGGATGGACAGAGGGAGGGATGGACGATGGATAGAGGGAGGGAGGGAGGGACAGGACACAGGGCCAGGTGGCGCGGGGGTGGCTGGGGACAGCTGGGGACAGCGGGAGGGGGCTCGGAGCCGCCTCGCAGCTGGCGGGGGTGGCCCCGCAGCGGCTCCCGGCATTCACAGAGCGAGCGGCGCTGTCAGGGACGCGACAGCAGCGGGGGACGCAGGGACAGAGCTGGGACAGATGGAGGGACCTTAACTGGTCATTAAATCCCTCCCTGGCAGGTGAGAGGGAGCAGCAGCCGGCCCGGGGGGCGGCGACGGTGACACCACCAAGGTCCCCGTTCCTATTCCTGTCCCATCCCTTTGACCGGAGCAAAGCCAGCCCGGAGCCTGCCCCAGGCTGGCGACAATCACCGCACGGCAGGGACAGGGACCCATGAGGGACCCCGGCTTTTTGGGGGGCCGGAATTGCGGGTCCCTTCTGGCCTTGCCCCCTCCGTACTCGCACCTCCCGGGCTTTGTCTCGTCCACCCTCGTGTGCTTCCGGTCCGCGTCCCCTCCTTCCATGTCCCCTCCATCCCTTCATCTCCGATCCCAATTTCCCCACATCCCCAATCCCGAGTCCCCTCCATTCTCAATCCCAGTGGGATCACATGGGGTCAGGAGCCCCCACAGCTGAGTTCCATGGGGCAGGAACCCCCAGAGCCGGATCCCACGGGATCAGGACACCCCCAAATCCCTGGGAACGGAGCTCTCTGTGCCCCACACCGCGCCCCAGCCCCATTAGGGACCCCCAATTGGGGACCCCCAGCCCTATGCGGGGGCAGTCCCGCAGCGGCGCCGGACCGAAGAGCGGCTGTGACGTCAAAGGAGGTGGAGCCAACAATTAGCTTATCAGATGGGTGTGGTTGTTGAATGACGTCACGGCGCGTAAACCTCTGCGGGTCTCCCGCCCCGTCCGTCCCAGGTTGTCCCAGTTTGGGGGGCTTTGGGGGATGATTGAAGGGGTCTCAGCGCAGCCACCACGAGCGGTGCCACCGCACGCAGGGACAGCCGCCCGTGAATCAGCCGCTCCGCTGTGACACTCGAACCCCACCAGCCCCTCCCGGGGCCACGCAAAGGACGGGGCCCGCGGGTCTGGTGGCCCCACGCAGAGCCGCGGGTTCCGTGGCTGTCCCCAGCCCTGTCCCCATGGCAGACAGACCCGCGGGTGCATCCCAGGGGGCTAAGGGTGGGCCCCAGCCTGGCTCCAGCTCTCGTCCCCCACTCTGCTGTCCCTGTCGTTGTCTCCTGTCCATCTCCCTGTCCCCATCCCCAATCCCTGTCACCGCCCCTGCCCCCTCCCCTCTGACACCCGGCTCCTCTGCCCCGCCTCAACCCCAGCTGGATTTCAGATGCAATTTGCACTTTATTCACCAACACCCCCAAACCCAGCCACACTCATGGGGTCTGCAGCAGGCAGGGAGGGGCAGGGCCCCCTCGGGGACCCCCCCCGTCCCTCTGGGGGTTCACACGTTGATCCCCATCAGGTTCACCGGGCGCCCCCCATAGCGCTTGGAGATGTCGGCCTCAATCTGCAACGGCACCAGGAGGGGCTCAGGGCAAGACGGGGGGGGGGTCTGGTGGGGGCCTTTTGGGGTGTCCCCCCCATCCCTCACCAGCTTCTGGAGCTCCTTGATTTTCTCCTGCAGCTGCTGGAGTTTGGGCTCCAGGGCCGCCTGCTCGGCCAGCGCCTGGTGACGTTTCTGGGCCAGCGCGTCCTTCTTAGCCAACAGCAGCTCGGCCTGGAGCAGCTTCTGCCGCAGCAGCGCCGTCACCCGCTCCACGTACCTGGGGGACAGCTGGGTCACCTCGGGGGCAGCGAGGTCACCTCGGCCACTGCGGGGTCACCTCAGCCACCGCTGGGTCACCTCGGTCACTCTGCATGGCCTGGGACAGTGGGGTCACCTTGGTCACCCCGGGTCACTGCAGCCACCCAGCATGGCCAGGGGACAGCCCTGCACAGGAACACCTCCAGCTCCTGCTCCAGCCCCTGCAGCTTTTTGGGGCAGTTTGGGGAGGTCTGGGGCAGTTTGGGGCTGGTTTGGGTCTTTTGCGGCTATTTTAGGGCTGTTTTGGGGCAGCTTTGGGTCTGTTTTAGGCCAGTTTGGGGTCTGTTTCAGGGCTTATTTTAGGGGCTGGTTTAGGGCTATTTAGGGGCTGTCTTGGGGCCTGTTTGGGATGTTCAGGGTCTATTTTAGGCCTATTTTATGGATCTTTTTTGGGGCAGTTTTGGGTCTATTTTATGGCTATTTTAGGGACCATTTTCAGGGCAGTTTTGTGGCCGTTTGGAGCACTTCCATTCACCTGGGTGAGGCCAGGATCATGCAGAGGTGCTGCACGCTGCGGGAGCAGAGCTGGCCCAGCAGCTCCCTCGTGGTGGCCAGCTGTGCCCGCACTCGGTGGCTGCTCTGGCCCTGCAGCACGGGCGGGGCCAGCTGCAGCTGGCTCATGGCCACCACGTCGGCTTCGTCCTCCAGCTCCAGCAGGCGCTGTGCCAGGAAGAGCTCCAGCTGCAGGGACAAGGCACGGGTCACCCACACCAGGGCCACCCCTGCTGCTGGGGCGGGTGCCACCAATTGTCCCCTGAATGTCCCCTGACCTCCATCAGCTCGTCGATGAACTGGTTCCGTGTCTCAGCGTTCTCCAGCAGGGTCAGTGCATCCGAGCCGCGCGCGATGCCTTTGGGGGCTGCGGGTGGGGTGGGACCCCAAAGGTGGCTCAGCGTCGCCCCAGGGAACCCAAAAACTCCTGCCCAGCACACAGATCCTACCCTCTCTCCCATTCCAAACCCCTTTGGAGTGTCCAGGGGCACTGGGGGATGAGGGGACAGGGATGGGACCCCAAATCCCTTCTGAGCATCGCCCTAAATAATGGGGGCACCCTGATTCTGCCCAGCACCCAAATCCCACCCTGCCCCATCCCAAACCTCTTTGGGGTGTCCAGGGGCACTGGGAATTTGGGGGGCTGGACTCTGCCTGTCCCTCCTGGGACCCCCCAGCCCTGCTTACCCTCAGCTCCAGCCTCCAGCACGGTGATTGTCCCCTCCTGTCCCCCTCCATCGCCCCAATCGATGCCACCATCCCCCTAAAGAACAAAGGGTGACATCAGGGGGGATTTGGGGACACAGGGACACCCCTGGCCCTGGGGGTGTCACAAACCTGGGCACTGGGCTCTACAGTGATTGTTCCCTCCTGTCCCTTCTCTCCATCGCCCCAATCGATGCCATCGGACTCCTGAGGAACAAAGGATGATGAAAGTTTATATCAGGGGGTATTTGGGGACACAGGGACATCGCCCCAATCGATGCCACCATTCCCGTGAGGAACAAAAGGTGAAAAAGGGTGACACGGAGGGGTTTGGGGACACAGCCATATCACCCACCTGGGGACTGGGCTCCACTGTGATCCCCCAGTCGATGTCCCCACCCTGGGGCGGCTCTGTGGGGAAATCCCCCCAATCGATCTGCAGGAAAAGAGCCCTGAGCCACGGCCCAACCCCAAAACCCTTGGCAGAGCCAAGTCCTCATTCCTCATGTCCCTACATGTTCCCTCCTGGCCCCTCCCCGGACCCACCGTGTCCTGCTGGAGTGGCTCCGGTGCCTCCTGCAGCTCCGGGCGCTCCAGGCGCAGCGGCTCCTGCCCCGTGCGCCACCGGAACACCGAGCAGTTCCCGTGCGTCACCACGAACCGCAGCAGCGGCAGCACCTCGGCCCCGGGGCTGGGGGCACGGGGACATCAGGATACAGGGACATGGGGACATCGGGACATGAGGACATGGGGATATGGGGACATCGGGACATCAGGAGTTTGGGGACATGGGAGATATCAGGTATATTGGGGACATCAGGACATGGGGACATTGGGGATGGGGACATGGAAACATCATGGACACTTCAGCATCTCCAAGTAACAGCGTTTTAGAGGGACTCAGGAGCTGGTTTGAGGTTGTTTTGGGGAGCTGGGGCTGTTTCAGGGCAGCTGAGGGCTATTTTGGGGGATGTTTTGGAGGAGTGGATGCTGTTTTTTGGGGGCATTAGGGATGTTTTGGGGTGCTAGGTTTGTTTTGGGGCTGTTTTGGGGTCTGTTTGCCGGCTGATTTTGGGAACGGGCTGCTTGAGGGGTTGTCAGGGGTGATTTGGGGCTGATTTTTGGGGACAGGGGCTGTTCTGGGGCTCTTGGGGCTGTTCTGGGGCTGTTTTGGGGTGTCGGGGCTGTTGGGGCCTGTCCCCACCTGTCACACACAAAGGCCACGCAGGCCTGGTACAGCTCAATGGCGTCCCCGAGGGCACTGGCGCCGTCCCCAACGCGGGACAGCAGCGATGGCAGCGCCTGCACTTGCGCCAGCAGCTCCCGGCGCACGTCCTCACCCTGGGGACACAAGAGGACACTTGGGGACACCAAGGGGACACGTAGGGACACCATGGGAACACCGAGGGGACATTAGGGAACACCCTGGGGACATGGGGGGTGACACAGCCAGACACAGCCAGCAGCTCCAGGTACACGTCCTTGCCTTGGGGACACGAGGGGACACTTGGGGACACTGGTCCCAGTGTGACCCCTCAGGGGGGCTGTTTTAGGGTCTGTCAGGGGTCATTTCAGGACCATTTCAGGTTATTTTGTGTCCCATTTTGGTTATTTCTGGCCTGTTTCAGGTTATCCCAGCCCCTTTTCTCTGGCCCCGTTTGGGGTTATCCCATCCCCATTTGGGGTTATCCCCATTTCAGGTTACCCCAGCCCCGTTTCCCCCGCCCCACCCCGTGGCACTCACGGCGATCCCGTACTGGCGGCAGGATCCCAGGAAGCGCTCGCGGAGCTCGGCAGCCCCAAGCTGGCACTCATCCTGGCGCCGCGCCAGCTCCTGCTGCACCTGCTGGCACCGGCACAGCTGCCGCCGCAGCGCCGGCACCTCATAGCTGACCCCGCGCCACAGCAGGCTGGAGAGCTCGGCTGGGGGGACAGAGGGGTCCCACATGGCCGAGGGGGCTCATCCTGCTGGGGTTTGGGGTTCCCAGAAATCCTGGCCTTTCCCATCCCAGTTTGGGGAGGGAATTCCACTTCTCACCCTCGTTCCTTTTCCTGGTCTCATTCTATTCCTGTTCCCATTCCCATCCCATCCCATCCCATCCCATCCCGTCCCGTCCCGTCCCCGTTCCCGTTCCCGTTCCCATTCCCGTCCCCGTTCCCGTTCCCGTCCCCGTTCCTCACCCAGGTAGGCGTTCTCCTTCTCATACAGGGACACAATCTCCTGCCAGTCCTGGGGACGGACACTAGGGTCAGCAGGAGGAGGAAGAGGAGGATGAGGAGGAAGAGGGGGATGGAGGAAGAAGATGAGGAGGATGAGGAGGGGGAAGAAGAGGAGGAAGAAGAGGAGAAGGAAGAGAAGGAAGATGAGGAAGATGACAAGGAGGAAGAAGAGGAGAATAAAGAGGAGGATGAAGTGGAAGAAGAGGAAGAGGAGGAAGAGGAAAAGGAGTAAAAGGAGGAAGAGGATGAAGAGGATGAAGAGGGTGCTCCCACCTTCATCCTCTGGGATGAGTAGCGCCCAAAGAGATTCTTGGTGTTAGCCTCGGTGCCCCGGAGGATCTCCACAATGCGCAGGCAGTGGAAGTAGTGCAGGTCTGGGGGGGCAGCAATGAGCTCAGAGGGGGGCTTGGAAGGGTCCCTGAGAGGTTCTAGGGTATCTCCAGGAGGTTTTAGGGGGTTACTGAGAGGTTTTAAGGGATCCCCAGGAGCTTCCCAAACCCCAGATGTCAAACTCCAAACCCCAGCTCTCTGAGGGGGATCCATCCCCAAATCCCAAATGCCAAACCCCACACCCCAAACCCCAGTTCTCTGAGGGGGGGGATCCATCCCCAAATCCCAAACCCCATACCCCAACTCCCAAACCCCACACCCGGAACCCCCACTCTCCAAGGGGGATCCATACCCAAACACCAAACCCCCAATCCCACACCCACAGGATCCCCGGAGCAGCTCTCTGATCCCAAACCCCACACCCCGATCCCAATCCCACACCCACAGGATCCCCGGAGCAGCTCGGTGATCTCGGGGTGCTCGGGCATGTCCCCCAGCGCCGCCTGGATCCGCTCCCGCACCCGCTGCACCTGCGCCTGCCAGCGCCGCCCGCAGTGCCGCCGGTCCTGCAGCCAGTCTGCCCGGGGGACAGCGCGGGGAACATGATTTGGAGGGAGAGGGGGGATTGGGCTGAGGATAATCGGGATAAATTCCCTATTCCTCCAGCGGGAAAGGGGGGCCGGGAGAGGCCGGATCCGGGATCCGTTCCCATACCCAGGAGTTTGCTGGTCTGGATGTCGATGGGCACATGCTGGTAGTCCTGGGGAGCGACCTGTGGGGACAGCGGGACTGCCAGAACCGGGAACGGGACCGGCGGCGGCACCGGGAGCGGAGCAGCGCTCGGGACCCTCCGCTCCCGGCTGTTCCCGCTCCCCTGTGCCTGGATCCGCTCCCGACCCCTTCCCCGGTCCCGGTCCCGGCCCGTACCTGCATCTCTGCCGTCACTGCCCTTCCATTTCCGCTCTCCCCGCCTCAGCCAATCGCCTGCCACAGCGCCTGCGCTTTAGCCAATCAAAACGCGCTCCGACGTAAGGTCCCGCCCCCCCGCCGATCAGATGGCGGCCGTGCGGAGGAAGCGCCACGTGCCGGTGTTTCGATTGGCTGGAGGGGAAAAGGGCTGTGGCGGCTCGGACCAATCGGAGCGGACGCTGGAAATTTGGGGATACCGGTCCCGGTCCCCATCCCTGTCGCGGTTCCAAATCTGGTGTCAATCCCGATCTCAATTCCGGCCTTAATCGCCGTCCTGGTCTCAACCCCTACCCCAATCTCGGCCCTAAAATGCCCCAGCACTGAGCCGGGATCCCCGGGATTTCCCCCCGCCCCCCCAGCCGGGGTCTCCAGGAGGCTCCCAAGCAGATCCCAATCCCTGCGGGGATCCTAGATTCCCTCAGATCCCTTAGGGATCCCCAGCATCCCCCAGAGCGGATGCCGAATCCTTCAGGGTTCCCCAGCTGCCTCCAGAGCAGATCCCAGTTCCCTTTGGGAACAACTGGATGCACAAGCAGAGAGCCAGGACACCCCTGGGACCTCAGCAGCCGCCCCAAAAGGAACCTCAGTCCCTTGGGGACCCCTGGGAAGGGTCCCGGAGTAGATCCCGGATCCCTCAGGGACTGACCGTCCCCTACAGTGCCAGGATCCCTCTGGACCCGCTGGGATCCCATCCCCGAGTCCACTCGGGGGGGAGCAGCTCGAGGGTCTCGTGGTGTCCCCGTGTCCCGGCGGGGCCGGGGACTCCCTCTGAGGGGACACATCCCGGCGGGACACGGTCCCAGTGACCTGGAGGGGACAACGGCAACAGGAACTGGCCCGGCAGCCGCGGCTTTGGACCGATCCCAGCAGGAGCCGCGATTCCTCCAGTCCCGCTGCCCGACCCTCGTGCCACGGAGCCACCGGGCCCCGAGCACTGCCACCGCCGGCCCGCGGCGGTGACAGCCACCCGGGGCCACCCGGGGCCACCCGCCCAGGGCTGGCACCGCTCCCTGTCATGAATATTCAGCCGTGCCTGGCCCGGCCCCGCTGTTTGCTCCGGCAGGAGGGGTTTGGGAGCGGGTTCACCTTGACGGGAACACCGGGAGAGCCGCAGGTGAGCGGCACCTGCCCGCGCTGCCCCCCCGGGACATCCCCGGGACATCCCCGGGACATCCCAAGACATCCCGGGACACCCGCACATTCCCGGGACACTCCCGGGACCCCTCCGGGACATTCCCGGGACGCAGCGGGAGCAGGTACCGGGATGCGGTGTCCGTGCTGGGGATGGAATGTGGGAACTTTAGGGTCACTCTGGGGACACGGCCGGGGATGGTCCCACCTGGCTCTGCACGGGGAAGAGGCGTTGGGGACACAGGGGCCACCAGCGGGGTGGTGGCCGCAGTCCCTGTGCCCTTGCCCCCATGTCCCGGAGGGAAAAGGGAATTTTTATCCCCCCAAAAGCGATGCCGGAGGCGACATCGGGGAGGGGTCTCTGGTGGCTGAGCGCCACGCGGACAGGGATGGGGACACGGAGCTTGTGCTGGACCCTGGGAATTCCGGGACCGGCACTGGGAATCCCCTCCGTGCCCGCGGCCAGGGAAGCGCTGGGCTCGGGAGCCGCCTTCCCTCGGTTCCTGCCCCGGGGCCACGCTCGGCTCCGGAGCCTTCCCGGAACTCTCCCGGGCCCCTACAGCGCTCCCGTCCGGCCCCGGCGGGGACAGACGAGCCCCGAGCCCTGGGTGCGGCAGGTGGGGACCCCTCGGCGCCGCCCCGCTCCCACCTGCGCCCCAGTTCCTCTTCCTGTTTGCTCACCCTCTGCCTCCCTCCCTCCCTCCCTGGCTGCTACACGTGGCTGATAAGGGCAGCTCCCGGCGCTGCCAGCGGCCTTTTCCCGGCTTTGCTCGGGAATTCCCGAGCCCTGGAACATCCATCCCCTCCCGGTACCAGCGTGGGGATCCCGGTGGATCCTGCCATGGGAAGGACGCGCCGCATCCCTCACCCAGCTCCGGGAGGGCAGCCCGGGGGAGTGCCCAGGGAATTCCAGGAGGGAACACGACCCCGAAATCCCGTTCCAGGATGGCGGACGGGCACGGCTGGTGGAAGCTGACGTTCCTGCGGAAGCGCCAGGCAGCGCCCACGGTGCTGTACGAGAGCCCCGAGGGGCAGGCGGCGCCGGGAGGGGACAGCGCGGAGGGGACAGGCCCGGAGGGTCCACCCGGCTTCGCCGCCCGCCTGGAGAAGATCGTGGACAAGAGCACCAAGGGCAAACACGTCAAAGTCTCGCACTCCGGGCGCTTCAAGGAGAAAAAGAAAGTCAGGGCGACGCTGGCCGAGCATCCCCAGCTGTGCGGGGCCGGCGAGCGCGAGGACAAGTGACCCGGGCGGATGTCGCAGCCCCCCCGCCCCTTCCCCGGGACGCCGATCCGCGGGGCTGCAGGAGCAGAGAGGAGGACTCAGGATGGAATTTGTCTGTGGGATAAACTGGGAGCGTACTGGATTGAGGATAAACCTCAAGCCCGGGGCAGAGCGGAGCTGGCGCTCCCTGTCCCTCCCGCTCCCCAGCGCTGACCGGTCCGTACTGGCATGAGGACACACCCCCCGTAGCCCGCCCGACTCTGCGCCAATCCCATTCCCAATCCCATTCTCAACCCCATCCCCAATCCTCTCCTCCTGTCACTTTTTGGGGCCGAGCCCTCTCAACCCCGCGGAGCTGCGGAGCCGCCGATGCCGAGTCACCCCCGAGAGGGGATGCGACACTTCCCTGTTCCCAGGGAACGACCCTGGGGACAAATTCCCCACCGCGGGGACCGAGGAGCGCTCCCAGGAGGCTCCGCATTCCCCAGGGAATGGCTTCCACCCCAGGGATCGGGATGCTGGAAGCCCTCGCGCCTGCTGCTAATTAACTGCGGTTAATAAACCGAGCCTGGGAGCGGAGGCGGCTCCCGGAGAGCTCCGCGGATCCCTGGATCCAGCCTGGAGAGGTGGGAAAGGCTCCGTATTCCTCTGGGACGTGGGTGGGAGTGGGCCCATGGCGGGGAATCCCTGACCCGGTGAAGCAGGAGGGAGCAGAGGAGGATCCGGGACCCGAAACCCGGCATGGAAAGGTGGGAAAGCTCCGGATCCTTTTGGGATCTCTCTGGGAGCCATCCCGAGCAATCCCTGACCCCGAGGACACGCAGTGGGTGAAGCAGAGGCAGCTCCGGAGATTTCTGTGCGGATCCCTGGATCCATCCTGGCAGGTCTGGATCCCTCTGGAACCCTGGTGGGAGCGCGGCCATCCCGAGGAATCACAGACCCCCTCTAGAAAAGGGGATACTCGGGGCTGGCGGGAGGCCGGGGAGCCCTGGCAGCTCTGCAGGGCGCGGCTGTTCCCGATCTCCGCAGCTCCAGGCCGTTCCCAGCTCCGCCAGAAGCCGGAGGGTGCCAAGAGCCCGAGCCTGGCCCCGTTTTCCCGGCACAGCGCCGGTGCCAGCCCCTCCCCGGTCCCTGCCCTTGGCTCTGTTTGCTCCCAGCCCATTCCTTGTCGTGCTGGGATCCCGAGATTGTGTCCTAGCGGGAACGGGAGGAGAGCAGAGCCCCTCAGTCCTTTTTTCCCCCTCCCCCTGGAATTTGGGAGAATCGGCTGTGCCCCTTTCTGCAATATCTCCTTCCCAAGGGAGGGTCCAGAGCCACTCAGGGGGCTGTGACAGCGGCACAAAGGGTACGACAGCTCCGTTGTCACCGTCCCTCCATCGTCCCTGCCCTGTCACCCCCCAGGACGGGAGCCCCCAAAGGACAATCCCGCTCCGGGACAGCAAACACGGAACTGGGGCGGTTTTTAGGGATTGGTTTCAGCCAGAGCCAGGATTCTCGGCAGCTCCGGCTGCCTCAGGAGAGCCCGGCCCTGCTTGGGTAAATATTAATCCAGTATTAACCCGACATTAACTGAGTATTAACCTGGAGCCTTCAGGTTCATTCAGAAATCCCATTTTATTTTTTCCGAGCAGATGGAGAAGGGGATTGGGTGAGGGCTTGGGGTCTCACGGCCTTGGGACAGGCCACGACAGGGGCAACACGACTGAAGGTAAAGAACAGCAAGAACGGATTGGGAACTGAGCACATTCCACAATTCCAGGTAAAACATGGAGAGGGAGAGAAGTGGCAGCAGTGGGACAGGGATGGGGATGGGACAGGGGTCTGTGGTCACAGCTGGACCCTGCACAATCATTAACACGATTAATTAACCACCAGGAGCACTTGGAGATGGATTTGGGGACAGGGATGAGGGCAGCTCTGAACCCATCCCCAGCACACGACAAGGGACAGGGAGAGGTAAAGGGACAGGGGGGTCACTGGGGTCACAGCTGGACAGTGCACATCATTAACACGATTAATTACAGGGACAGGGACATGAACAGGGATGTCACTAAGGTCACAGCCAGACCCTACACGATCATTAACACAATTAATTAACCACCAAGAGTGGTTGCAGATGGATTTAGGGACACACCGGGCTGAGGGCAGCTCCCAGTCCATTCCCAGCACACCACAAAGGACAGGGCAGGGCGGCCGCGACACCGAGGGACAACAGGGACACCCCGCGACGGGAGCAGCGCCGGGCTCAGGGGGAGAAGCGCTCGTAGACCCAGTCCCCGTGTCCCCGGTGGGTCATGGTCCCCAGCGGCGCCGCGCGGTCCCGCAGCCGCCGGAACACGATCCGGTCGTGCAGCCGGTTGGTTTGGCCCTGCCAGAACTCCACCACCTCTGGCTCCACCGTGTACGCGCCCCTGCAAGGGTCACCCGGGGGTCTGGGGGGGATGTCGGGGGGATCGGGGGGGGGGGGTTGTCAGGGGGCTCTGGTGGGGCTTATGGGGGTTTTGGGGGTGCGGGGGGGCCCTGTGGGGGACCCAGGGGTGGCTGAGGGAGGATCTGGGGCGGCCTGGGTGTCTCAGTGGGGGCTCAGGAGAGGCTCATGGGGGAAGTCTGGGGGACTCTGGGAGTTTGGGGGGGGTGAGGGGAGCTCTGGAGGGCTCGGGGGCGTCAGGAAAGGCTCGAGAAGGGCTCCGGTGGGGCTGAGGGGGGATCTGAGGGGCTCTGGGTGGTTCAGGGGGTGTCAGGAGGGGCTCGGGGGGCTAAAAGGGGGCCGAGGGGGGCTCTGGGGAGCTCAGAGGGGCTTTGGGGGGCTGAGGGGGAGTTGAGGGGGGCTCAGCCCCGCCCTGCTCACCAATAGTCCGGCCTGGGCACTGTCGTGTCCCGGTACCGCTCCTCCAGCTCCGCCGCCTTCTTCCTCAGGAACTGCGGGGTGTGGAACAGGAACAGGAGAGTGAGCGGGGATCCCAAAGGAAACGGGAGTGAGCGGGGATCCCAAAGGGAACGGGAACGGGAGGGTGAGCGGGAATTCCAAAGGGAAAGGCGATGATGAGCAGGGATGCCATGGCTGATCCCGGGGCGCGGGCCCCGCTCACCTCCCTGTCGGGGATGACGGAGCTCTGCCGGCTGACCAGGGCCCCGATCTGGCTACCCTTGGGGCGGGACTGGAAGTAGCGCTCGGACTCCTCCTCCGGCAGCCGCTTCACCGAGCCCTCGATCCGCACCTGGGCGGGGCAGCGACAGTTCCCGAGCACGGCACTGCCCCAATCCCTGACTTTTCCACCCAAAAACCGCAGGGAGCGTGCCCGTGATGGAGACCACTATCCCTTGGGCTCAGGCCAGTGGTGCCGAAGGCACCTCTGAGCATAGAAAAACGTCATTCCCTGACTTTTCCACCCAAGAAATGTAGGGATCACATTCGTGCTGGGTACTATCATCCTCTGGGATGTGGCCAGTGGCTCCAAAGGCACCCCGAGCATGGAATCACCGCATTCCCTGACTTTCCACCCAAAACTCAGGGACCACCCGCCCCTGTGTTCTGGCCAGCGGCTCCAAAGGTGCCCCTGAGCATGGAAAAACCTCATTCCCTGAGTTTTCCACCCAAAAAACCGCATCCACCCCCAACCCTGTCTCACCCCAGCACCCTCTTGGGTGTGCCCCCAGCCCGAAATTCCCACACCGAGTGCGAGCAGCCCCGATCCCATTCCCAAGAATCCTAGAATTCGGGTACCCCTCCTCACCTGCCGGCAGAGCGGCTCCCAGTAGAAAACCAGGGAAGCGAAGGGATTGGAATCCTAGGAGCAAGAGGAGGGAGCTATCGGCACAACCACGCTACTCCTCAGCTCCAGGAATCCGGGATTTATCAGAATTTCCCCCCCAGTTTCCATCTCCAGCTCCAGGAATTTTGGGATTTTCCCCCAGCCCTCAATAGCTCCAGGAATTCAGGATTTATCAGGATTTCCTTGCAGATTCCCTCATAGGCCTCTACATTTTCCCCATTTCCCCTTTCCACCCCTCACCAGCTCCCGGCCCTTCCTGCTCTCGTAGTTGGTGAAGAAGCGGAACCCGTCCTGCCCGAAGCCCTTGAGCAGCACCATCCGCGCCGAGGGCTTCCCGTCCCTGTGGGGACAGCGGGGACACCACCCGGGAAGCACTGTCACCTTCCTGTGTCACCTCTGTCACCCCCGTGCCAACCCCGTGTCGCTCCCCGCTGTCACCCCTGTCATGCAAGTACCACCCCATGTCACGTCTGTGTTACCCCCCAGTGCCATCCCCGTGTGTCACCCGGTGTCACCTGGTGCAGGTGGCCAGGCACATGGCGTTGACCTCCCCGATGTCCGGACACTCCAGTGCCTCCTGGAACCAGGCCCGGAACTGTTCCAGGGGGTCAAGGGACACCAGGTGACATTCCTCGAAGGACTGGGGACACGAGGACACTGTCAGGGGGGGTTTGGGGACGGTGTCAGGGGGGTTGGGGACACTGTCATGGTGGGTTTAGGGACACGGGGACAGTCTGGGGGCTTACCCCTGATCTTGGGGACAGTCTGAGGGATCAACCTGAGTCTTGGGGACAACCCAGGGGGGTCTCC
The DNA here is from genome assembly GCA_025960845.1 of Tachycineta bicolor. Taxonomy (NCBI): domain Eukaryota; kingdom Metazoa; phylum Chordata; class Aves; order Passeriformes; family Hirundinidae; genus Tachycineta; species Tachycineta bicolor. The sequence goes on along the minus strand of JANEHK010000151.1, from coordinate 29,886 downwards.
TCCAGCCTTTTAGGGACAGTCTGGGAGGTCACCCAGGCCGTGGGGACAGCTAGGGGCGGAGGGGTACCCCGGTTCCAGGGTCACTGCCAGCACCGTGGTGGGGACAACCTCATGGAATGGAGGGGTCCCCAAGCCTTAGAGACATGCTGGGGGTCACCCTGGCTTGAGGGGGGGCGTGTCCCCGAGCCTTGGGGACAACCCTGGCAAGCGGCTGCGTGGGAGGTTCCCCTGGCTGGGAGAGGAAGAGGGGGGTTCCGGGGCCTTAGAGACATCCCGGGGCCTCCCCGCGGTGCCATGACCGCCGGGTGTCCCCGTGTCCCCGCGGTCCCACCTCCGTGTCCTCCCGGTAGCTCTTCCGCAGCTCCGCCAGTTCCATCGCGGCCCAGCCGTGCCCCAACCGCGCCGCGGGCGTGGCTAAATGCGACCACACCCCATCCCGTCGACCAATAGAAAGCGGCGGAGCCCGCGCGCCGCGGGGAGAGCTGGCAGCTCATTGGAGGAAGTGGAAGGGGCGCGGCCGAGTGTTTAACCGGTACCTGGGGGCGGGTTTTAAAGGGGCAGCGACGTCGGGAGGAGAACAGGAGGACTCGGCGACATCGGGGACAAGAAGATGGGGACACACAGGACAGACAAGCCTGGAGGCAGTGGGCGTAGGGGAGGTGGGGATGGGATAGTTGGGCCTGGGTGGGGGGATTGTGACAAGGGACAGGGATTTGGGGACATTGGGGATGGGGACAGTGTCAATAGGGTATTTGGGCCAGGTGGTGACAAGGGACAGAGAGATGTGGGGACAGGGATTTGGGGACAGTGTCAATGGGATATTTGGGCCAGGTGTTGACAAGGGGCAGGGTGATGTGGGGACAGGGATTTGGGGACATTGGGCACAGGGAAGTTGGGAATGGGATATTCGGGATGGTGTGACAAAGGACAGGGATTTGGGCACAACCCCACAGTCCTGACCCAGCAGCTCACAGAACCAGCAGTGGCAGAGCAGCAAAATCTCCTGCAAATAACTCAAATCTCATGGATTTTTGGATATTCCCATCCACCAATCCCACTTTTCCACTGCAGATTCCAGAAAATTCCCAGGAAAAAGAGGAAAAAAAAGGGAACCTGGATTTGCCTCTGGTGCCTAAATTTATTTAGCAAGGAAAAGCTCCCGGCTGCCTCCGGGTACAGCTCAGAAAACTGGGAACAGATCCATCACATAATCCAGGGAAAACCACCCATGGGTGGGCACAACAACTAAAAAATAAAGTGGATTTTTTGTTTAATTTAAAAGCTCCAAAGCAATATAATCTATGATACAATGTACACTGTACACAAGGGGAGGGGATCCACACACAGGGCAGGAAAAAAGGAAAAATAAAAATTGGGACGAAATTTAAAAAAAAAAAAAAAAAACCCAACAACAAAACAAACAAACAAACCAACCCACAAAAAGAAAGTAATACAAAACAAAAGAAAAGAAACAAAAAAAAAGGGAAAATGCCAACGTTGCTTGGGAATAAAAATTAGGAGACAGGAATTGGCCATGGGGACGGGGTGGGGAGTCAAGTTTTGGGAGAAATCCAGGGGATTAAATAGAATAAAAAAAAGCACTCATGATCCACAGGGTCGGGATCTGGGAGAAGGGGGAGTGTAAGGCAACGATCTCCATAGAAAAAGAGGGATTTTTTTCCAAAGGGGGTCATATAGATATTTATAGCTATTTATAGACTTTAAATATAAAGTAGGAATGTGCTGTGGAGCCTCTCCTTGGCATCCCCTTCGTGCCCGGCTCCTGCCCCAAATCCTGGGAGGGCTCTGGGCCACCCCGCTGAGCCTGTGGGGTCACAGGGACACCCCCTGCCCCTCTTTTGGGGCACGGTCGGGAGCGTTGGGGACATCCCCAAGGTCCCTCCTGGGAGTGCTGCAGTGCTCTGGGATTTGGGACTTGGGGTGGGAGGGAGGGAGGGGAAGCTTTCCCCAGGCCCTACAAATTCTTGGTGACCAGGTGGGTTTTGTAGTGCTTGGTCAGGTGGTCGGAGCGCATGAAACGTTTCTGGCACTGCGCGCACTCGAAGCGTTTGTCACCTGCAGGAGGAAGAAGAGGGGACGTTCAGGGGGTGGCACTTGTGTGGTTTGGGACAGCCCCGGTGTCACCCTAAAATGAGAGCCGGGAGCTTGAATGGAGGTGGTGACACCTGCACAGGACATGTCCCCATTAATCTCCCTCATCCCCTTCCTGTGACAGCTCTGTAACCAGACCCCACAAAATCCTCCAGTGCCCCCAGGATCATCCCAGTGCTCCCTTGTGGCTCTTAAGGTGGTGGTGACACCCCCAGGACGTGTCCCCTTGATGTCCCCATCCCTTTACCATGACACTTCAGGCACTGGGACAACCCAAAAGCAGCAGAGACCCCTAACTCCAATCACAAACACAACTTGTGGTGTCCTGTTCTCCCAGTGCTCTGGGGTGGGATTTGAGAACGGGGTTCTTTTGGGAATGGGGAACATCCCACAGGGATCTCAGACCTGGGAGTACCCAGGACAGGATCTGGGGGCGTGTCCTGGGAATAAGGGATATCCCTGGATACCCCAGACCTGTGTATCTGGGACAGGACTGGGGTACCTCAGACCTGTCTGAGGGGTCTGCCCTGGGAATGAGGCATATCCCAGGATACCCCAGACCCGTGTGGGGGCTCTGCCCGGGGGACAGGGGCCGTGCAGACCTGTGTGGGTGCGCGCGTGCCGCTGCAGCTCGTCAGAGCGCGTGAAACGCTTGCCGCAGAACACCCAGTTGCAGACGAAGGGCCGCTCGCCCGTGTGCAGCCGCACGTGCGCCCGCAGCAGCGACGTCTTGCGGAACGTCCGGCCACACTCGGGGATGTGGCAGATGTGCTTCTTCTTCCCGGGATCGCACGGCCTGTGGGGAAATGCGGTCTTAGCCCAGGAGAGGCGGATCCAAGTGGAATGAGCCGCTCTGAGTTATTCCGGGAGAGGCAGATCCAAGCGGGACGAGCCCTTCCCATATTACATACTCACCGCTTGTCGCCGTCCTTGCAGTTGGGGCAGGTGCAGGCCATCCTCCTCCTCTTCTCTCCAGGCTGGATGTCCCCAGAGAGCGCCTGCTCCATCTGCAGCTGGATCTGGGTGGGGCTCAGCCCGCTGATGGTCACGTTGTTGCCAGACACGTTCTGCACCGTCAGCTGCTGCTGGCCTGGGGAGGAAAAAGGTGTAGTCAGGATCCATCCATGCTCCTACCACCAGCCCCTCTGGAGCAGAGAATATCCGAAATTTATCCCCTCCCCAGCCCTGCATGCAGCACAGCCCCCTTCTGCCACGTGCCGCTCCCGGTAAGTCCCTTTTTTCTGAATATACTGTGCGGTTTTTCAAAGTTTTCAAAGTTTTTTCGACCCCTTTTTAGGGAGGGCGGGGGAAAAAAAGGCTCAAAAGAGGGAAACAAAAAAAGAAACTTTGAAAAAACGTGCAATATATTGAGCAAAAAAACGGGACTTACCCCGCAGCCTAAGGGCCGCTCCAGGCTCGGGCGTCCCTGGCAGACGTGACAGGGGCTGGAAAGAAGAAGACGGGGTCAGCATCAGCAAGCAGGGTCGGGATCGCTGCTCCCAGGGCAGCAGCAGGAGGAGGAGGAGGAGGAGGAGGAGCAGGAGGAGGAGGAGGAGGAGGAGGGGAAGAACACATGGGATTTGGCAGCGGAGGAGCAGAGGCAGCAGGGTGAAGCACAGGCAGAGCGAGGAATGCACCGGCAGGACGGAAGCGCAAAGCCGAGGGATGGGAGGAGGTGGGAATGTCATGGCTGAGCCCCGGCTCGGCTTGTCACACCCAGGGGCAGCAGGTCCTACCATTCCCCTCCACAACAACATTAATTGGAATCTCTGATTAAATCCCCCTTCCCACAAAAGCCAATCCCTGGAGAACAGGAAACCACGCCAGGCCGGGATTTCTGCTGATGGCTGGCGAGGAGGAGCAGATTCCCAGTGCCAAACCTGGAATTCCCAGTGCCAAAGCTGGCTGCTGGAGCAGAAACCACAGCAGGCAGCAGGTCTGGCTGGCTCAGGAGAGATATAAAACTCCCCGCAGACACAGTTCCCCGCCCTCGGCCCCTTGGGAAGGGCTTGGTCGTGGAATAGGGATGGGGTGGCCACAGGGACGTGACACTCTTGGCATCAGGAGCACCACAGCCCTGTCTGGCTGGTTTGGGGTTTAAGAAAGATCCCTGGAGTGAGGGGTTCACTCCCTGGGATGATGATCCCTGTCCATGGAGCTGGGAGAACAGAGCTGTGAGTGTGCTTCTCTCAGTTTTGGGAACTTGGGGGAGTTCCTCGTTCTGGAATGGGATCCAAGGGCATGAGGCTCTGGAATAAGATCCAAGGGGATGAGGATCTGGAATGAGATCTGTGGCAGGGGTGGCTGCAGGAGGGACAACCATATCCCTCTGTCTGGGTGGGTCCTAGTTCTCTGAGAAAAAGGGATCCCAAGGATTTGGACACAGAGCTGAGAGGACGGAGCTGGGCTGGGCTGCCAGGAAAGCTCAGGTGCTTCCCACAGCTTGGCACAGCCAGGTTGGGTGGGCAGCTGTCCCAGTTATCCACGGCTCTCCAGGATGTGCTGGGAATCACTCAAAGGACACTTTGGGAAACACTCCTGGCTTGCTGCATTGACTACAGAAGGTGCTGACACTGTGGACCCTCTCGGGGCCGTGAGGGATCTGATCTGACCTGATCAGGAGAGGATTCCATTCCACATTTCCATCCTCAGGAAGCTCAAGGAGCTGCCCACTGTCCCCATCCTCCCTCAGGAGCACAGGGGACCTGATCTGATCTGGTCAGATCCAGGCAGGATTCCATTCCACATTCCCATCCTTGGGAAGCTCAGCGAGCTGCCCACTATCTCAGGAGCACTGATCCGATCCAGGGACATCCCATCCCCAGGACGCGCAGTGACGTGCCCGCACCCTCCCGTGTCCCCGTCCCCACTCCCTGCCAGCTGTGCCACCCACCTGTGGAGTTGGTGATGGTGACGGGGACGCCCTGCACCTGGACACCATTGATGTTGATGGTCTGCATGGCCTGGGCAGCTGCTGCCAGCTGTGCAGCGTTCAGGCTCAGGATGCCCCCGGCCGGGGCGATCTTGGGCAGCGGCCGCTCCTTGCGTGGGGCTGGCTTGCGGCCGGAGCCGGGACTGTGGGACACGGGACTGCCACACGACGTCCCTGACGACGGAGCGACGGGCAAGGACGAGGCGTCCTGGAGCAGCACAGTCTGCAGATCACCAGATGGGGTCTTGAAGTAGATCTGCAGGGGAGGAGAGAAGAAGGGTGGTGTTGGAAGCCTGGGCACTGAGAATTTTAGGATTTCTGTGCTGACATGCACTGACCCTCAAGAGAACGCTGCATTTGACCTGAGGTCGTGGAAAAGGCTTCCAAAATTGAGAGGAAAACCAGATCCATCTCACCACCACTGGACCCTTCTACGGGATCATCTCTGCTCCAACAGAACCACATCTGTTACTCCAGAAGGACTTGATTGGACTGCTCCCAATACCCTCACCAACAGGGTCGTCAGGTCATATTCTGACTCTGCCAGTGTTTCTAGGTTTTTTTTCTTGTTTGCTTGGTTTCTTGTACTACTTCATTTGTATTTTTTAATATTCCTAGTAAAGAACTGTTATTCCTATTCCCCTATCTTTGCCTGAAAACCGCTTAATTTCAAAATTATAATACTTTGGAGGGAAGGAGTTTACATTCTCTATTCCAAGGAAAGCTCCGCTTTCCCTGGCACACACCTGTCCTTCCAAACCGAGACACGGGATCAACAGGGAAAAGATCCCAAGGAAGGGATTTACCTGAGTGGGGGTGGGCTCGGTTGCCTGGATCTGGAAGTTCTGGGAGGATTTCTGAGGCACGGTGGGCAGCGTGGCCGAGGCTGCCTGCACCACACGCAGCGCCTGCTGCGGGATCTGCACCACCTGCGACTCCTGCTTGGGCTGCACCACCTGCACCTGCTGCACCACCGCTGGCTGCCCCGAGCCGGGGCTCTGCACAATCAGCAGGTTGTTCCCTGCCTGGATGATGTTCTCCGCTGTGGTCTCGATCAGCACCGTCTCCACCTGCTCGGCCACGGCCACGGCGGCTGGCTGGGCGGGGGACACGGCCTTTTTCCGAGGTTTTTTGCCCAGTTTGGAAGGGCTGTCCGTGAGCAGCTGGGCCTGCCCGCCCGCCTCAGCGCTCACCAGGTTGTTGACGGGCAGGGTCAAGGTGATGTTGCCACCCCCGGGCAGTTTGACCACTCCACCTGTCCCCGATGCCGTTTTCTGCGCCGGCGCCGGTTTGATGGGTACGGGTTTGTGCGAGGAAGAGGAGGGCGTGAGGATGGCTTGGTTGGTGCCCGGGATGATCTGGATCTGGTTGGGCTGCACCTGGATGGTCTGAGCTCCACCGGGCTGGAGCTGCGGCACCGCCTGGTACTGGATGTTGGAGGAGGAGGAGGACGAGGAGGACGAGGAGGAAGAGTGCGAACCTTTGTTGAGCACGGCCGCGTTCTGGATGGCGAAAACCAGCTGCCCTGTGGGGTAGGAGGTGCCCACCTGGGAGCCCTGGATCTGGAAGAGGTTCCCTTTGGAGGACAGGATTCCGATGCCGCTCTTGGCTGAGCCCAGGGGCAGCGGGGCGGGTTTGATGGGCACCAGTTTGCGAGGGGTGGGCTGGGGAGGGGCCGGCGGTGTGGCGGCGGCTTCCACAGCGGGGGGACCGATCTTGCTGCATGTGGCTGCCAGCAGGGCCAGGGGAGAGGGCTGGGAGTCCTGAGGAGACAGGGCAGTTAGCGCCAAGCACCTGGAGGAACAGCTTTACGAGATAGCCCTGATTAAGGGGAGCTGCTTAATTCTTCTCAACCTTTCCATTTCCAGCCCAAAATCTCCCAATTCCCAGCCCACACCATCTCCCTGCTGGCTGTTTTTCCAATTTGGGGAATTAAAAGGAATTCAGGGAAAGATTCCTGGTTGCGAACAATTTACTTGTAAAGGGTTTAAGCCGGGGGAAAAAACCTCCTAAATCTTTGCTTACCCACCTCTGTGCCTTTACGGGACGACAGAATTCCCGGAGAACTGAGGCTGGAAAGGATCTTTGAAATTGTGCAGTCTAAGCTTGGGGGACTCTTTGTCACCCTGAGCGCGACACTGAGGGCCGCATCCAGTCTTTCCTTAAACACCCCCAGGTGACCTTGCTGGGCAGCCCATCCCAATTCCTAATTTTTCCATGAAGGAATTCCTTCTGATGTTCGCCACCCCCAGCGCTTTTAGCTTTTTAAATCCCATCCTTGCGCACTTAAAACCATCACAAAGCTGTGGATATCCTGGAAACTTCCTGGGATTTACCCTTGGAATGTCACAGGCAGCTCAAATCCCAAACACACCCCACTGGGAACGTGAGAGATCCTCGGGGAAGAGGAGCGAGACCAGGATCAGGAGCCCGCTCTCATGGCTCCGCTTGCATCCCAGGAAAAGCCTGGATTACTCAAACAACACCCTCGACCAACTGCTGAGTTTTAAGTACAGCAAATGCTTTTTCTAAGATGCAATTCATTTTCTACATAAAAATCCCTAAAATTAGCAATCAGTAATTTTTATAAACACGTGGGTTTTAAGATACACTTTTAAGGCAAAAAAAAAAGTGTCGCCAAGGAGAAGGGAGGATTATTTTTGCGACTTCTGAATTACAATTTCAATGCCTCGCCAAGACCTCAAGGGATTTCTTAAAGCCTGAATCTGTCAGTTATTTGCTATTCTGAAGCTTGCAAAAGGAAATTAGGAAGAACTGGGAGCATTAAACTAGGAAGGCTGCTGAGAGAAGGTTTGCACAAGCCAAAATTCAAAACAGTGATTTCCCCGTACAGTGTATGGGCCTAGATGCCTGTCTGAGATTTATTTTGTGGCCTGTTATTTAGTATTATTTAGTATTAAAATGACAAATGTAATTGTTAAATTATAAATCGTTATTTAATTATTTAGTATTCTGGCCTGTTTTGAGCACTGCATCAAAGCCATATCACAAACGCTGCCCACGTCTAAGATGTGATTTTGTCACCTTCAGCTAGAAATATTTCTACATTTTCTATGTAGGGTGAAAGGAACCAAATTTTGTCAGCTGACTCATGGATTTGACCAAGCTGATGTGATGCACACCTCAGGCGGGACAAAGATAAATATGACACGTTGGATTCCTTCAGGATTCCAAGCAATTTGGTTTGGAGACCAGATACTGTCCTATGTAACAAGTGAGTGTGGCTGGACAAAATCAGCTTGCATATTTGAGGGAGAGAGGGGTTTAAAGGAGTAACCGCTCTACAGAATCTGAACTTTCATTTCTACCTTACTGGAATGGAAGAAACCATTTGCAAAAATTTGTTTAAAAAGGCAGCCCACAGAAATGGATAACAAAACCCATTTTCTAGACTCTTGCTCTGCCTGTTTGCAGAGCCAGAAGCCTTCACAGGATGCCTGCACAGCACAATCCTAACAAAGTCAGAAGTTCAGGTTTTAAGACCAGCATTAATTTCACTTATTTACTTCTACTACTATGTAACTATATTGAATCTGTTTACATTGCTAGAGCAACTAACAATATAGCCACTTAAAAAAAAAAAAACCCACCCTAGATTCTTGAAAAGCTTTAATTTAAAAAAAATACAAAATTGTTCTTCTACAGCTTTGGTCCTCCTCGGTAAACGCCAGCAATTTTACACGGACTGGACTCACCTGGGCGGCAGAGGCGGCGGGCTGCAGGTATTCACTGGGGCTGACAGCAGCAGTGGCAGCCATGCTGTCCCTCGAGCTGTGGGGACAGAGCACACAGCGATCAGCCCAGCAGCTCCTCAGGGAGCCCAGCCAGTCCAGGTTCTCATCCCAAAGGATTTTCTTGGTGTCCCCCACAATTATCCCACCTCGCACTACGGGGTTGTCCCACATTGTGCCAACCTTGTTTCTCCCATGGTTTGGTCTTTGTTTCCCAAGGGAAAATGAGCATTTCCCACATTTTCCTGAATTCCAGCACAGCCCTGGTTTGGAGGAGCAGCCCCCCAAAACCGAGAGAGCCCATATTCAAACCAGGTGTGCCCAGGCAGTCAAAAGTCTTCCCGTTTCCAGCCTGAAACCTTCCCATTTGTAATCCAAAATCTTCCCAGTTCCGGTCTGAAATATTCCCAGTTCCAGCCTGAAATCTTCCTATTCCCAGCCCAAAATCTTTTTGTTTCCAGCCCCAAATCTTCCCAAAGGATTTTCCAGGTGTCCTCCACAATTATCCCACCTCGCACTATGGGATTGCCCACAGTGTCCACCTTCTCCCCTCTGTGGTTTGGTCTTTGCTTGCTTCCCGAGAGAAATCCCAATGAGCATTCCTGGATTTCCTGCATTTCTTGAATTTCAGCATGGCCTTGGTTTGAAGGAGCAGCCCCCCAAAACCGACAGAGCCCAATTTCAAAGCACGTCTGCCCAACGAGCCAAAATCTTCCCAGTTCCAGCCTGAAATCTTCCCATTTCCCGCCCAAAATCTCCCAATTCCCAGCCCGTGCCATCTTCCTTTTTTCCAGCCTTTTTTTTCAGCTCTGAGAATTAAAAGGAATTCAGGGATTTTGAACAGTTTATTTTTAAAGGATGCTGGGAAAAAAAAGACTCCTAAATCTTTGTTCTGCCTTTTGCTCTGGATTTGAAGACAAATTTCCTTTGGCAAATTTCCCCAGTCATCCCCATTCAGCTGTCACTCCATGAAATTGCCCTCTATAAGATTCTAATAATTCAGGGTGGCTGAGGGTGACAGGGACAGCCCTGACCTCGGGAAGGCCCTTCCTGGAAGCAGCCAGGATGTGGGAAAAAAGGGAAGAGGAGGAATTTCCATTATTTTCGAGCCTTGCTGGATCTGAGGGACTCTGAAATCAGGAGAAAATTCCTCCAGAAGATGGAGGAGCAGCCAAAACTCCTGGAAAACCTGAGGTGAGACACCCCCCAAAACATCTTGACTATCCCAGGATATCCAAGTTTGCTCCCTGGGAATGTGGAATTTCCCCAAACAGCCACTGGGAGCAGGAAAAGCAACGGGAAAAGTCTTGAAAATCCCTGGGAAGAGGCAGGGATGTTCTCCTGGGGATTTTGTGCAGCCGTTCCCTCCCTTCCGTTGGAATTTAGGGCAAAGCCGAGGATTAACAGCCCTGACTGCCAATCAGAGCCGGGCTGAGAGAGCCAGGGAATAGGGAGATCCTGAGAGAAATCCCATCTTCCTGGGAGAAATCCCATTTTCCCAGAAAAAAAAAAATTGGGATATTAATGCAGGGAAGCCCGGTGTGATCCCTCCGTGTGTTTCCCTTGTGGTAAAATCCATGGAAAACTCAGCGATTCCCAAAAAAAAAAACCAACCGAAAAACCCAACCCCTCAGGATCCTTAATCCTTGGAGACCCCCTGAGAGGAGCAGCCCCTTTTGTTTTTCCATAGAAAAGGAACATTCCAAACCTAAAGGACCTGGAGCACCTGCAGATTTCCATATCAACAGCGGGAAATCGACAAAATCTTGGGATAATTTGCCATGATTTGGGGAGGGTTTGGTTTAAAGCCACGGACAGGATTCCAGATGGCCAGAATTCAGTTTTGATTTAGGAATTTTATTTTTAATTCCCGGGATGTTTTAGGGGTGTTGGAGGAGGGATGGGCCTTGGCAGCGCCCAAATCCCATCGGGGAAATGAATCCCAGGAGGGAAATTTGGGAATCACGCCGAATCTAACCAGGGGAAATGAAACCCATGAGGGGAAGTCTGGGAACCACCCAGAATCCCACCAAGAAAATTCCGGAACCACCCCACGGAAATGAATCCCCCCAGCGCCTGAACTCCCCTAGCCCTAAGGACCCTTCCAAGGCAACAAACCCCGATCCCCCAAGGAGAACAAGCCCGAATTCTTCTCAAAATCCCACAAATCCCTGTCCCAAATCCCTAGCCTCCCCCTCCTCCTCCCCGGCTCAAACCCCTAGAACCTGGAGCGGCTCCCCAGAGACCCCGACCCGGCCCCACGTGTGGGGAGCCCCGGGCCCACTCTGACCCCGCTCCTCCGGGAGCCTTCTCGCGACCCCCTAAGCGACTCCGCCACATCCAGACCGGGATGAAGCGACGACCCCCGGGTCACCCCCCCCACCCCCGGCCCCTCCGGGCGGTCCCGGGGGAGGCGGGTCCGAAAGGCCGAGCCCGCCCCCGACCGGGCCCCGCCGCCGGAAGCACCGCCCGCCCGCCGGGCAGTGATGGAGGGCGTGCCGGGGAGGCCGCAGGCCGTTTCCCGCCTTGGCGGCCCCGGAGCGGCCGCGTCCCGGCCCCGCTCCCCCCGCACTGACCGGCCGGGGGCGGCGGCGGCTCCGACCCGCTCACGACGCCATCTTCCTCCGCTGGGAACCGCCCTGTAACACCCACCCCCTGAGGGTTTTTCGACCAATCGCCTCTCGGCTTCTCGGAGCTCTGGCCAATGGAAGGGGAAACGGTGGAGTGACGGCCAATCCACGGCGGGATAAAAGTTGATGGGCAGTTGAGCCGGGCAATAAGGGTTGTGATGGAGGGACAGCTCCGCCAATGGGCGCGGAGCCCCGAAGTGACTGACGGCAGCGGAAAGTCAATAGCAGGGCACGTTTTTGATTGACGGCATCGACAGCCAATGGGTCCGAGCCTAGCCTGTGGCCATCCGCTTTTTGATTGACAGCCGTAAGGGAGAGAGGACTTCCTTGTGGGCGGGATCCGCCCAAAATCCGACCTTTGATCGGCCATATGATGTTTGATTGACATTTTGATAAAACAATGAAATGCGCGGCGCGGCAGATCAGCGCTTGGGATTGGCGAAAGGGGGGGTGTAAGCAGCTGAAGCCGGATGACGTCAGCGGGGTCGCCGGCAGATGGGGAGTCCCGGGGATCCTCCTCGTCCTCTATCCACCTTGGGGCACCTCGGGGTGCTCAGTGAGGAGGATTTTGGGGGGTCCGGGGGCGATGGCGGTCTGAATGCCTCCAACGCCTCCAGAGAGGAAGGCACAGCGGGATTTGGGGTGCCCCTCACCCTGCAGCTGTTGGGGTGCCCCATCTCCTTCTAGGCCTCATAGGGGATGGGGGTTCCCAGCACCCCAGGTCCTGGCGCTCGGGGTGCTTGGAGGGATTTGGTTCCCTTGTTCTCTTGTAGGTGGTCAAAGGGATTCTCCAACAGAGGTTGGGATTCCCTGCAGGGTGGGGGGTCCCCAGTCCCTGAGAGAAGTTGGGGTGTCCAGGGGTGTCTGGAGGAGTTTGGGGTGCCGGGGACTTTTAGGGATCCCCAATCCCCGTGCAGACTTTGGGGTGCTCAGGAGGGCTTGAGTTCGCAAAGATTGGGGTGTTTAGGGGGTTGGGGATTCTTGGGGTGGGGGGATGGGGGGGTGCCCAATCCTCTGATGAGAGGGGATCGGGGTTCCCTGAGGGGATGGGGGTCCCCATTCTCCTTGCAGAGGTTCAGGATGTTTGTAGGGTTTTGGGGGTTCAGGGTGCCTTTTGGGGTGTTCAAGCTGCCAGAATGGCCGGGGTCCCCAACCCCCTAACAGCGTTTGGGGTGCCCATAGGCGATGGGGATCCCCAGCCACTCACAAAAATCGGGGTTCTCGGGTGGGGTGTTCGGTGTCCTAGAGGGGCTCACCCCTGCTACCCCATCCCCACTTCGGGGTGCTCCCGCGTCCCTCTCGGTGGTGCCAGCGCTGCCAGCCCGGGGGTGCCCAGCTGGCTCCAGCCCCCACGGGCCCAGCAGCTCCCACTGGAGCCAAATAATTGCTCGGTGCTTTGTTGTGCCGTGTCTGTGGCCGCGGGGCCTCCATTTGTGGGAACCTGCTGTGGCGAGAGCCTCCCTCCCTCCCTTTAATTACCGCCCTCCCTGCGCTCCGCTTACTCACCCGCCCGGCACTGCCGCCCCGGCACCCCAAAAAGCCAGCCGGGGGTCCCGCCGGTCAATCGGAGCCACCCCTGATGTCCCCCGTGTCCATCCCACCCTAGGGTGCTGCAGGTGGAAGGGGCGGGGTGGGATTTCGTGGCCCTGAGGTGTGGCGGGGGTTGGGGACACTCGGGGTCATCCCCAGGTACACGGCGGCTCCGGCCAAGCTCGTAAAAGCCGCGGGAAGCAGCGCGGACGCGGTCCCTGCGATGGGGACACGGGGACAGCCACGTGTGGGACGTGGCCCCGGCTCGGGGACGCCTACCCCGGACCGCGGGTCCGAACCCGAGCCCCCGAGAGGGACCCCGGAGCTGCCGGGTGACATCCCCCATGGCATTGTCACGGGGACTTGGGGACACACAGCATGCTCAGGCTGCACCGGGAGGTCCCGGAGGACCCAGAGGACGTGGAGCAGTGACACGGAGCGAGGACATGCCATGCCTGCCGTCCCTCTGCCTGCTGTCCCTGTCCCGAAGCCCCCTGTCCTGGCCCCGTGCCAGCGGGACGCACCCAAGCCCGCGCCCGGTTCCGGGAATTGCAGCTGCTCCTGCGCCCGCTCACTCCCCGCTCCCTCGCCAGCCCCGTGTCCCTGTCCCCAGTGCGGCCGTGTCCCATTCCTGCGGCACCCATGTCCCCTTTTCCGAGTGCTGCTGTCCCCCATGCAGCTGCCTGTCCCTGTCCCCATCCCTGTCACCTCCCCGTGTCCCTGTTCCTGCCACTTTCCGGTGTCCCGTCCCCGGTACAGCCCCGTGACCCTGTCCCCAGTGCTACTGTGTGTCCTTGTCCTCTGATGCAGTTCTGTGTCCCGTCCCCAGTGCCAGCTGTATGTCCTTGTCCCCAGGGCATCCACATGTCCCAGTTCCCTCTGCATCCATGCCCCCATTCCCACTGCCACCTGGTGTCCCTGTCCCCAGTGTCCCTGATGCAGGTCCCTGTCCACCGTGTCCCAGCCCCGGTGCAATGTCCCTGCCCTGAAAGCATCCCCATGTCCCAATTGCCATCCAGGTGTCCCATCCCCACCACATCTGTGTGTCCTGTTCCCAGTGCAGCCGTGTCCTCACGTCCCCAGTTCAGCCTGGTGTCCCTGGCCCGTCCCCACATCCCCATTCCCTCTGCACCCATCTGCCTCGTGACCACCCATGTGTTCCATTCCCAGTCTGGTCAAGTCCCTATGTCCCCAGTTCATCCCAGTGTCCCTGTCCCCATTCCCGCTGTCTCCCATGCCCCGTGCCGGGCACTCCCCGTGCCGTGCCGGGCAGGTTTCCCCAGGCCGTGACTGACAGCCAGGCCGGTTGGGCGCAGATACGGCAGCGAGATTAGCACGGGGCTAATTAAAACTCAAATTAAAACTCGCATTTAACCGTCCGCCGAGCCGCCAGCTCCGTCGCCGCGTCGCAGAGGTCGAGTCCCGACAGTAATTCCTGCTCCCGCTGAGGAAATGCTGCCTCCGGGCACACCGTGACCCAGCGCACGCTGCGGGCTGGGGAATCCCGTCGCGATAATCGCAACAGAGATCTCTGCCAGGCTGGCAGGAGGCCCTGTCCTCGGGGAGGTGGGCAGCCCCGTGCCAGCTGTTCCCCCGGGGCACGGCGGCTGGCACGGGGCTCGGTCCTTGTCCCAGTGGTGGCACAGATTAAGGACAGGGAGGGGGTTGTGTTCTACAGGTCAGTGTGACACGCCGTGGGGCTGTGACACCTCCGTCGTGGCTGTGACACATCTGTGGGGGCTGTGACACCCCCCCCTAGAACTAGAACTGTGACCACCCTGCAGGGCTGTGACCACCCAGTGCCACCACTGTCCCTTCCTCACCTGGCACTGTCCACACCGTGCCACCTCCAGCAGTTTTGGGGTCCACCCCCAGCTCCCACCAACCCGCACAGCAGATTCAACATCACCCCAGTGTCACCTCCTGGGGCCATCTGGGCGTGGGAGCCCCCCGAAAGCTGCGGGGAGGATCCGGGGAGCTCCGTCTGTCTCAGTCTGAGGCCCCACGGCCATCCCCAGGGTGTCCCCTGGGGATGGGGCGACCCAGACGGCGCAGCCCTGTGGCACCCATGGCAGAGCCACCCCTGGGGACCCCTCCAGGGCACCCCGACTGCGTGATCAACGTGCAGGGGGACAGGAAAGAGCTCAGAGATATGGTGTGAGACCCCCCCCCCCCACAGGGCCAGGAGACAGTGACACGGACACGTTCCAGTCCCACTCCCCTCACTGATTTCTTTTACGGCCCAGGAGGAAATCGCCACCTCTGCAGAAACGGGAGAGTTTGAAATGCTTGGCCCCAGGGTTGGGAGTGGGCTTGGGGTATCCCTCTGTCCCCCAAAATCCTCCTGGGGTCTAGGGGACATCGCTGTGCCTCCATCCACCTGGAGCCATCAGGAGGCGACTGTGCTACTCCATCTCTTTTCCCCTCCATGCCTCCCTCCCTCCCTTAATCCCCCACCCTCTTTTCCCCTGGGGACTGTGCAGTCCCCAACTCCTAGTGCACTTCATGCCCTTGTCCCCCTCCCTGCCACCCATCGAGGCACGGCGAGGGCCGTGTTTTCTCCACCCCAGGCTCTGGGGACACCTCTGGGGACACCCCAGGGTTGTTCCCGCTGCAGTTTTGGGGAGCACGGACCCCTCCTGTCCCCATGCTAGTTCCGGGCAGGACCCTGAACCTCCCCAGTCCCCCCTGGTGCGACTTCTGCTGCCCGATCACTCGGAAGGATTGGAGGCATTTGCCTCATGCCTTATAATTTATGCAAATGAGTTCTGTAATTACCTATAATTTCAAGGCACGGCTCAGGGGTTTCAGACACTCAGTGGTGGCGAGAGGAGATCCCCCCCCAGAATGTGCCATGATTACCTCCCCGTGGGTGGTCCCAGCTCAAGGGGGTTCCAGGAGCCCCCAGACCCCAAGTCTTGGTCCCCCCAGTCCCCTCAGTCCCCCCAGTTCTTCCCAGTTCCTCCCAGTCCTGTGCCACTGCCTCATCCTGATCCTCGACTCATCCCCTCAGGATCCCAGCCCAGGATCTGTGTTTTGGGCTGCGTCCAGTGGGTCCCAGTGGGGTTTTGGGATCCGGTGCTGGTGGGAGGAGGCGGTAATGGCCCTCCCAGATCCTCATCCCTGTCCGCACGGTATCCCCCACATCCTCATACCCTGCAGCCCCTTCCTGGAGCAGGGACTGGCTGGGATGGGAGTGCCTGGGATTACCCTGCACTGGGAGAAGTGGGAGAAGCCTCTGGAGCGGAGGGATGTGGGACAGGCCAGCGTGTGGCTGAGGGGCAGTTGGGGACCAGGAGACACGGTCCCTGTCCCCCGCGGTGGCATGGCAGGGATTGGGATGGGGATTGGGATGGCTGGAGCTGCACACACCAAGTCTGTCCCAGAGCCATCATCTGGCCCCCAAGGCTAGCCAGGGAGCCCAAGGCCACCACCCCAACCCCAACAACACTCGGGGATCCCCAAGATGGAACAGGTGGAGGAACAGCCCTGGATCCTCCTGGGCAGGCAGAGGAGAGGAAACACAGTGATACCCTGGGGTTGGGGTGCACCCAAATCCCCACGGATGCGCCCTAGAGAGGCCCACGCAGGTATTCACCCCATTGCTGTGCGACCAACTCACATCAGCTGCTTATCCTGCCCCTTCCCATCCTGGGGTCCCAATGGCAGGATTCCCATGGCAGGATCCCCATCCTGGGGTCCGCATTGCAGGATCCCCCTCCCCATCCCAGGGTCATCATCCTGAGTCCCCGTCCCAGAATTCCCATCCTGGGATCCCCATCTCAAGATCCCCCTCCCCATTTCAGGATCCCCCTCCCTATCCCAGGGTCCCCATGACAGAATCCCCATCCCGGTGTCCCCATCCCGGTGCCCCCATCCCCGTGTCCCCACTGAGTCATCCCCACCCGGGACGCCCCTCCAGGAGCCCGGCCGTGCCCAGCCGTGGGGCCACGCTCAGCCCACAAGGCAGCCGCCTTTCCGAGGCGGCGGCGGTGGAGCCATCCTTGCTGGGATGATGAAAACCAGGAGAGTTTTCCCCGAGGGCAAGGAGGAGTTCCCTGCACCCTTCTCCCGGCCAGGCGCTTGGCAGGCTTGCCGGGAGATGCGGGCTCCCACGCGCCAGCCGGGATCCCGGCACTGCCAGCCCCGTCCCGTCTCTGCGGGGCCACCCGCGCCTTTTCCCGTGGCATCTGGGGACTCGGTGACGGCTGGGTTCCCACCATGGCCACCCTGGTTCTCACGGGGCTGCGGTGGTGACCCGCAGCAGGGCGAAGGGGTTTGAAATGGGGACACGACGCGCAGGTGATTAAGTGGCTCCACTGGCCGTGGTGTTGTCACCCGGCGGCTGCCAGGGTTTGACCCTCCCGGCAGCCTCGGGGGGGGACACGGCAGACGGGATGGTTGGACACCCCCGGCTGAGCAGGGACAGACTCAGCCAGCACCTCCTGGGCTTTTTGGGGCTGCCCCAAATCCATCGAGGTCACGGCGTCCCACTCCCTCCTGTTGCCGGTCCAGCTCTGACCCCCAAATTGTTCCCTGTGTGCCATCCCTGTCCAATTTATCCCCTGGCACGGAACCGAGGCGCATTGGGGGGCACTGAGCCCTCCACGGGGACAGGTGACATCCCTGCAGGCAGGAGCGGGCGGGGCGGCACCCGCGGGGGGGGCACACAGACCGGTGGTCCCCGCGGGGGTGGCAGGAGGAGGGCGGCCACTCCTGCGTGTCACCCCCTTGATGTGGGGGACAGGCCCGGGGGTCTCCGGAGGGGGTGGCAGGAGGAAAGGCCGGTCACCTGTGTGCCAGCAGCAGGCGAGGGGGGACAGCTTCTGTGCCGGATGCGACGGGGGAGGGACAGAAGGGACGCCCGGGGGTCCCCGGCGGGGGGGTGGTGGCGGCAGGAGGAGGCGGCCACGGGAGCAGGAGGGAGGCGGTTGTTGCTTTCTTCTTTAATTACCCCCCTGTTTGCGGTGTCTGCTGCGAACTTCCCGTCCCCTCCCTCCGCTTTCATCCGCCTGATCCTGGGACCGGAGCCGGCTCCTGTCAAGCGGCGGGGCTAAGGCTCTTCCTCCAAGGGTTAAAATCACCGGGGCCGGGGGTGGAGCTGGGCGGGGGGGGAGGAGGGAAGAGCCGGCCGCTGGGCTGGGACCCGGCCATTCCTGCTCGCCCGGCCCAGTGGGTGCCCCGTCCCTGGGGAGCCGCGCGGGTCCCTCGGGGTCCCCTCGGGAAGCAGCGCCCGCTCCACGCCGATGAGGACGGACCCGCCAGGACCTCGCTGCCTCTAGACCCGTACGTACACCCCGGTGCTACCGGGAGCGGGGGGTGGGACCCCCGGGGTGGTCCCGGGGACGCGGCTGCCCGCACCGTCGGCTGCGACGCGG
Organism: Tachycineta bicolor; assembly: GCA_025960845.1. Taxonomy (NCBI): domain Eukaryota; kingdom Metazoa; phylum Chordata; class Aves; order Passeriformes; family Hirundinidae; genus Tachycineta; species Tachycineta bicolor. Next base: position 11,552 of record JANEHK010000151.1, on the reverse strand, counting down.
CCGCAGGCTCCGTTCCCGGCAAGTCCTTGCTCGCCACCCCGCCGTGTCAGCTGGCCACCGAGCCCCTGAGCTCACGGCCCCGCCGCCTCCCGGGACACCGCGCCGTGTTCCCCGAGCTCCGCTTCCCAGCGCGATACCCTCCCGTCGGGACCGAGGCTCTTCCCGTGGGTCCGACCCCTCCCGTGGCGCCGAGTCCTGAGAAGGGCTGGACCCCCACTCGGCGGCCCTGCTCCTCTCCCAAAAAACCCCCAGGGAGCTCCACTGCAGCTCGGGGGGCGCTGTCGTTCGTCGGGCAGTGGGGACAATCCCGAATTCCCTGCACCCCGCCCCCGACCCCGCAGCGTCCCCGCGGCCCCGGGGCATCCCCCGGGATTCACGGCATCCCCCTCTAAAAGCCACGGCATCCCACGGGCCCGGCCACGTCCCCCCCGCCGGGGGTCCAGGTGTTGGGGGCAGCGGCGCCCGCCCGTCTCCGCCGCGGGGCGAGGCACCGGCGGAGCCGGGAGACGGGGCCGGACCGCCTCTGCCCAGCCCGGGCCGTGACTCACGAGACGCTTCACCCGCCGCTGCTGCCTCAGTTTCCCTGAGGTGAAATGGCCAACGCGTCGCTGAGCCCCGCCAGGGAGGGAGTACGCTGGGGGCCCCTGGGGATTTTTGTCATCATTCCCGTATGGAAAAATGTCCTGGGAGGCTCCGTGCCTGGCTGAGGCAAGCCCGTGAAGGGGGGGTGGGTGGGGGTTGGATTTCTCGGCACTCCCCCCATCGCAGTCGTGGCGCTTTCCCCCCGGGTTTGGAGCTGGGATGGAGGGATGGTGCCACTGGTCACGGTGGGGCTGCACTGACGGGAGGTTCGGTGGGATCCCCGAGCCGAGGGTGGAGCGTTGGGATTGGGGTGTGCCAAGGAGAGCCCGGTGGGGCCGTGCTGGAGCTGATGGGGTGGGATCCGCACGGAGGGTCCCGTCCCCTCCTGGGGAATGTTGGGTTGGACCGATCCCGCCGCACACGGAGGGTCCCGTCCCCTCCTGGGGAATGTTCCTCAGTCCCCAGTTCTGGGAGGCTCTGTCCGTGCCAGCTGCCGCCCCAAATCTCCGTGACGTTTTGTGGGTTTGACCCCAATTTTGAGCTCATGGGGAGCGTGGATCTGAGGGGGGGGGAGCTCAGGACCCCACTGAGCACCACTGCGGGTGGGAGTGATGGATCCCGTCAGTGCCAGCCCTCCCCGGCCCCATTCGTGTCTCCAGGAGGCAGGGACAGTCCCCAGGAGGGCATCCCCAGGGTTAGGGTGGAGGGCATCCCCAGGGTTAGGGTGGCCAGAGCTGATCCTCCACTGTGGAGCAGAACCCCAAAATCTGCTCAGCTTCCACCATGGGGGCTCATCCTGCCAGCAGCTATAGGCCTGTGTCGGTAGCACGGGTGCAGGTGGATCCCTCCGGGGAGATTTTGGCACCTCCCCCTAAATTTCCACCCCTATCTTCGGGGTCCCTCTGCCTTCCTGGGTGACGCCTTGCAGGGGAAAATGGTGTCCCCACGCATCTGAGGGTTCTTCAGCAGTGCGGGGACCCTCTCCCTGCCCGGGGGGCACCGGCGGTCTGGCTCCTCTGCTGAAGGGATCTGTCACCCCAAATCTTTCTGCACCCCCCGAGTGTGTCCCTGAGGGTCGGTCCCTGTCCCACAGGGACTGGGGGTGCTGGGGGTGACCGGAAGAAGGAGATGGTGATGAGAGTGGATGATGGCAAGGGGTTTCAGGGGCGAGTGGGTCTCAGCTGCCCCTCACGGCGGTGTTGGTGGGAAGTCGGAGAGCGGGAGCTGATGGCGGCAGGTGGATTTCGACACCGGGGTGGGGCCCGTCCCCAGTGGGGTTTGCAGAGCTCCCGTTGAGTCATGGCCGCCCTGCCGGGAGGCTGCAAGTGCCTTGGGAGGTCTGGGGCTGCCCTGGGGGTGCGGGGCCGTGGGCGAAGCCAGCCGCGAGCCTGGCTTCAAAGCGCTGCCAGGGGGCTTGGCCCACGGCTCCACTGCCTCATCTCGATGCCAACTAACTAGCCCGGGGGTGCAACCCCCCCCAAATGCAGCCTGAGGGCTCCCAGGTGGGCCCGGGGCTTGGGGTGGGAGCACAGGGGGGTGGTAGTTTCCCAGCCCGGCTAGGGTGAGGGAGAGACAGGTTGGCCTTGTGAGTGCTGTGTCCCCTGTGGCTGGGGCATGGGCTTGGGGGTGCCACCTCCGTCCATTGGGGACCCAGGAATTATTGGGGGACACAGTCAGGGAGGTGACAGAGCAGATGTTGGAAGTTTCCTTGGATTTTGGAATTAGGCACCGACCCCTTTGTGCTGCAGTTGTGACCCACCGGCATCAGGGGCTGGCACAGCGTCAACAGGGGATGGGCACGGGTGTAAACTGCTGCCACCATCCTGGTATCACAGCGATGTCACTGAGCAGCTCAACCCCCTTAGCGACCCCCAAACCGTGGGTACCGGGTGCTGCAGGGATGGGGTGGGGGGGTGCAGAGCTGTGCCCCCTCTTTCTCTCACAGCCCTTCTCCCCCTTCCCGTGCAGGTCTGTGTGCGCCGCCGCCCCGCAATGCTGACGGCGGTCTGCGGCTCCCTGGGATCCCAGCCCTCGGATGCGCCCCGGGCCTCCCCGACCCACCTGGATCTGCAGCCGCTCCAGCCCTTCCAGCCCCACGGCCCCGCCGCGCCGGGGGCCCCTGACTTCACCTCGCCTCTGCCCCCGCCCGAGCTGCCGCTGCCGGGGCCCGACGACGCCGCCTTCGCCGCCCCCGGCACCTACGAGCCCCATGGCCCCCCGAGGTTAGAGCTGCCCGCAGACGGCCCCGCCGCCCCTGGAGCCTACGCCAAGCTGCTGCCGGCCACCCCGGACATGGCACATCCCTACGAGCCCTGGTTTCGGCCCCCACATTCCGGCGCCCCCGGCGAGGAGGGCGGAGGTGTCAACTGGTGGGACCTCCATGCCGGAGCCAGCTGGATGGAGCTGCCCCCCGGGCAGGGCGGGGGGCTGCAGGTACCCACGCACCCCGGGCTGCCCGCGGGCCTGGGTGGGTACGGTGGGGGCGAGCACCAGCTCTGTGCGCCCCCCACCCATCTGCTGCCCCCGTCGGCGCAGCATCTCCTGGCAGCGGAAGGGGTGAAGGCGCTGGAGGGGCCCGCGGAGCCGCGGGGGCCAGAGGCGGAGGGTGGGGGGCGGCCGAAGGGGGCCCGGCGGGCCGTGCCCAGGGGTGGGGGCCAGGCGGCGTGCCGCTGCCCTAACTGCCAGGAGGCGGAGAGGGGTGGTCCGTGCCCCGAGGGGGTGAAGCGCAAGCACCTGCACAACTGCCACATCCCCGGCTGCGGGAAGGCGTACGCCAAGACATCTCACCTGAAAGCCCACCTGCGCTGGCACAGCGGTGACCGGCCCTTCGTGTGCAACTGGCTCTTCTGCGGCAAGCGCTTCACCCGCTCCGACGAGCTCCAGCGGCACCTCCAGACCCACACGGGCGCCAAGAAATTCTCCTGCCCCGTCTGCGGCCGCGTCTTCATGCGCAGCGACCACCTGGGCAAGCACATGAAGACGCACGATGGGGGCAAGGACGGGGCCGAACCCGAGGGCAAAGGTGCTGGGGACCCATCGGCCGCCAAGGAAGGCAGGAGGGAGTCGGACGGGGGCACGGTTGCTCCCCCCACAAACTGAGCTGCTGAGTCCCGGGAGGGGGGCACAGATGAAGGTGGGGCAGGAGCCGGGGGAGACCTTTCGGGGCTGGACTCTGAAGGGATTTAGGGCGGGGGTGGGCACAGTGCTGGCATCTTGTGCTGGGAGCGGGGACAGGGCTGGTGGCACGGCCCCGTTCCCCGCCGCGGCATTGGGGAGCGCCTCAGCCGGAGCTGCCCCGCGGCGGTTTCACTTGTCCCACTCCCGCTCTCCCGCCCCGGTTCTCTCCCCCCCCCCCCCCCCCCCCCCCCCCCTCCCCCAAAAATCGTTATTTTTTTTTTTTTTTTTTTTTTTTTTGAGAGACTGCTGGCAGGCGGCGGGGCTGTTTGGGAGGAACATCAATGGGAGCCGAAGGAGTGGGAGCTGCCCGGGCACGTCCAGCCCGAAGGGGAGGAAGGAGAAGGAGAAAGGGAGAGAGGAGAAACCCGGGAGCCTTCACTTGCGGAGGGCGGCCGCAGCACCCCCCCGGCCTCCTCCCTATGGTCCTCTCCAAACTGTGGCACCCCGGGCTCAGCCCCCACCCCGTGCCAGCCCCCTTCTCCCGTCACCCGCGAGGTTTTGGCAGAGTCACTCATGGGCGACACGCGGGGGATCGGGCGAAATACCCCCTGCTCCAGTTCCGGGTGCTGAGCTGGCGGGCGTCCCCCACCCCTTAGAGCCCCCCTTTGATTGTGGGGCTTGAGGATGTGAAACCCATTTTTTCGGCCTGAATCGTGGCTAAAAAGGAGAAAGAAAAAAAAAAAAAAAAAACCTGCGTCAATGTGAGCGGTGGGGAGCTCGGGGGGTCGCGGGGGCCGCGGCAGGCGAGCGGCGGGCGATTGCCCAAGCGCGCACCTGCAGCTTTCCCACACCCACCTCCGCGGCCCCGGGCGGGAAGCACCGGGGCGGCCACGGGCCCGGGAGAGCCGGGACGGCCGCATTCCTCCGGCCCGGCACGGCCGCGCTGCCCGCCCGCAGCCCTGAGACCCCCGCCCCCCCCCACTACGGGGCATCCCCCACCCCCCAGGCGAGCTGTCCCCTTGTCGCTTTTGGGGACCGCAGCCATCCCCCTTGTCCTCTCAGGGCCACCGTTTCCTCTCCGTGCATGCTGCCTGTCCCCCCCCCTAGCCGTCCCTCCCCGGGATCCCGTAATTCCAGGGAATTCTGCCTGGCCCTCCGTGCATGCTGCCTGTCCCCCCCGGGGACCCCGTAGCTGTCTTTTCACAGGTCCCTGCACCTCCCGGGGACACCCCAACCAGGGACCCTATAGTTTTCTTCCCCTGGTGTTGCCCCTGTTCCCCATATCTGTCCTGCACCCCTAGCTGGGGGTCCGTGAATCTCGGGTTTTTTTAGATCTTTTGGGGTTTTACACCCCAGTTTTGCCAGAACCCCTTGGACACAGAAGGAGATGCTGAACCTGGGACCTGGGGAGGGGGGATTTTGGGGTGGGGTTGACTGGCTGCTCATGGCATCCCAGGGGTCCCCCTGGCGGTGCCCCCCAGCCACCACCAGTTCAAACCAGTTGGGAATCTGGGGAGTGGGGGAGATTTTGGGGAAGGGGGGCTGACCCCCAGTATGGTCCCACCCTGGGGGTCCTGGGTGGGCCACATCAGGGGCTGCCCAAGCCTTAGCGCACGCTGAGGTCAGGAGGGAAGGGGTAGAGGTGAAGTTGAGTGGGGTCTGTGCTCAGAGGGTGCCCCGAGGCCTTAAGTTTTGAGTGGTTTATTATTAATTATTAATTATTAATTATTATTAATTATTACTAAGTATGAATTATTAATTATTAATTATTTTTATTTTATTAAGGTGAAGCCAGGCTTTGCTGCTCAGGCAGAGTGGGTGTCCCAGGCTGAAACCATGGGCTGTGCAGATGGGGGGGGGTAGGACCCTCTCCAAGGGTCCTGTCCCTGTCCCCATGGATGCATGAGGGGCTGGCAGCAGCCTCCCCGCGCCTTGGGACAGGGACGAGCCGTGGGGCTGGGACCCCCCAGCACGAGGTGAAGTCTCGCTGGGAGGGCTCTGCAAGGAAGTGTCCCCTGCCCCAGCACGGGAGCCTCTGTCCCTCTGCAGGACTCAGGTGACCTGGGCTCTCCACAGCTCTCGAAGGATGTCCCCAACTCTCACACTTGCCTTTCTCCATCACAAAATCCCCCCTCAGTGTCACCTCCCGACAGGATTCTCCCCAATGTCCCACTGTGTCTCACCAACAGGATTTTAGTGGCCAAGTCCAGCTCTAGGAGCATCCTTGGGGTGGGCTCCGGCCTTTTGGGGACCCCTTGCTGCAGCCGCAGATTGTGGATGGCTGCACCAGGGGCACCCATAGATGGGCTGGGGAGGGAATGGCCATGCTGTGGGGGGTCACACGGCCAGGCTGGCAGTCGGGGTTTAGCCTCAGCAAGCTGTCCCTGCCTGCCTCAGAGCCAGGGGGCTGCGGGAGGGGTCCCAGGTGCGCTCGGCCCCCCCGCCCCGGTGCTCTCAGCCCCCGCACCCCCGGGGCTCTGCCTGCTGCAATGGGGTAATGAAGGCTGTAAAACCGGGTGGGGAGGGACGGCGGCCGGGAAACCAGTCCAGCCTGCTGCGGTGTGGAGATCCCGGTCCCGCGCCCCAAACCGCCGCCGCGTCCCCCACCCACCCCCGGGCCACCTCCCTGGGGCAGGGAAGGACCGGCCCGGCCGGGCTGGGGGGGGCGGCTGGGGGGGGGCAGGGGGAAGGAGCAGGGTGGCCCCCAGGGGTGCTCCCTGGCCGGTGAGGGGAGAGCTTGTGTTGTGAAGAGGCTGTGGGGTTTGGGTTTTGTACTGAAATAAATGCTGCGTGTTTTCCAAGCTCCGGCTCTCCGGTTCCATCCCTGCCGAAGGACGCGGGGGGTCCGTCGCCCTGACCCCAAATTGTTGCTCTCAAAGGGCTCGGGGGATCTGCAACTCGAACCACAATTATTCCTGTCAGGGGACTCAGGCACCCTGACCCCAGGCAAGGGGCTTAGGGTCTGACATCCTGACGCCAAATCATCCCCAGCAAGGGTCTCAGGGGTCAGGGATTCCAACCCGAAATTATCCCCACCAAGGGACCCAGGAGTTCCCAATTCCGACCCTAAATCAGCTCTGCCAAGGGACCCGAGGGTCTGGGATCCTGACCCCATATAATTTATCGCAAGGGATTTGGGAGTCCGGTAGCCTGATTCCAAATTATCCCTGCCAAGAGACTCAGGGGTCTGGCATGCTGACCCCATACCATCCCCTACAAGGGGCTCAGGTGCCCAGCTCTCCGCACCCCGTCGTGGCCGTGGCTCTCCAAGGCTTCCCAGGACGGTGGCACCGGAGGCAGCTGGGTGTGAGTGACACAGCTTGGGATCAGCCGAGCCCCCCACGAGGGTCACATCCTGCACCCCCCCGAGCCATGCGGGCGCACAGAGTCCCACCCGCACGAGCAAGACGCTGCCGGCAGGTCCGGCCGCATGCCGCGGCCCGGGCGGGGCGTTGTCCACGCCAGTGCTGCCCACGGGAGCGAGGGGCTGGCCACGGGGGTGATGCCCACGTCGGTGCTGCCCACAGGGGTGATGCCACGCCGGACTCTGACCCACGGGACCCCCCCCCAGCACACACCCGCGTCCCCCGTCCCTGCCCTACGGGAGGAGAATTTGGATCCCCATCCCCGGGCTGTGTTGGGAACGCCCCGCGAGCCCCGCGGGAGCCGGTGTCGATATCGGTCCCGCTGCCGCCGTGCGGCCTCCGGCCACCGGGCGCCGCCGTAGCACGGCCGGGGCTGGACAGGGCGGGCCCGGGCGGCGATGCGGAAGCAGCGGCAGGTCCGTGGGGACGGCAGGGCTCCGCGGGGTCCCGCTTACCGGCGCTGTGAGGGAGTGGGTGTCGTCCGCGGTCGGTGCTGGGGAGAGGTCCCGATGACCGTGGCTGCGCGGGGGGGGGCGGGGCAGTGGGGGCTTCGGTCGGTGCGGAACTGCGGGCTACCCCCCAAGTCACCTCGCCATGGGGTCTCTGATGTCCCCTAGGTATCGGGGACCACGTCGCGACGCCACAGCGCCTCCATGCCCAGCCTCAGAGCGACCCTGGGGACACATCCAGGACGGGGACGACGGGTTGCCATCCCCCTCGGTGCATCCAGCCCATCCCGCGATGGGGTCCCTTCATCTCTCAGCCGCCCCTCCAGACTCCCCCCATCCACCCCCAAAGGGACCCTGGGGACACATCCAGGGCAGGGACAGGGGGTTGACATCGCCCTCGGTGCCTGCCTTGACCCAGTTTAGGAGGGTGAGGCAGGTTCCTGTGCCCTCGTTCTGCGACTGCTTCGTGGCCCTGCCATCGCAGACAGCGTGAGAAAGTAAACTCATCCCCCCAGGTTCGTGATGTTTGCAGGAGGCTTTTGGCATTCCAATGGTAGCCAGGGTTCCAACTTGTAGCAGCTTGGATCTGGGAGAAATCCTGTTCCGTGCCTAATTTTAGCGGACAGAACCCCCTCAGGCATCCTCAGATTCTTTTAAATCTCCCCATAACCCCCACTCCCCTCCCCTCCCCCCATTAGAGAGGCCCCCTTCCTCTTTTCACATCCTCCTAAACTCCCTCGGAGCCCCAAAAATCTCAGAATTTCCCCCCGAAATTTCGTGGCCGGGTTTTAGGACCCAGGGCAGGCTCCGCCCACTCTCCACTCGGTCACGCCTACTTCTTTCTCTGGGCGCTCGTCCCGCTGGGGGTCACGTGGCGGTGATCACGTGGGAATCCAACATGGCTGCGCCCATGGCGGCGGTCAGCGGCGGCTCCGTGACGCAGCGGCTCCTCCGGGGCTTCTCCCGTAGCCTCAGCGGCGGCCGTGCCACGGCCGAGGAGCCTGAGGCGGCCGTGTGGGTACCGGGGATCTTCTCGCGGGGGGACGGCGGGATCGGAACGAAGCCCCCGTGCTGAGCCCGGTGTCGTGTGTCCCTCCCCTCTCCTGGTTTCCTCAGGGTTAACGTCGTGTTCGTGGACCGGGAGGGGCGGCAGGTGCCGGTGCGAGGCAGAGTCGGGGACAACGTGCTGCACCTGGCGCAGCGGCACGGGCTGGAGCTGGAGGGTCGGGACCTGGAACGGGAACCGGGAGCGGGACCGGGAACTGGGTTGGGAACGGGGCTGGGAGTGGGAATAGGACCAGGAATGGGGTAGGGAACGGGAATGGGGCTGGGACAGGGAACGGGAATGGGGCTGGGACCGGGACCGGGGGACGCGCTCTCGGGGTCCCGATGCTGCCGTGATGGTTCCGGCATGCTCCCAGTACTGACAGAGGGGTCCCGGGGCGGTTTCGGTGCTCCCGGGGGTATCTCGGTGCTGACAGCGGTTCCGAGGCTGTCCTGGAGTTCCCGGAGCTGTCCTGGTATTCCCGGTGATACCGGTGGCTCGGGTGTCCTGCAGGTGCCTGTGAGGCCTCTCTTGCCTGCTCAACCTGTCACGTTTACATCAGTGAGCCCCACCTGGGCCAGCTCCCGGCGCCTGAGGAGCGGTAATGGCAGCCCCGGAGACCCCAAATGCCCGGGTGACTCCCCAAGCCTGGGGCCCCCCGGACCCCCTCCCAAACCCCTCCCCCGACCCCCCAAATCCTCTCACTGGACCCCTGGGGACCCCCCAAACCCTTTCCAGAGCCCCAGCTCCTCCCCCCCCCGGCCCCTCCTTGACTCTTTGGCCCCCCCAGATTTTTTCTGGAGCCCCTCCCAGGACCCTTCCAGTCCCCTCGAAACCTCTATCGGGATGTTCTTGGACCCCTAGACCCCTCTCAGGAGCCCCGGGGCCCTTCCCAAATCCCCCCCCTGGAGCCCCAGGGATCCCCTAAATCACCCTCAAACCACCAGGGACCCCCCCCAGACCCCTCCCCGGACCTCTGGGAACCCCCAAATCCTCTTCGGATCCTCCCCCTGCCAAACTCCTCCCAGGGACCCCCTATGACCACTGGGGACCCTTCCAAACCTTCCCTTGGATCCCCAGACAATCTCCCAAATCCCCTCCAAACTCCTGGTGACCCCTCAATCCCGTCCCTGGACCCTGGAGACCCTTCCAATTTTCCCTGGGGACCCCCAGCCTCCTCCCGAGCCCCCTGTGGAACCCCCCTGGGGCTGTCCCCTCTGTCAGGGAGGAAGATCTGCTGGATCAGGCACCGCTGCTGCAGGAGAATTCCCGCCTGGCCTGCCAGGTGCTGCTGAGCCCTGCGCTGGAGGGGGCTCACATCTCCCTGCCCAGAGTCACCCGCAACTTCTACGTGGATGGACACGTCCCCAAACCGCACTGACCGTGGAGGAGGGCCCCCTCCGCAAAACCCCCTAAAATTTATTCAATTTTAAATTTTATGTTATCCACCCCCTGTTCCCATCAGATGTCACCCTCAGATTTGGGGACACATTTCTGGGCCCCCCTGGACCTCACCAGGGGGTTGACAGGGTCACCACCCACACCCAATTTCTGGGGTTCTGGGTTTGGGACAATGAGATTTGATTTGTTAATTACAAACTGGTTTTGTTAGCATGGTGGTTTCCAGGGCTTTGATTTTGGGGTGGGGGTTCCTCTCCCTTTTTGTGGCGTCCAAAATAGCAAAAAACACCCTCTTGCCTCCCTGCCCGGGGATGCAGGGCTAGCAACACTTCCTGGAACGAGAGTATAACTCTTCAGCTCCTGTCTTAAACACAGACCCATGACAGGCTCCTACAGAACAAGAGATGAAAGGGGGAAGAACAAAGGCAGGAAAGCCTGTGTGCCTTTCCCGAGAGTGCACGTCTCCCTCTCAGTCGCAATAACCCCAAGGGCCAGCATAACTGTGATTTAGAGAAGAGCTTCTTAAGGCAAAAATCCCCACACCCCACCTGAGCCATGGGAAAGCACAAGCAAAAGGGAAAAGTGACACAGGACCCACAAAATAGCCTTAATTCAGCACGAAAAAAACCCCAAACCAAGTGCAATTAAAACAATGCTTGCCTCCCAATCGCACACAGGAAGAGCCCTTGGAATTCTGAGGCAAACTCCAAGAGACCCCCAGAATAACAACCCCTTCGGCTGTGGCACAGCCTCACCTCCTACCACCCACCACGTTATAGATGCCTAAATACAGTCCCACATCCCATGCCTTATAAAAAAAAATAGATGAATGCATTCTTTCCCCACTAAAACAGTCTGGAGCAACTGCCGATCCACACAGACCGTCTGGAGAGCTCCACGCGAAGGCTGTGGAAGAGCAGCGCCTTCTGGCACCCTTTTGAATCCCCGCCCGGCTGGGGATCGGCAGGGTCCCTGAGGCATCGGCAGCGCCGATTGGAGAGGGGGCTCCGGCCCGGGCCCTGCCCCACGCCCCCAGCCCGGGCTCCGGCCCCGGCCCTGCCCCACGCCCCCAGCCCGGGCTCCGGCCCTGGCCCTGCCCCACGCCCCCGGCCCGTGCCGGGATCCTCCCCTTGGCCCGGCCGCGTCCCGAGCCCAGCTCCCCCGGGGCTCCGCGGGCCCGTTCCGGTTCCTGCGGTCAAACACCGGAATCGGTGGCAGGGGGAGCGGGGAAATGAATTCTGGTGAGCCGGGGTCCCCCTCCTCGGGCCGCATGAGCGAGACCTGCCCCCGTGCTGAGCTGCAGCAGGAAGCTGTGTATTCCCTGGGCAGGGATCCGCGCCAGCCCTGCTGCACCCAGAGGCGTAGAGCAGCCTGGGGTTGAACCACGCTGCCCTGGGAGTCATTTCCAGGCCTGCGCCAGATGGAACAGAGACTTCGGATGTGTCTGACTTGGGCTCTTGTGTCGGCGTTCCTTACAGGGGCAGAGAAAGCTAACAGGGAAGTATTCTGCCTCTCCATGCCCTGGGGAGGCTTTTATTGACTGTTGGATTTTTTCCTTCGGACAGCTTGAGGTGGGATATAGTCCCCTGAAGC
>JANEHK010000150.1:297366-311715 GCA_025960845.1 Tachycineta bicolor | reverse complement strand
GCCCCCCGGGGGGGGGGGGGGGGCTGTGGAAAAGTGTGTGTGACCTGCAATCCAGCCCCTTTTCCTCCGGGCGTGTGGAGTGGGGGGGCAGTAAAGTGTAAGTGACACGCAAATTAGCCTCATGGGTGGATCGGCACCAGAGGCGATCAGATTCTGAGCCCTCCTCAGAGGCCAGCTACCAAACGCAAGGTGAAGGAGGAAGGGGAGGGGGGCACACAAAGCCACGATTCTCTGACAACAAGCTTCATGTCCTAAGAGCGTGAAAGAGTGTGTAAAATTGAAGGAGGGATGAAGAGTAGATAGAAGAAAGCACATGTAATGTTGGCTGTTATATCTCCTTAGAGGGAAGTGTATTATATTTGTGTGGGATAGAAAGGATTTTTGTGTGTGAATAGATAGAAGTAAGTGGGTCTTTAAGTTGTAAGAAAGTGAAAAACAGAGGTGGGGGACGAATAGATAAAATCTTGAAAAATGGGACAGAAAAACAGTAAGCTGGATACAAGAAAAAAATTACCAACAGAAATACCTCAAGATAGCCCTCCTCGGCATTATGTTAGCTAATTGGGATAAAAACCCTTGTACAAAAAAAAAGGAAAAGATAAAAATGATACAATTTTGCATGATAGAATGGGCAGAGAAGGAAATAAGATCTGACCACGTTTATTGGCCCAGATACGGCTCTTTTGAGAATTGGATTTGTCAGGCTTTAAATATATTTGTAAATTCAAAAGAACCATTTAATCCTGAAGAAAGAGAATATGCCACATGTTGGACAGGACATTTTAGGAGAATAAAAATCTTTAACGTATCAGAAACACCCGAGACGAAACAAGAAAAGAAAAAGGGGAAGGAAAAGGGAAGGGAACAAGAAAATAAGGAAAAAGAGTGGGATCCTTTGCAGGCTTTGCCCCCTCCGTTCCCGTTCGCGCCGTTCGCGGCCGAGGCCCCTGTCCCGGGTCCTGCTACAGCCCCGCCCGCCGCCAGCGCGGGCTGGCAGCCCCCGGCAGCCCCGCCTGCCCTGGTTCCCGTCCCGAGCTCTGGCTCTCAGCCAGCAGCAGCCCCGCCTGCCCCGGTTCCCGTCCCGAGCTCTGGCTCTCAGCCAGCAGCAGCCCTGCCTGCCCCGGTTCCCGTCCCGAGCGTGGGCTCGCAGCCAGCAGCAGCTGCGCCGGTCCCCCCATACAGCCCAGCCCCAGCTCCGCTGGTGAATCCGTCTGCCCCGGCCGCCTGGTCTGCGGCCGCCCTGGGGGCCATGCCGGGGGTCCCTCCTAACGTGTGGTCTACGACCATCGCCCCGACCGTGCCGAGGGTCCCGTCGGTCCCAGCCGTCCTATCTCCAATCGCTTCTCCCACTGCCCGATCCCCGGCTGCCCTGCCCGAGCCAGCTGCGCTGGGCGCTGCTGCTGCTGCCACTGCTCTGTCTCTGCCAGGAGCCGCTGACTCAGCCGCCACCAGCCCGGTGCAGGCTGCCCACGGTCCCCTCTGCTATCCCCCAGAACTGCCCCCTCCTCTGCCGGTCCCGGCAGCAAACCCCGCCTACGCTCCGCCCTTGGAGGACCGGGCCTCGGCGCTGTGCCTTCCCCTCACCCCCCTTCCCGCTCTGAGCTCCGTTCCCTCGGTAACCACAGCTACTGCCCAGAGAAACGACTTCTCCCTAGAAATGCCTTACAGAATCACTAGAAGTTCACTTAGAAGACAGCCCTCTCTGGATTCCTTCTCAAAACACGGGAAAAAGACTGCAGAGGAGGAAAACCAAAAATGGGATAAAGAAATTAGTCTATTTCCACTAAGAGAAGTTCCAATGGGGGGTGGGGGGGGGGGTGGAACGGGTTTTGTAAATGCCCCTTTGACTTCTTCTGAGGTCAGAAATTTTAAAAAGGAAATCAAAGGAATCTTAGAAGATCCTATTGGCACAGCTGAACAATTGGACCAGTTTTTAGGTCCGAATATATATACTTGGGAATTCTTGCTGTCTATAATGAAAATAATATTTTCTCAGGAAGAAAGGCAATTAATCAGAGCAGCTGGAATAAAAGTTTGGGAAAAAGAGAACCCACAAGGGCCCCCCGGAGAATACAAAATGCCAACTACGCCACCTGAGTGGGGTCAAAATAATGAGGAAGGAAGGAAACACATGAATGAATATTGTAATTTAATAATCAAAGGAATAAAAGAGGCGGCACCTCGAGGGCAAAATGCTAAAAAGGCTTTTGAGGCACAGCAAGAAAAAGAAGAATCTCCAACTGAATGGTTGGACAGACTCAGGAGAAATATGAAACAATATTCCGGAATAGACCCTGAAACTGATGTGGGAAAAGCTTTGTTAAGGATTAACTTTGTTACAAATGCTTGGCCAGATATTAGAAAAAAATTAGAAAAAATTGAGGATTGGCATAATAAATCATTAGATGACTTATTAAAGGAGGCTCAGAAAGTTTATGTCCGAAGAGATGAAGAGAAAGCTAAACTGAAAGCAAAACTTATGGCAGTCACCATGCAAAAAAATAATTTCCAAACAAATCAAAAACATATAGGCACTACTTCTAGAGATAAAATTAGTAGAGACAGGGGAAAGGAAAAAAATAGAATCCCAATACAAACCAGATCTCAGCAGCATTCCAGGAATGTCTGCTTTTACTGTGGGGGCGAGGGACATTATAAGAAAAATTGTCCTAAGCAGGTAATAGATCTGAAAATCTCCAAAGAAATGAGCATAGAAGAGGAATAGGGAGGTCAAAGGCTCTATTTTTTAGGGGATAAATACCATCTAGAGCCTGTGATAACTCTAAAAGTAGGTCCCCAAGAAGAAGAATTAGAATTTGTGGTAGATACAGGGGCGGAAAGAACCTGCCTGCTAAATGTACCAAAAGGTTGTAGTGTGAGTAAAGATACTGTAAAAGTAACAGGGGCAAAAGGAGAAACTTTTACAGTTCCAGTCATTAAAGATGTAGTAATTGAAGGGGAAACAAAAATTTGGGTGGGAGATGTTTTATTAGTACCAAAGGCAGGTAGCAACTTACTAGGAAGAGACTTACAAGTGAAATTAGGAATAGGGGTTATACCAGAAGATGGGAAAATGACAGCTAAAGTTTTAAAATTAGGCCAAGAGGATGCAAAAAAAATTAACCAGGAAGTTTGGGCTGGGGAAGGAAATAGGGGAGGATTAAATATTGACCCTATAAGTGTTACAATAGAGAGAGAAGATGGTCCCATACGTGTACGTCAATACCCCATATCTTTAGAAGGACGAGAAGGTTTGAAGCCAGTAATAGAAGGACTAATAAGAGATGGGACCCTAGAACCTTGCATGTCTCCCCATAATACCCCTATTCTCCCAGTAAAGAAACCTGATGGGAGTTATAGACTAGTACAAGATTTAAGGGAGGTTAACAAAAGAACTCGGTCTCGTTACCCAGTGGTACCCAATCCCTATACACTCCTAAGTAAAGTTCCACCCCAGCATCAGTGGTTTAGTGTAGTGGATCTTAAAGATGCTTTTTGGGCCTGTCCACTGGCCAAGGAGAGCCGAGATATCTTTGCCTTTGAATGGGAGGATCCAAAAACTGGAAGAAAGCAGCAACTAAGATGGACGAAATTACCGCAGGGGTTCACGGAGTCTCCAAATTTATTTGGGCAAGCTTTAGAAAAAATACTGCAAGCCTTCTCCACTCCTCCTAGAATACAAATTATCCAATATGTAGATGATCTTCTACTATCTGGGGAAGACGAAGTTGAAGTTAGAGAGGCTACAATCAAACTTCTAAATTTTCTTGGAGAAAAAGGATTAAGGGTCTCAAAAGGGAAGCTGCAGTTTGTAGAACAAGAGGTGAAATATCTTGGACATTTAATAAGTAAGGGTAGTCGAAGGCTCAGTCCAGAGAGAATTGCAGGAATTTTATCCCTTCCACCTCCCTCTTCAAAGAGGGAAATCAGAAAACTACTCGGATTACTGGGATATTGTAGATTATGGATTGAGGGGTACACACAAGCAGTAAAATTTTTGTATGAGAAATTGACAGAGGGAGATAATATAAAATGGACCAAGGAAGATGATGAGAAATTAGAAAAATTAAAGTCAGAACTAGCCTCAATACCAGCTTTAAGCTTACCTCCACTAGAAAAACCCTTTCATCTGTATGTGAATGTAGAAAAGGGGGTAGCTCATGGAGTTCTGGTCCAGGAGTGGGCAGGAGTAAAGAGACCAGTAGCTTATTTATCAAAGATGTTGGACCCAGTGAGCCACGGCTGGCCAGTATGTATTCAAGCTATAGCTGCTACTGCAATCCTGGTAGAAGAAAGTCGTAAACTTACTTTTGGAGGTCAACTAATTGTGTGCACACCTCATGCGGTTCGAAATGTGCTAAATCAGAAAGCTGAGAAATGGTTAACAGACTCTAGAATGTTAAAATATGAGGCAATCTTGATAGATAGTGATAATCTGACATTAGAGGTAAACAGGAGTTTAAATCCAGCTCAATTCCTATATGGAGAACCAGCAGATAACCTAATACATAACTGTTTAGAAATTATCCAATACCAAACAAAGGTTCGGGGGGATCTTGAAGAACAAGCCCTTTCAGAAGGAGAAATAATCTGCGTGGATGGTTCTTCCAGATGTCTGCAAGGAAAAAGAATGTCAGGTTATGCAGTAGTTAATGGAAAAAACATGCAAACTATTGAAAAAGGAAAATTACCTTCAAACTGGTCAGCTCAAACTTGTGAATTATATGCTCTAAAAAGGGCACTAGAATATTTAGCACACAAGAAAGGAACTATATACACTGATTCAAGGTATGCTTTTGGAGTAGTACATACTTTTGGAAAAATTTGGGAAGAAAGAGGACTACTTAATTCAAGAGGACAAGGATTAATACATGAAGGACTCATTTTAGAAATTTTAGAGGCATTAAAACTACCTGAAGAAATAGCTATAGTACACATTAAGGGACACCAAAAAGGAGTGACCCCAGAAATAAGAGGGAATAATTTAGCAGATCAAGAAGCTAAGAATGCAGCAGAAAATGGAGCTGAAAGAGTCATGTTAATATTGACTCCAAATGAGGAAAAATTGGAAATCCCAAAGTTTAGTGAAGCAGAAAAAAAAGAATTAAACAAGATAGGAGGGGAACAGTCTGAATCAGGGAAATGGAAACTCCCTGATGGAAGACAACTACTTAATAAAATACTAGCTAGAAAAATATTAGAAGATATGCATCAGAAAACCCACTGGGGTACTCAAGCCTTATGTGATCATTTTTTAAGAAACTATGGATGCATTGGGATTTTTGGAGTAGCAAAGCAAGTAACTGAAAAATGTATAACTTGCCAAAGGATAAACAAAAAGATAATGAGAAAAACAACATTAGGAGGTCGTGAGTTAGCTCTTCAACCATTTCAAAGTATTCAAGTAGATTTTACTGAACTTCCTCAAGTACAGAGATGGAAGTATTTATTAGTAATAACAGACCATTTAACCCATTGGGTAGAAGCAGTTCCCACTACCAAGGCCTCAGCCAACATGGTAAGTAAGACCCTTTTAGAACAGATTATTCCCAGATATGGAATGGTTAATAGAATAGACTCAGACAGAGGAACGCATTTTACGTCAAAAGTGTTACAACAGCTAATTCAATCTTTAGGGATAAAATGGGAGCTGCATACCCCATGGCATCCACAAAGTTCTGGTCGTGTAAAAAGGATGAACCAAACTTTAAAGAGAACTTTGACCAAATTAATAGTTGAAACCCAAATGTCATGGGTACAATGCCTACCTTTGGCCTTATTGAGGATCCGAACACAACCCAGGTCAGACCTAGGAGTGTCACCATATGAAATGATGTTTGGGTTACCCTTTTTAACCACCCAACATGAAAATGCTACCTATGAGGTAGGGGAAATAAGCGTTAAAAGATATGTTAACACCATTGCAAAAACTCTTGAAAACTTACGAATGAAAGGAATAATCCCTCAAACCACACTTTTAGACTTTAAAATCCATAATGTTCATCCAGGGGAATGGGTGCTAGTAAAAACCTGGAAAGAACAATCTTTAACTCCTCAATGGGAAGGTCCTTTTCAGGTATTGCTGACGACCGAGGCTGCGATCCGGACCAAGGAACGAGGGTGGATCCACGCCAGCAGAATCAAAGGACCTGTAGAAGAACCTAAGGAGTGGACGATTGCATCTGAACCGGGTGATACAAAATTAACTCTTAAACGGGGACTGGGTTGTAATGAACTGGGAAGACCCAAATGATCCAAGAAACATACCCAGGATCATACCTAATTGGGAAATAAAGTCAAGCTTATATCAGTGGTTTCAAGTACTGCCTGGACAAGCATTGAGACGCCTCAGATACCCTCCCTGGGGAGGAATACTTCCACTCCAAACAGGAGAATCAGGACTGTTTCGGACAGAGAACTCTTGTATTCACGCCTTAGCCTGTGATTTATACAAGGAGGAAGAGGAATTAGAACTTCCACCTGTGCCAGACCAAATACCCTGTTTGATCCACCCAAATACCAGACATGCTAGCTGGGTTAAATATAAATGTTTAAATTGTGGGAAGAATTGGTATTGTAGTTCACACAAGCAACGCTCTCGTTGCAGGAAGTGTCAAGGGCCAAATCGATCTCCTATCCAAGTAGAATTTAAAGAAAGTGAAATAATAACTTTGTGTTGTGGATGGGAATTATTAGTGCCTGTTGAATGGGAAATACCGGAAGAACAGTGGGAAACGACAGTTAAGGAGTGTCGAAAACGATTTGTCTGGAAATTAGCTAAGAGGAAGTGACAAGGAAATAGAGGGCAAGACCAGATTGGCCTCTGTATTCGCCACCAAGAAGATCAAATACACCTGCTGTGGGTTGCAACCCCATAGGCATGGGAGGTGGGAGTATAAGCCATACTGGACCTCTGTTACTCCTTTTTCTGTCACTCAGTTTTTGTCTTCTCCCTTTTGGGATATCGACAAGGCCATGCTACAGATGTTACCAGAAGCTGTACATGGAAAGACACCGAGGTTCTTTTTTCATTTCTCACACTCATGTCAACAGCCACTGTTATAACCCATCCAAATTAGGCAATTGCATACATAAAGGAAAGAAGTACTGGATTGCAGAGAACTTAGGAACAAGTGGTAGCAGGATGGGAAGTCAGTGCCCAAAAGAGGAGAGATGGATTTGTTTTACCCACATTACTGGAAAAAAAACACTAGATCTAGTAAAAGAGCAGTTGATAAACAAAAAGGCTAAACCCCCTAAGCCTGTGCCAATTTCGATCAATGATTTGTATACCAAACTTGAACAGCAATTAGAAAAAGAAATAGATATTTCAAGGATGGGTAAAAATCAGTTTGTAGAATTAGGGGAAAGAATAAGTAAGGAACTTAACATAACCAATTGTTGGGTCTGTGGAGGGGCTTTGATGTCAGAAGAATGGCCATGGAAAGGCAGCAGCTTAGGGCCAGTTGAGCTCCTAAAATGGAACCAAACAAGTACAAGTGGAGAAAACAGACCAGAAGGGTGGATTTTAAGCTCAACAGTGATAGGGGAAGAATGTCTCTGGCGCACTGGGAAAAACTTCCTTTATGAAGTAGGAAAAACACCCTGTAAAAGATATAAAGTTAGTAATGGAACTTCTGCATGGTGGGTCCCAGAAGCACCAACCGTGTATTGGACCCGAGAAAAAGCAAAAAAGGTGAATTGTAGGTATGATAACAAAACAAAACTTTTTCAATGTAATGATACAAGTAAAAATCCTTACTATGGCATCCCTGAAATTTCCAAATTTTGGGAAAATATAGAACAACAAAAATTCAACTATTGGAAAGCTCCAGACGGCTTATTTTGGATATGTGGGAAAAGGGCATACCCAAAACTCCCCTCCCAGTGGAAAGGGAGCTGCACTCTGGGAATTATACAGCCAGGATTTTTTCTTTTACCAGGACCTGATGGGGATCAATTAGGGATACCAGTTTATGAGGATCTAAAGAGAAATAAAAGAGAATTGATTGGAGGATTCCAAAAATGGGCAGATGAGGAATGGCCCCCTGAACGCATACTGGAAACATATGGGCCAGCCACCTGGGCACAAGATGGGAGTTGGGGATATCGAACCCCAATTTATATGCTAAATCGTATTATAAGACTTCAAGCCGCTGTAGAGATTATAACAAACAAAACTGGTCAAGCAATGGAATTAATATCGAGGCAACAAACCCAAACAAGAGCAGCCGTGTATCAAAATAGGTTAGCTTTAGACTATCTATTAGCTGAAGAAGGGGGTGTTTGTGGAAAGTTCAATACATCAGATTGTTGTTTAAAAATAGATAACAATAGGGATGCCGTCCTGGACATAGTCAATGATATCAGAAAAATCGCCCACGTACCAGTTCAAAGGTGGGAATCAATGCTAAATACTAGCTGGTGGGATAATGTGCTGGGAGTAGAATGGTGGAAAAAGTTAGGCTTCTTCCTTTTATGCGCTACAGCTGGTCTAATATTTCTTCCTTGTCTGATTCCCTGTTTCATTCGGCTCATCACCAGTGTAGTACAAAGCATGCAATTAGTGAACATGGACCAGAAGTTGCCTACAACAACAACACCACAAAAGATTATGGTATTAAAGAAACAAAATAATATAGAAGACCCCTTCAAAGAAGCGAGATTGATTTGTGAAAAAAATGAGCGAATAATGAAGGCTAGAAAACAGTAAATATTGCTCGAGCCAAATTAATTATAAAAAGAAAGAGGGAGGATTGTGAAAAATGCATATTATATGGCTCTACGCAAGATATTTACTATATGTATTATGTTGTATTAATTGTTAATGTTGTTTGATAGTATGGTAAATGTAGTTTTGTAGTTAAAATGTAGTTTTATATACCAACCACAGGAAAACATAAATCTTTCAGGGAAAAAGAATTTACAACTTCATTATCAGAAGAGATCAACTTATCCTGCCCCTCTTCCCGCCTAATGGACGCCATAGAGATTAAAAGAAGAAAAGTGATACTTACCAGAAACACTTCTTTGTTTGAATGGAATGTATGCATTATGTATGAAATGTATGAATATTCAACAGGCTATTGCTTTTAAGAGATAATCCTTTGTTAACGGGGGTCCTTCTCCGAAGTATTTTGCTTGGGGAAGGCACCCAGACGTCTGTAACTTTGTTTTTATTGTCTCGTATTGTCCTACCTCTAAAATTGTTCAATTTTTACTCTAATTCTATTTTTATAACCATCTTATTTACTATTAAACTTTTTAAAAAAATTTTTAAACAAGTGATTGGCGTTTACCACACACTCCAATAAGGCTAAAAATCCATACTGAGAAAAAAAAAAAAGCATTCAGGCTTGTTATTATCCTGTGTAATGTGCTCGTAAGAAAAGATGCCGCTGCAGGAAGCAGCTTATCCCCACCTTTAATGCAGGATGGGAACAGAGATGCATCAAGGCTTAAAGGGATGACTACATTCCCTGGATTTTCTTTCTTTAGAAATTTTACTGCAAAATTATTTCATATTCAAACTTGGGATTCATGCATTTTTACAGATATTCTGAACCAGAAACAATTCAGAGTACATGTTTATCCGTTCATGAAAAGGAGGCCCTAATCAGGTATTTTCCTAATGCTTTCATTTTGATACTATATTATAATCATATATTTCACTTAAAAAAAAAAAAAAAAAAAAAAAAAAAAAAAAAGAAAAAAAAAGAAGTAAAATGCAGCTTCAGGTTATGTCATCAGCAAGTAATGGCACACTGAGCACAGTTTTATCCCCTTAGAATGTCCCAGGATATTTTTTAAAAATTAGGTCAACACTGAAAAATATTATAATTACATGTTGAAACTTGACCAAAATTGCTGAAGCATAACTATTTTTTTAGTCTAAAATGGAAAAACAAAACAGAAACAAAAAAAATCCTGATTAAGATCAAAATGAGACTAACATGCTGTTAAGACTCTTTGGAAGTGCCTGTTCCACAGAGCTCATCACCACCACAGCAAAAAACTAGAGAAAGGTCATGGCTATAGGAGAATAACTGCGTCCATCCATTTTCATGTAAGCAGTATATCCTCACATTAATGGAAATTTTATTTATTTTATAATATCACTTAACTTTTACCATACTGAGAACATCAGCAATCTTAGTAATAATCTGACTGAAATCCTGAACCCATATTGCCAGACTTTCTACAATAAAATTAATCTTACAAACTTCTCAAAAAATACAATCTGTCTCTCAAAATTCCTGAGGTTATCTGCTGACAAAGTCATGATTACTTTGATGGTGATGCTGTGGTGATATAGGGAGAAAAACAATATAACTCATCACCTCTCGCTGTTCAAAGTCACTCTTCAAAAAATGAGAAATAAATATCTGAGGTATCAAAACAGACTTGGTGTTTCAGGAGACAGATACCTGCCTCATTATAGGAGGTCCATGAAGCTTACACACAACCTAATCTCTTAGTATAAAATTTAAGCAGTTTATAGAACACTGAGCCTATTCTATCACCTAAAGTGTGAGACACGAGTTGACAGGACAGGACATGTTTTTAAATATGTGAAAAAAAAAATGTGCTGAATACAATGATTCGTTTCTGAATATTCCCATATTTTCAAACAAAACATCATTATAAGTAAGCATATTACACAGTTGGGAAAAAGGTACTGTATGCATAACTTATTGAGAGACAAAAAATATCTTCTTGGGCTGTGATTTGGAAAGTAATTCTAAAGGTGGCAGTTACCATCTCAGCAACAGTCAGAGCTAGTGGGGACTGCTTGAGGGTTGAAGAAACCCTTCTTATATCTCAAATAGACCAGTGAGCTCTGAACGACCCGCTGACAGTAGCTTGTGTAGACTGGGGTCTGAGGTTCTGACAGGGTGAGGAGGCACATCCAGAGGATAATACAGGGCAGGCCAAGCTATTTCTTAGAAAAAGTATGTGGATGGACACAGAACATTTGAAGGAATGTAGGAAATTGCACTGTGCCCTTCCCTTATCCAGTGCTTGCAATGCCTCCACACATGTTGCCACAATTCAAATAATGCTTCTCCACCCTAAAGTTTTCATAGATGCACTCTGGGTATGCATATTTACATGACATGTCTGGTTTGTACAGAAGACAGCTGGAGCTCAGTTGAAAGAGCATGAAGCTGATACGCTGTTGTGGCTGCTTAGTTTTCAGAAAGGAAAAAAAAAAAGCAAACAAGCCCAAAGCAAAACCATACCACATGATCTGTGAGTTTATTCCTATCACCACCAGCCCATATAATCATGACAGAGGAAGCAAGATGTCATTTCACCACCAAGAAGATTATTCACTAACTTCAGATCATATTCATCCTTCTTCTGCAAAACAAATGTGTTTCAGAATTTAGACAGCAGGTTGTTTGAAAAGTAGCAACTGGAGAATGGGAGAGGAAGATAAGGAGTAGGAAAGTAATGAAAATCATATTTTGACTTTAACACTGAAAACCACTACAGGAAAATATTTATGGAATACAATATTATTTTTAAAAAAATCTGTTAAAATGACTGCACTTTGATTCAGACTTCTAAGACACATTGATATATAAATTATAATATGCCATATCTTTATTTTTAAACAGAACCAATGTGACAAAAATTTTTCAAGTGTCAAAGTCTTTATTTAGCTATCAACACATGCATTATATTTCACTTCATTTTTTCACTCCGCAATTTGTGACAATAATTTAAGAGAGCAAAGTAGCTCACTTCCTTCTTACTCAACTCCAGCCTTACATACTGTAGTAAAAAAACTACTCAATAAAAAACAACAAATAAAAGAAATTACTGCAGTAATGATTCATAATTCCACTGGCTGCTAACACAAGAAAAATAGCAGTAATGCTTTGTATGTAAAATTACAGTCATTAATTTTCAACTTTCAGTTTTATCTGACAAAGTCTTCCAAGGTGAGTCTGTGTTGTGTGAAGCATCAGTAGATCTGAGTTCTGTTACTTCCAGCAAGATAACTAGAATTGTAGTCAGGAAGTCATACAGAATAAAGTCCAGCGACAAAATGCCTGTGGATTTTCAAAATACTATTTCAAGTGTAATGATCAACTTCCACAATTTCTCTATTAGCATGCAATTACTCTACAAAGTTCTTTTATAGATAACACAAACAGTAGGGATGTTAATGAGAAATATTTCAGCCTGAATAGGTACAAAAGGAAAATGTTTTTTGATTCTCTCTTCCACCGAATGACTGAAAAGGCAGGCTACCACATTTTGAAATGTCTATGTGCAAGGTTGACACTTTTGTCTTCATTTCTGTAACCAAGGACATAAATTGTGGAAAGGAGTACAATCAAATGACATACTGAGCTTAGAAATGCTTGGATGATTTCTGTGTCTTACCAGCACATGATGACTTGCCAGCACACAATTAGAACTTTAAAAATAAAATTGCACAAAAGCTCATATGCTGTATTGTTGAGGGTTAAGTTTTCCTGTAGAATTTTTCCCCCCCCATGAGTTGCTAGGAGACTTTAAGTACTTATAGTTAAGGGGTGCTTAACCTGACAAAGGAGGTTGATCACTTGGTTTTGGGGGAGGGATGAGGGTCCCGGGAGCAGAGGGTGGAGGACTTCATTGCTCTTGGTTCTCCCGGGGAGCACGGTCGGGCGACTGAGAGCTGCCTGAAGTCCACAGCTAACGGAGGAGTCTGGTCCTGGGAATTCTATCATCTGTTGGAGCACCCAGGAATTCAGAGTTTCTTCGCTGCCCTGCTGGATTCTAGGTCAGCCCGAGTCCAGCCGCTGCGGGTTCTCCGGCACTGCCCACCTTGCCTGCCAGGGCACGCCCTGCCTGCCGAGGACAATCCACCACTTCCAGCCATCAGCACCAGAGCTTCCACCGTTTGCCCTCAGGGTTCTTAGTTCTGTTTTACTGTTATTATAAGTGCTGTTGTTGTTTGTCTGTCCTGTTATATTTACTAGTAAAGGACTGTTATTCCTTCCCCATAGCTCTGACCGAAAAGTTTTTTTATAATCTTCCAAATTATAATAACACGGAGGGAAGGATTTGAATTCCTCATTTCCTAGAGAGGCCTGCCTCTCCTTAGCAGACACCTGTCTTTTTCAAACCAAGACATGTATGCATTTTAATTATCTATTTTTTTTTTTTTTTTCCAAGGAGGCTGTGTTTTGGGGTCTCAGCTGAAGACTAGACTTAATTACAGCCTTTTCCTTACTCAGACACTGTCACCAAAGAGAGTTGCAAAAGCATGCAGCGGTATTTGAAAGAGAAGGTAAGAAAGTCTTCCAAGACAGGAAGTATGTCTAAGCATGAGAGATGAGTTTGACTCTCCCCTCTACATGAGGGCATGGAGCCCTGTATTTTGCTGAGTTTTGACAGGAGCCATAAAGTAAGGTGCCCTGTGCTGTAGCGAGTGTCTTTGAAATGACTGATACTGTCAACTTTATATGATATTCACAATTCCGCCATTTCCTTAAAATAAATTCTTTATGGTTTGGTTTACTTTGACACATGCTGTGACATGATGTTGCTTCCTTCCTATGGAAAAAAAAAAAAAAAAAAAAAAAAAAAAAAAAAAAAAAAAAAAAAAAAGAAGTTGGAGAGAGAATAACACACAACTCCTCTGCTTAAAGCATCTGCTCTTCTATATATGTAGTTTTTAGAACCAGTGAAAAAGTGGCAAGGACAACAAGTTGTAGTATATGAAACCTACTACCTCAGGAAAATGAAAGGTCACAAATAAGCTTAAACTACTCTTTATATATAGACACAATTCAAAGAAGGAAAATTGGATTAATTTGCAATGTTTAATTTTATAACTAAAAAATTCAATCTTATCCACCAAATTCTCTCCAGTATTGGCACTCTGTCATTAGAATTAATCTGAATTTCAAATGACATTTTATTATTGTCACGCATACCTGCACTTCTTCCATGATGACAATGAACATCTACAAGATAAAATGGATGTACTCCAGTGGATAATTATATTAAAAAAAAAAAAAAAAAAAAAAAAAATCTGAGGATAAAGCAGTCTTTATATAAGGAGAAGAGATATGTATCTGGCCATTTTTTTGACTTTTCCTCCCTCATTTCCTTAGTTAGACTGATGAAACCATTGAGCACTGCCTACTTGTTGCCCTGTCCCTGGCTAATCCAACAGAGGGTGAAGTGAAACATGCAACCAGTCAAAAGATATTTTCACACAAGCAGAGTTACACTTGATGGACTGACTGCATTTTCACAAAACAAACAAACTTCTAACAAGTACAATTTGCATCACTCATGGAAAGGTCATCATTAGGGTCTAGAAATTATATATATATATAT
>JANEHK010000150.1:281367-296706 GCA_025960845.1 Tachycineta bicolor | reverse complement strand
CCTGTGAAATTCGCAGTGCGAATTAGGGAAATATCCCGCGTGCTGCCGGCCGTAATAAACATACACTTTCTAACTTAAAACTGTTAGAGAATTTTTGTCCGTCACAGTTGGGTATCGATACTAGATCAATACCCATATTTCTTTAATAAGTCAATATGTAGCTGTAAAAATGCACATTATTTATATAAAATAAATATGCAAACAGCCCACCCCCCTCCAAAAAACCCCTCCAAACCAAATTCCAAAACAAAACAAAACAAACAAACAAAAAAAAAATAGGTAGACACAAAGCAGCAAAACTAGGCATGAGGGAACATACAGATTATACGTTGTACCTGTTTTGTATTCTATCCCATGGTTTTTTGAAGTAATGTTCCATGTGCAAGAGTATTTTCTGCCTTTCCCCAGTGGGCGGGGGGGGGGGCCGGAAACATCATACTCTTAGCAACACCTGTGTAGCTGCGAAAGGATGCCTCCTAATACTTAGGAAAAAATTACATTTCTGTAGAATGAATGCATTGCTTTTAGGAAAGTCACTGTATTACTATGCTTAGTTTGCTCTTTCTGGCAAGGACAACATATTTTGAATCTCACGTGTTTTGGCATAATTTTTTAGTTGGTGGTATCTGGGGTAGCAGTACATAAAACATAATTAATGATTCACACAGCTCTGATATCTCTGAGAAACATGTTGAAATATACTATTAACTCCTCAATGTAAAACTCATATTGTAAGCATAAGGGTGGCAACGCCTGTGTGTGCTGAGGGTATATTTTCTATTTTGTGGAGGAAACAAGGTATGCAATATTCTCTGCATTGTCATCCATGCTAAAAGGTTTGGGATTTTAAGATCCTAATTCACCATCATTAATATTTGATTCCAAATGCATGTTATAAAAAAAAAAAAGAAGGCAAAATATCTATTCAAGGTCGAACTTCTTTGTAAACTGAAATTTTGCTTTGTTGTAAATATATACACAAACCCTTCTAAATTATGCATCTTCCTGTTGCATAGAATATACAGAACTGAAGAAAGACTAATTATGCAATAAACCCCCAAAGAGGTACAAAGGTAAAATTAACACAATACAGTAATGTGAATGATTTCTTGATTTCTCATTGTAGTTACTTATCCAAATCACAAGGTGTAATGTATATATGTTATACTACCACTGTACCCTTATGTAGCTGTGTCCATTTCTACCATATATTAAAAAAAGCTTTTTTTTTTTTTTTTTTTTTTTTTTTTTTTATACACAGACTATTCTCAGCAACCATTAGACTTGGTCATGAAAGTGAAATAGATGGCAAAATTCTGCTCCTGAACCCAGGATCATGTGGTCTTTAAGCTGGCTTTTAAAAGCGCAGAACTAGAGAAGTCGTCCACTGTGCTGCCATAGTCAGACAGGAGATTCCAGAAGTCTGAAGAAGTTACCAAGACTGAGGTCTCAGAAACCTCTGGACCAGCTCAAGAGTGTGTTACCAGAAGAATTTTAACTTCACAAGGAATTCTATGGTTTAAGCATTTGTTTCACTCACAATCAAAATTAAATATCACACATACTTGATTTTTTTTAATAGCTTATATAAACCACAATCATAGAAAATGAGGCAGAAGAAGGCATCCAGAGATTGTTCTATCACCATGCTGATAGGCAAACATCCGTTATTTCCACAGCATTTGTGGCATATGTTTCTCACTTCTTCTTAGACATCTCCACTATCAGGGCACTGCAACATCTCTGAGCAATCTATTCCAGTACATTATTTGTTTTGGTAATAGTAAAATAATTTTTATTTCCATATTGAATTATAGATATAATTTGGAAGAAGGAAATTGATGTTATGCCTTGAGAAAGGTTGAAACATTTGACTTTTTTCCTAAAGAAACTATGAAAAGTTCAAATTTGATGGAATGAGGCTTTCTAAATAAAAATACAAATCTAGACTTTTAACGTTAATTTTTAATTCTACTCTGTAAAGATCTTCTACTAAGGATTGTACCATTTTACTTTCTAATTGATTACAAATATGGATTAATTTTTTGTCATATGAAAATTTGTATTTGAGTATAAAGAGATAAAAAAATTACTCTTAATAATAGAAATCCTCTATAATTTTCATCTGATCTATTCTAGAATGGAGAATTATATTTCTCCCCTGAAAGTTTCACTTCTTTCCATTGATTGTGTCTGAGAAACTAGTTCTGATCCCTGTGCTATAAGTATTTGAATTTTGCAGAGGCAATCTCTACTCAAGTCACCACTATTATTGCTGGACATGAGTTCATGGAGTACCAACTCTACAATTTTTCAGGAGCAACATCAGTGTCTCAGATGAATTCACTGACTGAACTAGTATTGCTGCACTCACACCTGGGTATTTTGCCACCAACCTCAATGTGCCTCTTGCTGTGTGAGGTCCTTTCAAGCAGTAACTCTCCTGCCAGCTTGAGAGGTGTTACTAAATAAAGAGTTCTCCGTGTCACAGCAGGTGAGGCAACTAACAGAGACTTCAGTCCTTAGTCTCCAGTTCTTACTGAATTTTAAAGGAGTTCTTTTTTCAAACCTTTCTTTATAAAGTTATGAAAAGTTTCCTATATATAAGTACATAGCCACAAACCAAAAAAAATACATGGTGTACAGAAAATCGATTATTACATGTTTGTTTGCTCTATGTTTTAAGTCCATAAGGTCCTAGTTCAGTCCTCCAATTAAACAAACAAAAAAATGTTACATGGCTTTTGAATGCACTGTGCTCTTAAAAGTATATGGGGCTTTTTTTCACATGCAACCTTTCTGAGAACTCTGGACTCCCATAATTCTCTTTCCATGTGTGATTATACAGGATTTTTTAGGACTTTGGTTGTATTTTCCATACAAGTTCTGCACTGCAAAATGCCTTTTCCTCCCTGTTTATTCTTCATTTAAGTGGTCTCAAGAGGATTTTCCTGGCATTTCCCAGCTGTGTCAGGTAAACTTTGCTTAAGAATTCTGCTCCTCTAGTTAAAACTGGCAGAATGGGACTGATAATTCTAAATTATTCTGTGGCTGTGCCCCTCAACGCCGGGCAGGCGCGGGCCACCGGCTGGCTCAGATCTGCACAGCGGCCAAAGCGTTTTTGGTCTCGGTTGCAAGCCGGCAACCTTTTCTTGAGGGATTCCGCTTCCTACCGGCGGCTGGCCTTAATTGCGTCGTGACGGCGGCGGTGGATAAAAGGTCGGCTCTCAGCTAAGCAGGTTTAAAGATGGTTTATTCAGAGCGGCGAGAGCTCCGCCACTCTCCCAACTGCCCAGCCAGAGAGACCCTTTGAATTTCCCTCCCTGAACTTATAAGCGCGGGAGGATTCAGGGGTGGCAACAACAGATCAGCAAATCAGGGAATTCAGGGGGATAACAGGGGATGTCCATTTGTAAACATAGGACCACTCACAGGAGGGGAAAAGGGGATTTCCCAGGCATCAGCCTATTACTCGACACCCCTCTGGGAATTTCCCGAGCCCGGGGAGGGGTTCCGAGGTGACAGACAGGATGCCCCAGAGTGGGGGGAAGAGGGGATTGACAAGGATAGGTGGGGGGGTGGGATGATTGACATAAAACAACTTGCTATACAGAAAACTCAAAGGGGAGGAACCGTTACAGAACTGGGGGCACAGTGGAATGAACCATAACATAAAACTTCTTATAAAACTTACAAAATTACTTAATAACTTGATAGAACAATTCTTGCACCACCACATTATTCAGTGCTTCTGCTACTGCTAAGTGATGATAGGTGTCGTGTATCTACCAGCATCAAACCTTGAGGTCTCGTGCTGTACTTTTCAAACATCCAGGACACCAGCTGCAGACAGCTGAACAAAATGGCTCTAATACACTACCGATTATCAGTACCCCACTGATTTCACTAGAACTTCCAAGTGCTTTTTGGTAGCTTCTCCTTTCTTGCCCACTGAATTACTTTTTTTTTTTTTTTTTTCTGGGGTTCTGCTGTATATATATATATATATATATGTGTGTGTGTGTGTGTGTGTGTGTATATATATATATATATATATATAGTTTTTTTTCTCTGTCCTGTAAACATAGTGTGTCCTATTTTGACAAACAAACCAGGTTTTAGAACATGGTTAAAGAATTTGCCCTGAAGAATTTTAGTTGGAAATCTTCTAATCTGCTGAGTATAATAATATTATTTCTCAGAAAACACCAGAACTTGGCATCGTACAGTCACTGTTCCTTTGCAATTAAAAACAAGTAGGGCTTGGGAGGAGGATAGAACTTTGATTTTTGGAAAGCCTGTTTGTTTTGAAAGACAGAGCAGAAAAATAAAACTTTAAATTTATAGCAAAGAGAAAAAAATGAAATTACACTAAACAAAATCATGGGGTAAACATTTTTAATGATTTTGGTTGTAAACACTATAGAACAAACATAATTCTCCTCAATTTGCAGTTTCCTTGGTTTGAAATATGATGCAATCTTGCAGCAGCTATAGCTAGGATGAAAAGCAGCAGATAAATCATCAAAAGACGTATGACAAATAGTCTGGAAATGAATTTCTGAGATGTTTTTTCAACTTAACAGATGTATCAATTAAAGCCCAAATGTTGCAATCTAGAAATTATGCTAGATATATTACACATAACTGAACCAAAGCTTAAAAGTATTATTAAAATATTTCCTTTGTATATCTCTTTTGGGAAGGAATGCATAAAAAGAGTGCAAATAGTCCACTTTTTTGGGTTTTTTCTCTCACTGGTACACAATTTTCTCCACAATTTTATTTATTTCGGACAATTTAATAATTAGTGTAGTGAGAAAAATCATAGAAATTTATGAGAAAGAAAATGTAAGGGTCTCACAAAGGTCTTTCCTATGTCTGTACACAATGCAGTTCCTTGTAGTTTACCAATTCCAGTTTACATGATTTTACCAGTATTTTACCAGTTCAATAAAATTAATTACACCTTTCCTTTCTCTTCCTGCATACTTTTAACACATTTTCCTGATTACACTTTGTCAAATTTTCAAGTAGAGATACATAAAGAGAAAAAAACATGGATGGGGTACAAAGGCAGAAAAATCATATTTGAACAAGTGTACAACGCAGAGGTTTTCCAGAGAGCTGGTAGGACTCAATTGCACTCCAAGTCTCTTAAGCCCTGATGCCACCTGATTTAATGAGAATACATTATAAATACCACCACTTTTTTGTCTACCTTGGCATCAGTGTGTCTATTCTTCTGTCTTGGACCTGTCATATTCTGACTAGGAAGAAAATTTCTTTTAATGCTCTTTAATTAAATCTGAAATTCTCTTGAAGCAATCCTCTTTAGCACAAAAATAATCTAGCCAGAGATTCATGCTGTTAATTTTCTTACAGTTAATTTTCTTACAATTGCTCTGAACAAGAATTTTTGTAACTGAGAGCATACCTTAACTAAACAAGAGCACATAAATATGTGCATAAAAGTATCTTAAGGGTGCCAAGTGGATAGGATCAGACTTTTCTTAGTGGTGCCTGGCAAAAGAATAAGAGGAACAGGAAGAAACTGAAACACTGAAAGTTCCATCTGAATATGCAGAAAGTCACCTTTATTTTTAGGATGACATGGGACTGGAACAGACTGCTCTAAAAGGTTGTGGAATTTCTTTATCTGGAGATACTCAAAACCCACCTGGATACAATCATGTACAGTTTGCTCAAGGTGGACCTGTTTTACTACAGTTTGGACTGGAGTATCTCCACAGGTTCCTTTCAACTCCAAACAATCTGGGATTTTGTGTGATCTGATAATGGTACCGAAGAAGAAGTGGAAATTTTTGAAAAGACATCTGTTCTTATGATGAGGGACAATATAGAGGAGATAATTTATTAGGAATATATATGTATAGCCCTATAGCTAATTACCATGTTATTTGGTGGGACTCAAAATAATGATTTCCCATATAGAGATAGGAAACAAAGAGATCAGGTAGACTAACATACCTGAGCTTGCATATACATTATGCTGAACCACAAAACCACTAATTCCCCAGAGACTGCTTTTTAGTCTTGTTTATGTATTACTGAATTATCTAATTATCCACTAATCTCAATTACTTTGTCTCCTTTACAACTCTCACAGTATGTAATTGAAAAAATAATACCTGAATTATAGTGGGTGAAAGATCAAATCCATCCATTTATATAGAAAACTACATGTAAAATTTCTATGGATCCTTTTACCTCAGATAGTACTCCTGAGATGGATAGTTATGTGTTACTATTTCTGTAGCTTGATTCTTCTGCCAGGAGAATCTACAACTCTGTAGGTTGGATGTTGTGGTGTGGGATTTGTTTTATTGTATGTGCTGTTAATTTATTGAATTGATCCTCCCATGTACCCCTGTTTGTTCCCCCCAATGGTCTCCTCAGGTGGAGATTCACTGGACCCAAGATTTACACCATCGCAGGAGGACTGGTGAGTTGCTTCTGCTCCTTTCAGGGGGCAGGCACTCAAGGGAACAAAAGGGAATCGGACGGAAGTCTCAGGCTTTGTCCTGGTGTGCTCACTACATTGAGGCACCAAGGCTGGGCAGCCCTGGGGAGGTGGGTGTTGTCCCCATCTGCAGAACGATCTCCTCTGGCGCGTTTTAGTTTTTTTCGTTGTTTTATTCTCCTTTTTTTGTTTACGCGGCACAGTTCGTGCGGCTGTTAGCCCCTAGCATTTGACACAGCACGGGGTCATTTTTGCTACCAGCCAGTTTTAGTTCTGCAGCACCCCAGGGGGCGAGTGGCGCAGGATCCCTTCCCCAGTTTTTAAGTGTGTTTGGCGTGTTTGTTTAATTTCAAGTTTTTCGTTTTCTTGGTGTTGTTGGTGAGGGTCGTGAATTTCCATCAGAGCCAAAATGGGTGCTAGGCCCTGCACGACCCAGAAAGGAGTTTTTTATAGTTTAGTTAATGTTCTTAATGTTGCCCAAGTTAAGTTTTTGAAGGGCAAGTTAAAAAGATTCTTCCGCTGGCTTTTTCTCCATTTTCCGCATGTGTCTTCTGAAACAGTGCGCAGTGTTCAATTTTAGAACACGGTGGAGAAGAAAATTTTACAACTAGCTAAATCCAGGAGATGAAACATCAGCTAAATTGACACAATGGGTTTTGCAGATTAGATCTGCCATTGTCGCCGAGACACACAAAGCAATCACGCGCAGACAAGTATCTTTGCAAGGCAGAGGTTCTTCCGATTCCAGCTCACTGCTCTGAGAGCGGAGAGAGGAGGAAGAGGAAGCGAGCCTCTTTGTTTATTCTTTACTTTTTATACATTTGTGGGTCTAGCAGGAGATTGGCTTTTTGGGGTTTCCACCCCTCAGCCTCAGTGGCCAGACCAACTGTCAGTTACAGTTGTTTTTCAGGTTAGAAATATGCAAACAAAGGACAAAGAATGAAAAACAAAGGATTTGTTTATGTTACATCTGTGGGAAAGGTAGAAAAACTGCTCTAATATTGTACAGTAACTAAAAGATCTGACTCCATTATGAAATTCAAAAGACTAAATAAAAAACTCAGAAAAACCAGGGTAACATCCCATCATAATGGAAAAGGGAATGGAGAAATTGCCGAGTTGCGGGCGACCCTCCCCAGTTTCCCCTTACCCCGTTCCCAAACCCTCTTACCCAGGAAAGGGCATTCTAAAGGGAGCAACAGAGAGACAGTCTGCCAGCTCAGGCTCCCTGCAGGTGCCCAAAACCCTCCGCCTGAGCAGTCTCGGCCAGACTGCTCGGGATTTCTGGGATAGCCCCGGCCAGGCTGCCCGGGAACTTTCCCCTTCCCCATTTTACCCGGTTCAAAAACCCAAAGTTTGTTTTAGTCACAAGATGGTGCCAGTGACCGTGGCACGCAAAGCAATCACACAGAGACCAGAGATTTGTAGGGCAGAGATGCTCCTCAGAGAGAGCCCAAGGCCGAGCCAAGGCCGAGAGCTCTCTGCCTGTTTATTTCTTACTTTTTATGCATTTGTGGGTCTGGTTGTGGATTGGTTTCTGGGGTTATCACCTCCCAGGTGAATGGCCAGGCCAGCTGTCAGTTACAGTTGTTTTCAGGTAAGAAATATGTAAACAAAGGACAGGGAATGAAAAACAAAGGATTTGTTTATGTTACATGTGTGAGGAAAAGGAAAAACTGCTCCTAATATTGTGCAGAAGCTAAAGAGACTGACTCCATCTTATGAACAATCAGAAGGCTTTAAGAAAACTCAGAAAAACCAGGGTGACAGGTGCCCTTCTCCCTAGGACCCAAAATGGCACGGTGGTCTTCATGGTCCTCCCTTTATTCTCCCCAAAATCCCTTCTGTCCCTCTGCTCCCTCCAACCCCTTTCTGTCCCTCACACCCCCCCCCCCCATGATGTCACCCGCATTCCTCCGCCTTCTTCTCAAACCCCTCCCACCCACCCTGCCCACCGACACACCCCTCAGGTGATGTCATCCAGCTCTCAAACCACACTCCCTCCCGGAAGGCGGCCGTCTTGGAGTTCTGGTTCCCATGCCCCCCCTTCCAGTTCCCATGGTGGGAACCCAGAAGATGAGGAGCCGGAGCCGGAAGAACAGGAACAGCTGCAACTTCCCTCAATCCCATCCCTTGCCCCCGTTGCTTTTAAACATTTGCGAGGAGGGAATGTCACCCATGCCAACTGGCACCCCTTCCGTCAAACCACCATTCGGGATTTATGCAAGGCACATAAAGATTACGGCAGGGACAGTCCCTATTTCAGGGTCCTTTTAAAAGACTATCTTGCCAGGGTTGTAGTTGTCCCTGTGGACATCAAGCAGCTTTTCTCCTGCCTCACAAATTCTGCAGAATACAAGTTGTGGGATGCAGCATGGAGAAAGCTGCTCAGGGACGCCCTCCCCAATTTACTTGCTAATCTGGAAACAGCTGTTGATGAGCAGGGCAACCCCCTCACCATTGACCATCTATGGGGTGAGGGGCAGTGGGCTTCCCCAGCTGACCCGGCTGCAAACATCCCCGTTCCGGCTCTGCAGATCATAGCAGATTCAGCAGCCAAATAATTTTTTAGTATGCAGCCTTATGGTCCCCTTCCACCCTATTCAAAGATCAGACAAGGTCCCGTGGAACCATTTGTAGATTACGTAGAAAGGCTGACCAGGGCAATTGAATTGCAAGTGAAAAAGGAGCAGGCACTGGATGAGAATCCTTGAGGAAATTGCTTGTTGAGGGTTAAGTTTTAGAATTTTCCCCCCCCCCATGAGTTACTTTTAAGTACTGATAGTTAAGGGTGCTTAAGGGGACAAAAGGAGGTTGATCGCTGAGTTTTGGGAGAGAAAGGAGGCTCCCGGGGGGGCAGAGGGGGAAGGACTTTCATTGCTCTCAGTTCTCCCGGGGAGCACAGTCGCGCGACTGCGAGCTGCCTGAAGTCCACAGCTAGCGGAGGAGTCTAGTCCTGGGATTTCTATCATCTGTTAGAGCGCCCAGGAATTCAGAGTTTCTTCGCTGTCCTGCTGGATTTTGGGTCAGCCCGAGACCAGCCGCTGCGGGTTTCTCCAGCGCTGCCCACCTTGCCTGCCAGGACACCCCCCCTGCCTGCCGAGGACAATCCACCACTTCTAGCTTCCAGCCGTCAGCGCCGGAGCTTCGGAGCTTCCCGCCTTTGCCCTCAGGGTTCTTAGTTCTGTTTTACTGTTATTATAAGTGCTGTTGTTTGTTTGTCCTGTTATATTTACTAGTAAAGGACTGTTATTCCTTCCCCATAGCTCTGACCGAAAAGTTTTTTTTCTTTTAATCTTCCAAATTATAATAACACGGAGGGAAGGATTTGAATTCCTCATTTCCTAGAGAGGCCTGCCTCTCCTTAGCAGACACCTGTTTTTTTTTTTTTTTTTTCAAACCAAGACATTGCTTTAGCCAATGTAAATGATTTATGCTGTGCTGCGATTTTAAGTCTTCCCCTAGACCCTCCACTCTCTCTTTGAGAAATGCTGCAGGTCTGCCAGATAAAGGTTCTGTTCATGGGCCCCGTGACCAGACAATGAGCACATCCTCCTAACACCATGAGGGCTGCTGCAACAGAAACCAGTGTACGATCTGCTACACTGTCAAGCAGAATGCCTTTACAGAAGAAGAAATTCTTCAATCAGAGCCAGAACTGACCATGTCATCTCTGCGGAGAGACAGGACACTGGGTCTCGCAATGACAGCTCAAGAAAGAATTCAAAGCGTTTAAAAACAAAAATGAGGGAAAAATAAGAGCTGATGCTTTTGCTGCCCCTGAGGCAGTGGTCCCTTTGCTGAACATCTTTGAGCAGGCAAAAATCAGTCACCAATTGTTCCATCAAAATGCGCCTGGTCTAGTTTGGCGGTTTCACATCACCCGGGAACAGGCCAGGGCAATCGTGGCCACATGTCCCTCCTGTCAGCAGCACGCACTCCCCACTCTAAATGCGGGAGTTAACCCCAGGGGACTTAACAGTTGTGAAGTGTGGCAGGTGGACGTGACACATGTCCCCCAATTCAGCAAGCAAAAATATGTGCACGTCTCAGTAGACACCTTTTCTGGTGCAGTCTTTGCCTCTGCCCACACAGGGGAGAAATCCTGGGATGCCATCAAACACCTGGTCCAGGCTTTCTCCTTCATGGGCATCCCAAAGGCACTGAAAACCGATAACAGGCCCTCGTACCGATCCGAGGAATTATGCAGTTTCCTGCAGCAATGGGGAGTGGAACACAAGACAGGCATCCCCCATTCCCCAACAGGCCAAGCTGTGGTGGAGAGGACCCACCGGGAGATCAAACGGGTCCTCGTACAACAGCAGCAGGTTTTAAAAACAGAATCACCTTCTATCTGACTGGCCAGGGCCCTGTTCACAATCAATTTTTTAAACTGCTCCTATGTGGTTTTGAACCCGCCAATCATCCATCACTTTGGAGCAAATCAACAGCTAACCATGAAAGAAAGGCCGTTGGTCATGGTCAAGGACCCTGAGACTGGATGGAGGGAGGGACATCATGAGGTGGTCACGTGGGGACATGGATACGCTTGCGTGTCCATCCCCACTGGCCTAAGGTGGTTGCCATCAAAATGGGTGAGGCCCTATGTCCCGAAAGTCTCAGGGACAAAAGAAAAAATCTCACAGGTATCGATCGCAGCATGGAGAAGGAAAAAGAAGGAGGATGACATCTGGGATGAACTTCCCTTTCCTTCCAGTTTCCCTACACCAAACTAATTTGTCTTTTTAAAGTCCTTTTCAGTTAATTTGAGCCAGGTCCTGACCCGAGCCCAGTTCGTTATGGAGATCCATCTTCTCCCGTTGGTTCTGCTTGCTAGCCTCCTCTTGCTGACCAGCGAATGGATTGTGCCACAGCCAAAAGCTAGGCTGTGCTGTTTCAACTTGTCCTCAAAAGCGGAAAACATACACAAAACTATCCAGAGAATGAAGGACATGGTTGGCGAGATCAAGAGGGAGACAGATGACAGGCTGAGCGAACTTTTTAAGGACTGGGGACTCTCGGGCTGGATTGGTTCAATTTTAAAGACTGGTTTATTAATTCTATTTATTATTGTCGTTGCTCTAATTCCTTGTGGTGTTGTCAAGAAGATGATTTATAAATTATTTGCTAACATCACACATTCCCCCTCAGTGAACCATGCTACCATCCCAAATGCACCAGAGGAAGACATGGAGCTGGAGGAAGGCCTGGGCATTGAAGGGCAACACCATGAAGGCTGGCCCACCCAGCAAGAGTGGTTTGCCGAATGCTATCCAGGTTCAGAGCACCTTCCACCCCCAGCCCAATTCTCTGCATTTTAAAATAGAAAAGGGGGAGATGTTGTAGTGTGGGATTTGTTTTATTGTATGTGCTGTTAATTTATTGAATGGTTCCTCCTATGTACCCCTGTTTGTTCCCCCAATGGTCTTTCCTGGTTTTTCTCCCCTCCAACAGTTATGTGTCAATCCCCCACTCCCCCTCCTCTGGAGTCAGCCTGTCATCTTTGGGCCTTTCCCTGGAGCTAGAAAGTTCTTCCAAGGGCATCCAGTGATAGGTCATATCCAGAGGGGGTCCCTCCCCATCATCTATGTTTGGTTTATAGAAATATCATTCACCAGTGTGACCCCTCCCTGGAGATCCCTGATTTGCTCACCCCCTGCCTCCTTCCCTTGTTCCACCCCCAAATAAAAGGTGCTGGCAAGCAGCCTGGGGGGCTCTGCCTGGGCAGTTTCCTGGAGGTGAGGAGGTGCCACACTGGGGCTCCAATAAACTCTTGTGACCTGCTCAGCAGAGTCCGCCTTTCCATCTCCGCCATCGTTGTCTTGCACCACCTGTGCCTACCGCTGAGGTCATGTGGGAGCCAAGACCCCACAGGATTGGATTAGCTGGTGCTGCCAACTATCCATACCTTTTCACGCCATGGTGCCTGAGCTAGCCTGAGTGAGCATGAGGAAGACCACGCATTAGGCACCACGACAGTTGCATGGTTCTTAACAATTTGACAACATATCAACACTATTTCCCCTAGACATCAGATATCTACACTTAGCTTCTCTTACACCACTTACAGAAACAAGGCTGTAGGTGTTCACTTACCTCTGTTAAAACCTATAAGCAAAAACACTTTACTAAATAAAATTATTTTCAATACACCCCACTAAAACTTTTATATTTTATGTTTGGAATAAACAAAACATTTCCTCAAAGCTTCTGTACACTATGTCCAAAATGTCTTCCATTTCATTACGATGCAAATCATTGCATAGTTTGCTGCATACTTCAATTTTCTTGCAGTTCAATAACTTTTCAATTCAGTATTTAATGAAAAAGCAATTTTGCAACAGATATGATGTTCCAGGTGTATTCTCATTGAAGTTTTATGTTTTACAGAATTAGATACTGGTTTGATGAATTTGTGCACATACCTACTTCCTACTAGATAATTCTCTCTTTGCTCACATTAACAGATGGTTCTCTATCCTTGCAGTTATCTGCTACCACACATAGCATGCATAAGATGATAATAATTATTATTGAAATTCTAATTTGGAAGGAGCTCTTTACAGAAAATTGCCTAATTGGAAACTAACCGTCTCAAGCAACTTTTGGAAAAAGAAAATAATAGGAGTTGCTGCAGTTTCTTTGCAAAATCTTGTGATGCCTGAAGAATCAATAGAATTCATGTATCTTAGCTGTGAGATTGGGAGTTGTAGCAGATATGTAAAGATCATTTAGGTGAGAACTCAGCTGCTGAAGCTAATGCATAATAAAAGACAGGCTTTCCTATCGGGACTGCTAAGTGAATAGAATGTCCTCCTCCCCCCCAAAAAAAGGTGCTTATCTTCAGATTTCAATCAGTAACTACAAATTGGTAGGAGGAAAAAAAAGAAACAAACAATCAAAAAAAAAAAAACCCACGTAATGGAGCAGTATGAAGCAGGAAATATATAACTGAACCAAACAAGGCATTGGCAGTATTCGGGGGACATAAGTAAGTGTGGTTGTTTCAGGCAGATTTTGGGAGAAACCCTCCCACGGGGCCCCCCTCCCCTCCCCCAACCAGTTCGGGAAAAGACTTCCTCAGAAAGAAGTGGAAAAAACCTGTTTATTAAACAGGCAAAGCACTCCCAGCACAATACCCGATGACAAGAGCTTCATGCCGCTTATGGAGGGATAACAAACTTAAAGAAAGTCTCCTCTTGATGATAGTCACTGTGCTCCACCACTCCGTCTCCGCTGGCGTTGGGAGAAAAGAAGATGTGCAGGGCTGGTCTTGGTGGGGTGGGTCCCCTGTAGAGGCCCCCGGTGCTTCCCCAGGTCCTTAGTCCGGAGAGGTTGGAACAGTTCTGAGGAGAGGGCAAAAAGAAAAAAGAAAGGAAAAAGAAAAAGAAAAAAAAAAGAGAAAAAAAAAAGGCAAAAAAGCTTCAGCTATTCTACAGCATCTAACTATGCTAGCACTAAACTAACTGCCGGGGAAAAAAACAACAGAGCTTCTTTTGTCTTGCCGAGTTCCAACTTCCCTGCTTCAAGGTCACTCCGATGAGCAGAGTTTTCCTGGGGAAAAAACAAACGGCGCTTCCCTCCCCCCTGCACCCAACAGACGATTGGGGGATACACAGTCACCCCAGGACAGTAAGGAAGCATAGAATTTGGGGTCTTTAAATTGATCCCTTAGCAATTAAGTCTTTGTAGAATAATATTGCAGTAGACATATATTTTTGCATTCATGGAATAAACCTGGTGTCCAACTGAAAGAATACAAAGAAGATAAACTTCAAAGCCAAATTCTTAAAGGACATAATTTGTAAAATATGGTTTTCTTGTAAAAATTTCACTTCCCTAAAACCTAAAATAATTAAGCTTTTGTTAGAAGGCTAATATATGTTGAACAGAATAATAATTCAGCCTAACCTCAGAGACAAATCTACACATGACATAAGAACATTTTTTGTTGCCCCCTTTTACTTCCCAAAAATCAACCTGCTTTCATTCAGTTATGACACTACTTATTTTAACATTTCTCTATTAATATAATAAAAAAAACACTGATGACAAAAATCTACAAGTTCAGAAAAAAAGTACATATTTGGATGAATGCTGGTGTGTGGTTAAAATGACTGGAGAAATTTTCTTAGGAAACAAGAATTAACAGACATTACAGAGAGAAATAAAGATTGCAGAAAAATCAAGTTCATGGAGGTGTCACTTCAATAGAAACTCATCTCAGCTTTTGAATAGCATTTGAAAATCCAAGGTATGAAATTGAAAGATTTGCATCTGTCATAATTGTTCACTTATCTTATGCCCTGCATTTACTTCCACCAATATCAACAGTAGAACATTTAACTTGAAACTTTTTGTATAGGCTTATTTTAAATATATAATTTGCTTGCACTCATATATCTCATAACACATATATGGAATATTAGCTAGAGCATAGAAAGTTCCTATTTTAATGTAAACATGTTATTTTATTTAATATAAAAATTTAGCCTACACAGAATTATGTGTAATTAACGCAGAATTGTTTCGCTTAATAGACCTGCAGAAGCATTCAATTAGCATATTCAGATTCTTAAAAAGCTTCACATACGTACCCTTGGGTACTTTTTCTTTGATAGGTCTTTCTAAGATTATGGATATTCATATGAGAAAGAGATGCTTGCATAAGAATCAAAGGTATTAGTTCCCCACACAATATTAAAAAGAACCTACTGGTTTTACTTTATTACAGTTGCTAGCTTGAATATTATATTGCAGGGACATGCTTTAGTTTTCTGGTTTTGTTTTACTTATTTCTAAGAATCAGTTTAAAAATGAGTCTGAAATTATGTCTATTGCTCTCATGCCAGGAG